>VWZF01003703.1:312854-341301 GCA_013396755.1 Sclerurus mexicanus | reverse complement strand
GCGCGTGGGGCCGCGCGGGCCCCCCCGCCGGCCCTGCCCGGCGGCTGGAGCTGCGCGGGGCCCGCGGCCCCGGGGAGAGGCCGGGCCCTCGGAACAGTGCCCGGTGACAGAACCGGCCCGGGGCCCGCCCGGCCCGGCAGCAGCGCGGGGCTCAAACACCGCCCGGGCCGAGAGCGGCCCNCCCCACAGCGCCGCCCCGCGGCCGCCCCGCGAAGGGGCCGCTCTGCGCTCAGCGCACCGCCCAGGCGCAGAGCGAAGCACACAGGGTTCTCCAACAGCCCAAGTTCAACCTTTGCGTCACCCCCTTCTCAGCAGATTTAGTAAATGCTTTTCCATTCGGAGAAAGGGCCGCTGCAGCCCCCGCGGCTCCGGGAGGGTGGGCTCGGCGCCCCCCTGCTCCCGGCAGCGGAGCTCTGACCGCCCCAGCCACCAAACATCTCTGTCCTCTTTCACTTCACAAAGTTTTAACCAGCCACTTACCTGAGGGTCTCGTTCCCAGACGTCCTCAAATTGTCCCTTCTTACCTGAACACAGCACCAGCCCCTGGCTGCAGCAGAGGGGCAACACAGGGACCACTTTGGTTTGTCCTCTGTGTGCAAGGACTCGCTGCACCAGCTCCCGGCAGAGCGAGCCCACCCACCCCTGCTGGGAAGATCATTTTGGGGATACCTCAGCGAGAACTTTTTAATCCACAGAGCCCGTCTGAGCTGTGCTCAGCTGACCCTTACCAGCAAGGGGAGACACTTTTCAGTCCAGGACATCGATGCCTCTTTGAGATCTGAAGGCACCAAAACTTGCAGCACCCAGTGATGCTTCTGTTTTACCTTAGACGTAAGCCCAAGCAGAGTTAGACAGACACAAGGCTCAGGTACTGAAGCAGACTCTCCCGGGAGTGACCAGCAGGCCCAGATGTTAATTTACAGCTATCCCAAGAGGGTCACTGGCAGCACAGATGATGCTTCTCCAAGAAGGCACCAGTCTGTTGCAAAAGAAGCAGTGGTAACCCTGGCACTGGCCTGTTACTGCCTCTCTGACATTGCCTTTCTCCATTTTCTTCACAAAAAAGTGCTACTGAATTTAGTTACATTGCAACAACATCTACAGCCAAAAACTTCAACAAAACTGCAGTTTAATTTCAGAAAATGTGTTAAAATATATATGTATTTGTACATCAGATTGACACTGCGTTAGTTTACACAAATGGTCTTTCCTGAAACTGTATTATGAAATGTACATTTTTAATTTAAATACTCAGTATACACTGCACTTAATCTGCATGTTGCATTTATTAAATACATTAAAATCTGCAATGTAACAAAACATTTTCTGCATATGAAATTCAAAACACCATTTTAAATGAACAAAAGATGGCTCACTTCATTTATTTAACAACTAGTGCCTAGCACACTAGCTCAGCTCCACCAACACCAGCTGTTCTTTCTCTTTATCGACATTGTTCACAGACTAGTACATATTACACTAAGAGTGCTGGATAAAAACATGAGGTACGGAAGTGGTTCAAAGATTACAGGTCATGCAGATCATGCGAGACAGCAAAGAAAGTCGTGAATGAGAAAACACTAAATAAAAATACATAGAGAATGTGCATTATAAAATAAAAATTAAAAAAAAAAACCAAGAACAAAAACAAAAGACCCCAAACCTCAATTACACAGCTTTGCTTCTTTGGTTACAAAGTAAGTTGAACAATTTCACAGCTTTTTATTCCCACCCAAAAAACAAACCAAAAACGAAATGTCAAAAAGCAGAGGAATCATGGCCCTTTCTCTCTATTAGAAAGTAGAAACAGAAATGAGCAAAGTTTTCTTCATCAAAATAGCCCATCACTTATTTATTATATCACAAGGACTGGTGACTACCTGTACAGATGCACTATGGTCTTCATACTTACACTCTATACAAAATTTACATTCAAGCTGGATCTTTACTACCGTAAATAAATACCAAAGGTCAATTGCCATTAGTGTTAGAAATATGCCAGGGTTCTTTGTTCAATTATTGCCTAGACATTGCATCTATTAACGCAATCCCATCTATCATTTACCCATACAGACATTTATTAAAAAAAAATTTAACATTGTTCATGTACATTATGAAAATAGCAGCCCTGTAATAAATAAAACAAATAAATGAAACTAACGTAGGCAAATATTACTTATATGAAAAGAACAGTGGCTCTGAAGAGGAATTGTTGCTCCTTACCAGACAGCGAGGCTCAAAGCAACCCAGGGGTAACGGGAACCTCGGGGAGCCACCAAAGCTCTGACAGCCCTCCCTCCCTCCCTCCCCAGCCCGGGTGAGGATCCGGGGCCCAGGGACTCCCCCTGCGACCTCCCGCACACTCCACGGACCCTGCGTCGGGGACGGCGCTGGGAGGGTGATTGTCTAATACTGAAAAGGCCAAACACACGACAGAAGCGCGGCTGCTCTCGGGGCCGAGGCGCCCGTGGCGCTCCCGGGGCTCACGCCGAGGACACGTTGGGCGGCTGCGGGGGCTGCGCCGGAGAGGTGCTGCTGGGGGGGTTCTGCTGGCTGGAGAGCTGCGATAACTGATCGTTGTTGGACAGGGATTTTAACAGTGCGTTTTCTCGTTCAAGTAAAGAGTTTCTTTCAACTAATTCTTTTATTTGTTCCTTCAGGACTTCCACTTCTTCTCTCACTGCATACATCAAATGGCTTTTCACTAGATCCTGCAGAGAACAAGTGGACAGTTATGCCAAGGGAAAGAACAGTTTCCTTCACCCCAGCCGCGGGATTTACTCTTACTGCTTTCACTGCAGTAAGCCTGGAAAACCAAAACACTCATCACTAAAAATACATGAATAAATCAGCCTTCAAGCACAAACAAGCCAGCCCTTTTGTTCCCTTGAAGTGGCCCTGACATCAAAAGCTCTGTCTCCAGCACTCTGGTCACCTCGGTTATACAGAACACAAGGACTAGAATTACATCCCAGCTCCTCAGAAAGAAAGCACCAGCTCTCAAGCTGTGACCTGGGGGTCGGGGTCTGCAGTACACAGGCCCATGCACTGAGATGTATGAGAGCCAAGAAATAACAAATCTCTGACCCTAGCAGTAGCAAAAAATCCAACAGCTGTAAGGGAAGCTGAGCAGGATGTTAAAGATGGCACATCTTTCCCTTCAGAAAAACTAGTGATGAACTTGGCTTAAGTAACAGACTGAAATACACTATTTATTCTCAGCACCCCTTTAAGTTCAATGAGCTTGTTCACACCAATTTGTAAGAAAATTCATTGAATAACATTTCTGGGCCAACAGTACAGACAATCGTGGTTTGTGGTCACTCACAGATACGGATAATCAATTTTTTCAAACAATGGTCTTAGTCTGACCCACCTGTAGGGATGCCACAGCCTCATAGAAACACAATACAGCTGGAAACTTTGGCCCAGTGATGAACCACATCAATCCTATTAGAAACAACAACTTATATTTTACTTACCATTGCCTGTTCTATTTTGTTGTCAATGGCAACAACACTCGCACCAGATGCACTGTAAATACAAGGAGAAAACTGTGAGATTTACTGTATCACTCAGGTAAAACCACTTACCTGCAGGACTCCTGGAAGATCCTGTTACTTGAAAGCTAAAGCTCAGAGTGAAGAATTCAGTGCACAATCACAGCACTGTCCCATGTCCACCCCTCAGCTACCCAGTACAGCTGGAGCTCTTAAGAGATGCTGCTCCTTCAAGTTTCTACCTCCTCAGACTGTGCTTATGACACCTATAACTACAAAAATGCATTAGAATACATGCTAAACCAATGGCTTTGATTGCTGGCCTCATTTTCCAGCTTTCCTCACTGGGGAAAATGGGATTCACAAATACTCATGCGATCTTTACCTCTAGTGTTATTCCTAACAAATTTATAAAGCAATGAAGAGAATACCCTGTTGTAATGTTTGTTCTCTGGTTTCACTTGAAATCCACCTTCCAGGTAAGAAGTTCCCATGCAGCCTGTGGCAGCAGGAGGGTGAGACATAACCGGAGCCCTGATCCCACAGGCCCTTCCTCGCTTCCAGGGAATTCTCCCTGGATCCCATCTAATAGCTGACAAACACACAGGCCACAGTTAGGGCCAGGCCTGTTCCAAAAACACACTTGTGCAGAACATCCAACAGCACTTCTCACACTGAGGATGTGCATTTACTGTGCCAAACAGGATCCTGAACTCCATCTCTGAATCCCAGGAGGCAGCAATCCAGGCCTTAATGTCTGGGGTCTGTATCCAAGTCACACCATGGGCACGTGAGCCAGTCCCTCACTTGCAGCTCTGGAGTCAGAGTTTCAGTGGACAGGGCTGTCCCTGCTCTCCCACAGACTCGGATATCTTCATCTGGAGAGGAGCTGTAGCTCTCCCCAGGGTAGGCAGGGTTGCACCCCCCTCCATGTCGCCCTCCCATCCACGGTCCCAGGGGTCCCATTTCTCCCCTAGCTCTGCAGACGGTGGTTCTTGCGCTGTGACAGCCCTGCCAGTAAAAGCTGCTGATAACGGTCCCAGCCAGAGCTGTGGCTATCAGCAGCACACAGCCACGCTGAAAGGAGTTAACACGGGGAAAACGCAAGGGTTGCAGTCCTGCTGGGAAACTCGCCTCTCTGCAATTACACAACACTCACCAAAACCCACTGTTAAGAAAAAACACTCAAGGCTTTTACAATGAATATGACCAATACTGCTGAGGACACTGTCACAGATTTAAAACAACGCTCAGTTCCTGAAGAACAGCACTGGTCAGAGAAGTTCATTTTAACAGGTCCCACAGAACTGTCAGTACCAGCACTGAGCACGTACAAGCAGAGGGAATCACCTTTGCAAATTGAGGGAGTAACAGTCTCTATTTCTATGCTGAACCAAGCTTGTAACCCAAACCAAAAGTGCTGAACACCCATTTCACAAGAAAATTTTTCCAGTCTCTTACTGTCTTCTAAGCCTCTTTCAAGCCCTATCTGTGGTAAACCTCCTCAGAATAAGTAGTATTTGTAACTCATGCCAAAGGAAGTATTCCCTTCCATCTTAAATTAACATGCTTCAGACTCATCTGGCACTGCCTGAAGTTCCATGTTCTCGAGCCACAAAATCCCCAACAGTCCTCCATGGACACCACTCTACAGGTCAGGTGGAGCAGCTCGGAAGAGGTGAGAATAAGAGGAGGAAAATTAAAGGGAACACCACACATGGCAATGGGATCTGCTTCTCCACCTTCACAGCACTATCACACGCATTTTGTCAATGCCTGTCTAGTTAAACGAGACTGGGACTTTGTTCTTCCATCCATTTCAACTATTTTGCAGTGTGATTACTTAAAAAATAAAGTTCATTGCACCACTCCAAGTTAAGGCATCCGAGCAGTTCCATGAGAAAGACCGGCAGCCTTCCCTCAGCCTCCCAGAACACCCATACTGTGTGGCACCCTGCAGAGACACATTTCCTGGGCTGTACCTCGTGTTCCCAGCTTCCCTCTGCCTGTCGGATGTGTGCAGTGCTCACCACGTGGGTGTAAGAACTGTCCCTCCCCACATTGTGATTGGAACAAGCCTGGGAAACCATTGCTCTTCCACCTGTATTGCACACTTAGCATGACACCAACATATACACTACTATTATTCACGTCGATGTTCTTGCTGCCTTCATCCCTGGAGAATCTGCACTAAGACTGAAGCACTGAGTCTGGATACCAGCCCTGTTCCCTGCACCCATCCTGACTCCAGCAGGCAGAGATGCCCACCTGGGAGAAGCTCCACACTGACCAAGCAGTGCCTGGTTCACCATCAGGATAAAACCATCTGATATACTGTAGGTCACTTTCAAAAAGGAGATGAGAATTAGATTTTAGGGTAGCACATTTCCTGCACAATTCTGTCCTTTACTCATTTTACAGTGTTCCCCACTCCCTCAGCTCCTGTGAGATGTTGAGGAGCAGAGCCATCCAGAGCCAGCTGCTCTCATAGGACACTCCAAATATGCTGCTAAATCTTAAGATTTTGTACTTTTCTATAATCCTAAGCTCTCAATATCAAATCACCATTTGCATGAAAATATTTTATCCCATAGCTTCAGAATGAAATTTATAGATACAATCTAGTCCTTATGGAAAGGCCAGGAAAAAAGCAAGGTATCTGTTAAATAAGTATTTTTAGATGAGTGATTGGAGAAAGTCTGACAGGTTCTGTGACTGCACCATCCACCATAGAGCCAATGCTTTGATTTGCAAACCCTGGAGTTAGAAGTGGAAAGACCCCATTTAGCTCTTTTAAAAAAAGACCTATTGCTGATTGCTCCAGGAGCTACAGAAGTCTGACAGTTATCGTCAAAGCTGAAAAAAATCCACAGTAAGTAACACAAAGCAGATGAAGAGGTGCATTAGGCATGTAATATCTCTTTCTTAACTGCAAAACCCCCATCCCATACTGAGCTGCTGCAGCGAACCAGGAACCAAAGAGGCACACTGTAATTCCAGGGAGCAGATCAGTTTGACTTGGACCTCTGAGTTAAGATTATATTGGTAAACCAAGCTCGTGCTGAAACCCACCACGTACAAGGCAAAATTGACAGTCAGCAAAAACACCCCAAGACCCCCAAGTACAGTTTGTCATTCCCAAAGACGGATGGTAAACCCGACACTTTTCTAACTCATGCACCAAGTAGTTGAAACCCTATTTAGTCTGAGAAATTCTCATTTTGACAATTTAAAAAAAATACTAGTGGTTTTTGCTTTACCTATTAAATTATTCTTACCTCAACCTACGAGTTTTCTCACCTTTCCTGTTCTGGGGGGAGGATAAGTGAGCAGCTTTGTGGGGCTCAGATGCTGGGGTTAAACCACAACAGCCCTTTTTGGCACCCAGTGTGGGGCTGGAAGGGTTTGAGATAAGGACAGATTTGACTGGGATGTGCTAGATTGAATGGAGGGCTGTTCCTGCTGTGCAGCTATTGACTGGCAGCTCCTGTGCTCGCCATGGACCCTCTTGCTTGACTCTGTGTTAGAGGCCATTAGAGCCCATTACCGGCTACTTCTTGCTCTTGCTGCTGCCACACTGCTCTTATCACCCCACTGCCATGCCTGGGAATGCTTGATAACAGCCACGGCCACATGCCTATACTGGCAGGTGCCCAGAGCAGTGCCACCACACCGGGCAGGCTGGAGCTTCAGTGTGAGCTCCAGTTGAAGGGACTGTGACCTGTGATGAGTCCACAAGGGAACAGAGACCCACCTGCAGCCCATGGCAGAACTCACTGCCAGAGCAGGTGGGTGCCCAAAAGACACCAGGACCCTGTGGGAAATCCACACTGGAACAGGTTCCTGACAGGACTAGTGGCCCCTGGAGAGAGGAGCCAAGGCTGGAGCAGGTTTGCTAATAGGACCTGTGACCCCACAGAACCCACACTGAACTGGTCTGTTCCCAAAGGACTGACCCTGTGGAAGGGACCCATGCTGGAGAAGTTTATGAAGAGCTGCAGTCCATGGGAAGGAGCGACATCAGAGAAGATCAAGGAGGACTGTCTCCTGTAGCTGGGATGCCATGCTGGAGGCAGGGGAGAGTGTGAGATTCCCCTGCAGCCTGTGGTGAAGACCATGGTGAGGAAAGGCTGCAGGACCCAGCCTGAGCTGGCTTTGGTGCCCGACAGCTCCATGCAGCACACCACTTCTCCTAACCTGAGAGACCATCATGACAGATGGAGCACAGAATCACAGACTAAACAACCACAAAAGACATTTGTGTACAATTTATGGACATTTTGCAAGGGTGGTCCATAGACTACAGGAGTGACATCTGTGTATTATATCAAAGGATAGGATGGAGTGGTGGTGGTTAACGAGGCTGTATTTGTATAGTGTTGAACCTGAGCATGATATAAGTGGTATAGAATAAAAGGTAAAAAACATGCCCATTTGGGCTGGGGTAGAGTTAATTTTTTCCACAGTAGGTGGTATGAGGCTGTGCTTTGGATCTGCACTGAAAATAATGTAGATAAAATAGAGAAATTTTTATTATTGCCAAGCAGCACTTGCACAGCAGCAAGGCCTTTTCTGCTTCTCATACAAAAACGGTTTATGTTTTAATGTTAACTTGTTAATGGCCACAAGAAAATTTAACCTTCAACATCACCTCACCTTCATGGGCACAAAGATCCACTTCAATCATGAATCCAGCAAGCACTATGCGCTTTCACTGTTAATGTCTTAGATACAACTATCATCCTTCCAAGAGACACATTCTGAACTTCAAAATTCACTTCAAAATCTAGGTAAAAAGACTAGGAATCAAACTTCAAAGGCATTTGCAGCTCATTTCACTCTCTATGATTAAGAAAAGCACAGTGGTTCATTTTTAGAGATTCCACAAACCTCAGTAACGTGTGTATTTTACACCAACGCTGGATGCATTAGGAACAAGAGTTATTCAGAGCCCTACTTTGGCAGTCAAGCACTAGACTAGGTAACAGCGTTTCACATTTCAGTGAGACTGAAATCCTACAGACTGGATGATGTAAACTAATTCTGATGCTTTTCAGTCAATAACAAAAACCGTATTCTGTATTCAGCTGTATTAATGATTATCTGCATACTACTGTCCCAAGGAATTTCTCAGCACCAAGTCACCTCCAAAAGGCTCACAGACTGCAGGAGTTTTCTTGCCTTGTAGATACATAAAACCTATCAACTCTTCCAGCTGATCCTGTAGAGCAGAGCACAGAGGGGAGGCCAATGCTCTGTCCAACAGCCTCAGTAAGACAACTCCTCAAAGCACCAGATGTGCTGTGGTTTAGGTTACAGTGGGAAAGGTGCTACATGCCACAGTCTCATGGACATTCCCAAGCCAAGGAACTGCTCCCAACTCTTCTCTCTTTCGTTGCTGCTGCTTTAAATCAAATTACCAAACAACCTTTCCATAAGCAATGATAAGGTACTTCAAAAAGTTCCCACTCATTTTGCTTGCAAGTGAGCTACAAACTAAAGCCAAGTGTTCATTTTTTTCTTTTCCCCTCATTGTTTACTCATTTATGAGCTACAGCAGACACTGAACCAGCCACTCTTCATGTCTTACCACTAGTTGATCTACTCAGTCCACTCAAAGAAATCTTTTCTATTCTTGAAACAATTAAGGCATGTTTAATTAGACTTCATCCATTAAGAGATGCTACAATGCCAGCATCCCAATGCAATCACATATCCGGCCTGGAAAGTGTATCTATAAAGATTGTAGATTTTCATTATTTTTCTTTGTCAAAGCCCTGTGAGAATGTGCAACAGCCTGAGGCAGTGAATTTACCACCTCAGGAGTTCCCACACACATTTTATGAGTTAATTTCTACTGTGAAGGTTTAATGCTTCAGAGATAAACACAACAGAAGCATAAATCCTAATGCTTTAAATTCAAGTTTACCAATAATGGCTGTGTTCTGGGCAGACCCACCTAAAGCCGCTATGGCACTATTACTGTGCAAAGACAACCCAGGCCCAGAAGAGTCATTCAGACTCATGTGAAGATGCCAAGCAGCCACTATTTCCCTTGTAAACTACACCAGTTGAAAAGACCAACGCAGGAGACTTGAGCCCTTAGTAACATTCACATGACATGAGCACTGTGCAGGAAAACATTCCTGCTAATGTGTCAGTAAAAACCAGTATCTCCCTAACACACACTGGTTTAAGTGTCACTAGCACCCTTCCTGCCACAGTGTTAGTGAAAATAAAAACATCTCTATTCAAAGAGGCAATTTAGGAATCTCTTACAGTAATATGGCGTAGCTCTGCTGACTTCAGCTGGTCCCAGGAGATGGATGCTCATAGAAGAATAATACATATTTGTTAGGAAAAAATACTGGAATTACACAGGAAGATTTTCCATTTACATGGAAGTCTCCTAAATCAAGCCCCTGAGGTTCAGAAACTACTTCTGAAGGAGCTGCAAAATGTAATTAGAGTGCAGTGCCAGCAGGCTCACGGTACTGGTGCTCTGCAGTGTGCAGTGTGTCACTCCCCACGTTTTGTGGTGGACAAAGGGATCATGTGAAAATTGCACAAGCTTATTGTTTTCACAGCAGAGATTTTTCTTTCCCAAACCAGAGATGATCAAAGAAAAAGCCCCAAACCACGTTACTGTTACCCAGCTACCAGAGTGACCACAGCCCGCGCTGTGGCCGGGGCTGTCCTGCCCATGCCAAGCTCACCCACCACAGGGCCACCCCCGAGCCCCCAGATCCGCCTGCGAGTGGCCCCCACAACCCCCTGCACTGCTCGTTGATGCCCTCAGCCTTCCCTCCATGAGCTTTTGCTAGAAGCATAGAGTTGAAAGCATCTCAGTTTCAGTCATCCCGTGGAGCAAAGCTGCCTAACATGACCTTAAAATCCGGTAACTGGGGTATAAATGCAAAACCTGCTAAACCTTGTCAAAGGCTTTGGAATTTGAACAGATTATAAATTTAAAGCTTGCATCAATCCTGATGAATTTGATTCTGTGTTTCCACAAATACTTATTTTTACCACAAAGTGTCCACCAGCAAAGATGCGAGGCTATTTTCAAGGCAGCCGTTTACGTTCTTCTACCTGAATTTGATGTTTTTCTGTATCACGTGCTTCCAGCACCTGCTTCGGGCATCATACATAAACCTCGAGTTTGGGAAGCCTCAATCTTACTCATTATTTGATTTTAAGATTTTTTGAATCAGCTTCTTCATCTTCAGACTTATTTTGAGATATGAAAATAGAGAAACAGCTGAAAGCTAGACCATGAAGTGAGCTTTTGGTCTACAAACCACATGTGTATTCTAAGTCCTGAAGTTTGTTTCGGTGAAATAACGAAGTCCTTGAAACCTAAATACCAGCTCTGTCCCATAAATACAGGAAAGTGGCATCATCCAGAGCTTATAGCAAAAACATAAATTTGTCCAAGTTTCTGCTGGAAAAGGAAGACATGCTTTGAAACTGAGCTTAACGCCAGCAATATAAAATAATTAAAAAAAGAGGATACATTAGCATCACTTACAACCTTCAGCACTGTGTAGTGTACAAACTGCTGCCAAGCAAATTATTAAAGAATTCAGTTAAGCTGTGCAAGTTGAGAAGCCTCTCAAGTCAAATACAGCCAGTACAGTGATGAAATTGTTATCAATACTTCAACAGCCAAACAAAATTTACATTCTACACAGTTTGTTAAGCAGAAGTTTGTGACAAGCCAGAGCATCACAAGGCATGAAGTCACGTAATCACTAGGACTTCAACTTAATGCTGACAAAATCATTAAAGTGCAGGAAAGAAAGTTTACAGCTACTGATGAATTAGTAATGCACCTCTGCAAGTCCCATCTGTGCCAGATCAGACTGTTGCACTTCACTGAAGTTTCTCACCATGAGTTCAATGCTAACTTTGGACATTTACTTCACCCTTGTAACAGCTCACCTGTGTCCCCCATCCAGCTTTACTTCAGTAGAATGAAAGTAAGCCAGAAAGCTTCCTTTCCTGGTTTTAAGATAGAAATATCTTAGTTTTGACAAAACTGTGTTTAAATGTAATATTTTCACAACTTGTTTTCTGATACAGGACTCAATGCCAAAAGTTTCTTTTTTCGGAAAAAGAAGCTGTAAATATTTTGGTGAAGGTCAGCTAGTAGCTGACTAGCATCAAACTCTGAGCTTACACATCATATATGATACATGCATAATGGAAGGAGGAAGAAAAAAGTAATGTCATTATAGTTATTTAGTTGCATGTTTCAGAACAAGTACTTCACTTCCATAACTGCTTTCACCACTTCAAGCTGCATAAGCCCAATATGAAGTTCTGAACACAAGCAGCAGTTTTGTGCAAACAAAAACGATGAGGAACTTGCATAGAGCAAAGCAGTTCATGCATACCTCAGCACGTATGCATTCCATACTCAAGCATCCATACCTATCCCAGGAGGTCTTTGACTCGTGTAACTTGTTGAAATGGAACGCTTGGTAGAATGCAGTTGACGGATTCCTATGAGATCCAAGAATCAGACAGACATATTGAAAATGGGTACGTAATAAAAATGCCTAGTCTTCTAATTCAACCTGTATTACAAAGTGAATTACCTGTCCAGACAGGTTAAACTCATGTCTGAAAGGCCCTTCTGTTTCTATGGGATTGCATTAAGGACACATGAATCCAAAACAAAATACTAATTCCCCAGTCCTATGGATTTTCAGGCTACTTCAAGCTGCTCCTGTACAAAGATGACTGTAAAGCCGTTAATGAAACACTTCCTGTCCTGCTGACAATCCTGTATAGATAAGCTGTGCACCACCCTAACACCAAACATACCTAAACCCAAAAGAAACCCTTCATATTTTTGGTATGTCCCAAACTATCTCTGCACACAGCACCAATGTGTCCATACAGCTTAACCCCCTGCTTTAAACTCCAAACAGACCAGTCCTGCAAGGGGACCTAGAAGTCAGAGCTCAATATGCCATACTCAGACTATGACAGATCAGGTCACAACTGACAACCAGATCCGGTTAGAAATGAAGAGTGGAATGTAAACTATCATTCACTCTGTAAGCAGCTGCCAGTCACTTCCCCACCTGCCTTCCCAAGGTGCAAGAGGCTGATGCAGGCCCTTGGCCAAGCACTCCCCAGAGAGCTCTCACCCGAGCCTGGAGCACAGCTCCAGTAACCCTGCTGAAAACCAGACACTACAGCCAACTCCACCACCAGTGCCAGGCCCCAGAGCAGCCCAATCCTCCAGGCTCAGCAACATCCACCCCACAGATGGCAACTAAACCGAGAGTGTCATCTGAAAATCTTAGTTCTCCAGAGCCTCATCTGAACACTTGTCACAAACAAGGCACTGGATGAAGCAGTCAAAGCTCTGCTGTCAGTGGCTGCAGCAGAGCATTATACTCAAGCTTAGAAATTCCTTTCCTCAAACAGCTCATCCTCACGTGGGCACAGCTATGCCAGCCCTAAAGAAGAATGCAACAGACTTCAGAAAAGCAAGTATGAGCCCAAATTCATTTTAGAGCCGGTTTTTAAACCAGATATTTATATCAACATTGAAAGTACAGGTACCCATCCCTTCCCTAAGTTTATGGCAAGAATACTTAAAACAACTGTCTTCAAGTTACTTAATTATTTCAATTTAAGTACAACTACTGTACAGTTAAAATCACAGAACAAAAGAAAACAAACAAAAAAAATCACAGAAGCAGTACCATAATAAAACACTATCAGAAGTAATTTGATTCCCATGGCAGGTGTACACTACAAAACCTTACAAGGATAGTGGTATTTGTGCATCAGCAATGACCAGGAAGTATCTAAGTGTCTGTCACTCCTTTTCCCACTCTCACCACTGTACCCTTCAAAAAAAAAAAATCACGAATCTGGAATTTAGCTTAAAACTTGTTACAGAAATTGCTTGATCCAAGGTGATAAATACCATGCTCTTATGGTGGTACTACTCACATTCTCCTAAGAAGCACTGCAGACTTGAGTGACAACTAAATACAACTAATTATAGGAAGAGCAACACAATAGCTAAAAGACATTTATGTGATAGAAAGACTTAACACATGAAAAGCAATTGGCATCTGCAGATCAAGAGAGCATTCCTTTGCTGAAGGGAAGGACCAGGCTCACGCTCTTCTTTCTAATGCAGCTGTCTGTCAGAAGTATGTGAAGTCTCTGCCTCAGAAAGTGACTGTAAATAGAAAGTCATTTAACTTCCAAGACAAATTCACTTGCAGCATATAAAGCCCTGTTGCTATTGTTAGGTATAGAAAGTGGTTTATAACCATACAGCATGTATTTCATGTGGTCTATTTTTATACTGATACCCTATATGCTCTGTATTTTAGTACTATTTTTAAGCAAGCATCTGAAAAAGTATGGAAAAGTTTTCCTTGTTAGATACTCATTTGTACCCTGCTGCTGGAATTGCTTTTGCATTACTTCAGACACTTAAGAGAACCTTTTATACAGCTATATTTTAACAATACATTAATAGGTGTGTGTGTACCCGAACAGGAAAAGCAAACCCACACAGGCAGCATGAATGATGCCTCATGTGCAGGTCTAAACTAAGACAACTGAGCTTCAGATTGTTGAGGCATCTACTTTTAACCACAACAAATAGTACAAGGCTTGGGAATGCCTAGAAACACCTTCCAATTTGCAGAAACAATTGAGAAAACAGCTTACAGGAGCAGTGTAACCTGGCCGGCTGTGCCACAGCACATAAGTCCTCCTGACACTGCCCTAACTGAATGCAGGGACAGCCTGGACCAGAAAAGCAGATTGCCCGGGTCTCCTCCCCAGCAGGCAGCCAGGTCCAAGGTCAACACTCAGTCCCAGTCCTTGGCAGACTGGCAGTGAAGCCAAGGGCCAGCCAGGACAGGGACACCCCTGACGCTGACCCATCAGTGGGTCTCCACCCCCCTTTCCACAGGAAGTATGCCAGCATTTCCCTTCCCTTGTCTCAGGTGAGACAGACCAGGTATGCCCAAGGGATAGAGGGGCTTGAGTCCAGTCCCAGACTAGGACAGACAACTAGTCTAGCACACTTGAACATTCAAACTGTATCTCCAGTGACCAAAGATGCCTCCGTGTCTCCATAAACAAATCCTACAACACATACTGCATGTATTTTCTTTAAAAGCTCATGAACACCAATATATCACAACTTACTTCATGTTATGGTTTCTAGCAACAGTTTTCATGCAACAGCTATTTGATCTACATTTAAAGGATGAGAATTTATTCAGTTCTCTGAATGTCTGAACTTTAAGCTGCCCCTTTAAAAGGGAAGTCTAAATCACATCCCAAGTTTCACCTCATATTTAGAAGTGTATCCTCCCACTGTCATTCATCAGGACAATATGGCAAATACAAATGTTATCGTCAAGAGCTCTATTCACTAGAAACTACGTCCGTGAGAGCTGGCAAATCATCAAGTATATAGATAAATGGTTTAAATAATGATACTGGCTTTGGAAGAGCTGGGTATCAGTGTGACATACAGAGGCTGCTGTATAGATGCCTTTTCCCCAGCTACTGCCTTTGAAAGGAATAGTAACATCATTGTTCACGAACAAGTTTCAGTCTTCAAGCTACTGACCAATGTCAGCAACTGAGGAAAACAGGAGGAGAAAACATGAAAAAGACCACTTTTATTTCCCCCAAGGTGGCAAAATAAAAAAAATCATACTGGACCACCTCAGACAGTTCTCTCTCAATATCACTGACTTATTTTCAGTAGGTTTGAGAACAGGAATCACCCAGAAGATCCAAAAGGCCTAAGCACCTGTCTTTGAAGAACATGAAAACAAGAGGTCAAACAATCTATGCTCAATACCTCTGAGGAAAACCAAAGCAAAAGCACCTATTTATTATTACCTAGACAGCAGCAAACACATAGATGGCCTTTCAAAAGCTCGTATCAGCCAGAAATTCCTTCTGAGAACAAATGACAGGCCTCATATACAAAAACACAGAAGATGTGATGTTATAAAATGAGTAGAGCTTTTAATGCCATCTTGCATATTTTTGGAGGTAAAAGCACAGCTCATACAAAGAAGATCCACCATTGGTAACTCCTCTGTGCATGTGGCTCTCCAAGGGCTCAGTGGAAGGATCATCAGACCTCTCCCGGGGTCTCCTCTGTGTTACAGGATACTTTAATCCATGACTTGGGCAGTGGAGTATAGGCTATCTCTATACCTGCAGATCTGCAAGCATTCTGGACAGCATGAACAGAATTCAGGAAGATCTTGCTCACTTGGAGCAATGGTCTGAAATAAAAAGGATGCAATTCAATAAGGATAAGAGGGAAGCAGGATGCTCTGGTAGCAATAGTCATTGGCACAAGCACAAAACATGGAATGAGTAGCTGACTGCAATCTCACAGTGAAGAACCTAAGCAGAATTTAAAAAATAAAGGTATTGCAAAGGTGTCAAACGTGCAATGCTCCTCTTTACACAGGACGCACACAGAGTAACTGAAGCCTTCCTTTATTCAACCTTTCTCAGCCCTTCACTTCAATTTCCTGGCCAGACTTGGATACTAACTCTCCAGAAGGATATAAGCCCACTGAAATTCAGGTAAGACCACTAGAAGATATGTTGGATCCCCATTTTTTCACCAGTAATCAGAATCACTAAGTAGTAAAATTAAGCAACTGAGATAAAAGGGAGAGTTAGAGGTTTCACATAAAGTATCTCTTAGGAAGAAAACTTGTTCTCATACCTGTTCAGTATAAGCACAGCACAAACATTAAGGGGTTTATTTGCAACAAAGAAAGTTAAAACTACATGTCAGAATTGTTTTCCAGACAAACAGCAAGGAATAGAAAAGACTTCTTACAGAAGGGATGGGATTCTCATTCTTGTCATTCTAGAGGAGATCAAACCATTACCGCTCCAAAGGATTTCAAGCCCACAGATCTCCAGATCAGTCCATAGGCCCATCTTCTGCAATTCTCTGAGAACTGGGACACTTAGCAAGAACTTTAAAGCACAAGGTCTGTCTTTGAATAGGATCAAATCCTATAGAAACCAAATTTAACTATGAAATAGAGAAGAAAGTAAGTAAAGAAAGAGGCTAGTTTACACTTTAGAATCAAACTGCCTTTCTGTTTAACTGCAAAGTTTGTCTTCTTTTGGAAGAAAACAAAAAATGACCATTCTAAAAGAATAGATATATTTTTAGTTGCAGCCAAAGCTCACACTGAAGCACCATATTTAAGATTAGAAAGTGCCAATAAGACATCCATTATTCTCATGTTCCTGGTCCTAGAAGTCAGGTCATTGATTGTGCAGTGAATGCATCAATAGGACTGGGAATCCAACAGCAAGGTTGCAGCTCCCAGCCTTCACAAGAGCTTCAGGAGCTGGGCATCATACCTGAAAAAACCCTGTTCTTTAGCCACATTTATCCAAGGAAACATGCTATTGTGTAACTTTGTACATCTACCCTACTGCTACAGAGCCAGAAGTGAACCAAACACGTGGAGAAAGAAGTGATTCAAAGATACCCTGAAGAGGAAGTCAGCAAACAGACATATATTTTTGGAACATCAGAACTACTGTTGAACAGTCAAGAGACCTGATGGTAAAGTAAGCACACAGTCTGAGCTCAAGAGAACCATCAGCATACATGGATGTGTTTGTGCACTAAAAAGCAACAAATAAATTTCTCCTTAGTTTCTAAAATTTATAAAAGATTGAATGTACTTTTACCCAGAAGCATTTCAAACCCAAGGTAGTTTTCAGTTCTGTGTTTCAGTGCTCCCCAATAAAAGGCTGTTTACTGGGATCCTGGCTATGACCTACGGCTGGTCTCCAAATTACAAAACTTGACAGGATTTATCTGGGATCTGAGCAAGAGACTTGGCAATCACTTGATCACAGCTTATCAGGGAACACCCAGCACAGTTTATGGTGTTTTGAGATGATGTTTACACTACTAACAGAATTCCTTCTCCATCCCTCTCCTTTTAAATGACTATTTTTATCACCTTCTATTTAAAGCAGCTGCAACTTTGAATTAGCTTTCTTTCATAAGACTCAATCTACAAAACAGTAACTGGAGCACAAAGCTTTGCAGGAGAAAACTGACAGGGACTAAATGTGGGGGAGTCGATGTGGAGTTAAGAGAAATAACATCTCCAGCTCTGAAGTTATACATTTAATTGCATATTCTGTTCACACAGTTCCTTAAAGCCATTATATTTACAATACATACCCAGAGAAACCTGCAAGAGTTTTAAGCTTTAACATTTAGTTTTAGGTACGTACCAGATAAGGTAACAGGAAAGGCTGACTCAATTAGCAGCCTGCACAAC
Organism: Sclerurus mexicanus; assembly: GCA_013396755.1. Classification (NCBI taxonomy): domain Eukaryota; kingdom Metazoa; phylum Chordata; class Aves; order Passeriformes; family Furnariidae; genus Sclerurus; species Sclerurus mexicanus. The sequence goes on along the minus strand of VWZF01003703.1, from coordinate 323,447 downwards.
AGTTTTTAGGACAGTGGCTCTCAAACACCACAATCAACTCTAAAGGAGTTCACAGGCTACTGCAGAATTAAAAGATCATAACCATGTAGAGAAAGCACACTGCGTGGATCTGATCTTCACTGGAAGAATCACAGCCCATACTTTCTTCACCTTGCTCTCCAAAAGCCATTTTGGCAAATAATTTCCAGCAGTAACTACAAATGTCTAAAGAGAAGGAAATGGAGATGATGGTCTCAAATGCACAGGGTCCAAAATCTGGCACTTCACTGATCATTTGTCTGTTGAGATTCTGGCATCAGCCTTACCCTGCTCTGGGGGCTTCATTCTTTAAAAGCAACACCAGTAACATTTTTCAGCCCCTATGAATGCTATTACCTGTTTTATGTAATTATGTGGTTTTCATAAAAATAATATAAAAATAATAAAAAATGCTTCTTTATTACCTGTGTCAGGCAATAATCATTCAGTATTTCTGAAGGAGCTTTGCTGAAGAGTTCAAACAGTGAATTCCAATATGATTATTTGATACTTATCATAGAAGGAACAATACAAGTGCTTATCTCTTCTTACTTCAGATTTCAACAGCTGCAGCTCAAAGTCCAGTTCTCCTGTGTCCCAGAGATTGGTCCCCAAACCTCAGAAGCCCTGCAGACAACCCAGTAATCATAACAGCTTTAAGGTTTTTCAGGATTCACTGATGACCCCTTCCATCCTCTACATGCTGCCTTCCCACCTTCCAAAGTCAGACTTGGTACACTCCTGTCCCAGCCAGGTACCCCCAGCTTGCTGATTAACACCCTCCTGCTAACGAAGCACAGCTGTTGTGTGAGGGCTGTCAGGCTGAACTTTCAATTACATCTCTTACAGGCTGTGCGAGGACTAATCTGAGAGCTGATTTGATTCTCAAATCAAAACACATAACAAGTGTAAGATGTCTTGCACTAATGACTTGTCCTTGCAGTGGTGAAGTCAACCTCCAGTTCTTGGAGGGAGGATACAGGACAAAGCAGTTCACATGATGCACACCTTGGCTTCAAGGCAAAAAACTACAGCAGGTCATCTTCTCAGAGAGCAACATCTATACATTACAAGTTGGTAATGGCAACGCAGAGTCTTTGCCTGACCCAGGCAGGGATTTTTGCCTCTATTAAGCAGCTTTCAGGAAAACCCACAGAAAGGCCCATCAACATTATCCACATTTGGACAAATCAAGACAAGTTAAAGAAACAAAACAAAAAGCAAACGAAGTCTTATTTTCAATAACTTCCACGCTTTCAACACACACCTTGAACTTCACCGCACGTGGGACAGAGCCCTTCAGAATCCACTGGGATTTGCCAGTGAACACCACATTATTCTCCTGCAAATGATCCCGTACCCAGCAGACCCTGACATGCTGGGAAAAAGCAGGGAGCAAAATAGTAAACTTCGTATTCCTGAATTAAAAAAATCTACATTAGATAGCACTGCATTACAGATAAATAAATCTGCAAAAACTCTCAAAAGTATTCACTTTTACACAATGTGGCTGGTAAAGAAAAGGCCTCTATTCATATATATGAACATATTATTGTAGAGGATCAGGCTCCTGCTGGCTGTGCAGCCCACAAAACCAGATTTCCTCAAACCCAGCGATGAAGGGAAAGCTGTTTGTGATTACTGGTGAATGTGGCCCTGCATAGTGGAACAGCTGACTTGAGTACTCATCCTAAAATAAAACAGCCCCAACATGAGATTACTTTTCCCCCACTAAGTTGCAGGTACAACACTTTCAACTATTTCACTTATCTATAAATACAAGTGGCTCCTGCTTTTTGACAACAAAGTATTTCAGTATCTGTGGGGAAAAAATGAGTGGATAAAACAGATCCAAGCAGACTCAAGTCAAATCCCACCTGTCCTACTCAAGTGACAACGGTCAAGAATGCATCTATGAGCAAATGTTTTAAATTACATACTTAGCTTTAAAAAAAGACATCAGACCCTAGGCCATGTATGGCATGGCTTATTACAGAGTATAATATAAATCTGTCTTCCTTCCCACATGATCTACAAGGTCTTTACCACTCAAGTTTCAGGCCAGCTCGCACCATCAGTGAGCACTCACTGCTTGGCTTACTGAAACAGTATTTTCAAAAAGGCATTTGCAGGATGGGTCAAGGTATTTATGGGCCCTGCACCCCCTGAAGTGTTCTACATAGGAGACATTCCCAGGAGTTCTCACCTACACCCCTACAGAAACAGCTGAAGCAACTCAACAGAGAAGGAAGCAAGGGTTTTTAACCCTCATTTTTGACCACCGCATCTTCCAATAAACCAGACAAGTTAAACTTGCCTGAGATTGCTACAAAAACTTCGATTCTTATCCAATCTACACTTCTCCACTACAACTTCACACACACCACTCATCCCCTCCCAGACACAAATGGGTCAGGACTCTGCCCTCACTGCAGAGGGGGTGAGTGGTATATCCTGGGCTGCAAGAGGCAAAGTCCAGCAGGTGTAGGGAGGGGATCCCTCTCCTCTGCTGAGGCCACACCTGTAGGGCTGTCAGCAGATCCCTGTTCCAGTTTGTAACCTTTACTGAGTATCAGGCAAACCCGCCAGCTGTCAGTGTGACAGACAGCTGATACCTCTCCATGGCACTAATTAGTATTTCCACCTTCTCTCTACACTGACAAAAACACTCAAGCAAGCTGTCACAACACAAATGCATCCCTCCTAGTTTCAAAGGGAGAAGAGACATACACAGAAAACCTCTTGGAATAACTGTATTTTGCATGACAAAAAAAAATTTAGACAAGCATCCAACTGTCCTTCATGTGGCCAAGTAACTCACCTACCCTGTCTGAGTAAAAATACATTATCCTATAAGGCAAAGATTTACTAGTTCTCAATACACATTTGTATTTATGACGTGTGAAGTTTAAAGGTGGAAGAATTTTCAAGAGGAATGAAGATACAACCTTATACTGCACTACAGTGACCTCATATCTGGAGAGCCTTCTCACAAGACAGTGGCTTTAGCAGTTACTATAAATACTTCTATCTTTACACTTTGTCAAATATAGGAACAAAAGCAGACACCTGTGCCTGACAATCTAGATTTATTGACCAGAACCAAACCAGCTGCACTTCAGCAAGTCTCACAGAAGTTTCTTACGAAGTCTTTGCTGACACACATAGCACAAAGAAGGCTTCCACTTTTCCTGAGCAACAGAAACTGCTAATCGCCAGCTTTAAAACAAGAAAAAACAAAACAAAAAAATCAATCTATAGCCTCAACATGGAAGAGGCTGGTACTGAAATATCCAGTACAGTAACAGGGAACAACTCCTCTTTACTATTGTGCCACCTGAAGTTATAAAAGATTATCAGCATTCTCCATACAAATGTAGCCTCAGAGAACTTTCAGCTCTTCGAAGTTCAAGAGCAGTTGAGTTCTGCCTGCTCAAAACACCCAAATACTTGAAAATTCAGCTTTTAAGTTTAAAATAGCTTCCATAAAACATATGCATTCAGCATTCAGAAATCAGCCATGGAACACTTGCACCCTTCCGTAGGGAAGCAGGAAAAAATTAACCCCCAGCAGCTGAGCAGAACACTTGGGAGTCCAAGGTACAGGGAACCACTTGTGTCAGGGCTGGTCACTACACCTTTAAAACAAACTGAACAGTCTCCCCATTTCCTCCTTTCAATAACTCTCTCATCTTGAACACTTGTGTCTCGTTAATTCTAAGATCATACTAACCCCTCCTTAACAAAGGCATTTGAATGTTTAAACTGGGAAACAACACTGTCAAATGAGCAACTACAGCTTTCTTTAGACAACTTTCACCACTCCAAAACTGACTGCACAGCAGGACAGACTTTCCATCACCCAGAAAACTAGTGTGGTGCTGCAGTTACCTGTGGTAATTTTTGTTATACAAAGTACAGCAAGAAATGAACGCAACTAGCTGGAGTTTGTTTGCATTAATCATTTGCTGCCATCAACTACAAAGTCCCAGTTTTCCAACTGAGCTGTAGCTCTGGCTGTCAAAGCAAAGGCACTCCCGGCTCTGGAGCAAGTCTGTCGCGGTTTCACTCTCACCTGCTTCTACACATACTCGCAAACACAGGCCTGCAGGAGGAGAACAAGTCTGGAGCTCTAGGAGAGCTCAAACCTCTGCTAAGTGGGATAACACTCAATATTAATGCAATTCAAGTATTGTGTACTGGTACGTATATGCAGAATACTTTCTTTTTTCTTCAGGAGCACAATAAAATATGTGTCTAGGGCAATACCTTAGCAATCCTATGCCCAGTTTTGTCTTTATATGATGAACATGGTCTAGAGACTGCAATTCTACCAGGAGTCAGTACGCCATACAAATACATGATTTAGCTGAGCTGGGAGACAGCTCTGCACAATCAGGTTCTCAACAGCTCAGCTGCTGCAGTTGACAGTTCACAATTGCAGCCATTCATTAGTGTTCCTGGAATACAGCCGGAACAGCTCAAGCCGGTCAGTTATCTCTGGAAAATGATCTATACTCTGCTCCTTTTCCAACAGCCCTACTAATATTTTGCCCCCAAAGTCTGCCAAACATGTAGGAGGTTTGAACAAGCTCTCTCAGTAACATTCTTTTAACAGAGGCAACATATTTTTTCCCCCCAAGAGCCAAAATAAAGTTATTAAGCCAGATGAAATATTCTGCTTGTCAACTACAAATCTGTGTATACATGGACATAAAGGTCAGTGGAGAACCTGACACACTCTGATCCCAAAATCTTCTCAGGTGCTCTACCTGCCCTCCCTCCAAAATAATTAGTCCAGCTGCTCAAGTCCAGCAAATGAAGTCAGGGCAATTTTGAGAAGCAGTTCTACTTGTGTTTTTACAGTATTTTTCACAGTCCCATTCAAAGTGGACTGCAATACCCACACCTGCCTCAATAACAGTACTACTTACTTCCCCTGTCCTTGATTAATGCTGCAGTTTATACTACTTGCATCCACATTTAGAGAGGAAAAGAAAATTAAACTTTGTTATGCTCTAGATATTTCATAACTTCCATAGAACAAATTTTTTTTTAAGAGCTTAGCAATTAGGACACATCAACTGAAAAAGCGGCTTTGCTTTTCAAGGAAGGTGTGACATGTCAAAGCCTTTTTCTTTTTTTTTAAATTATTTTGGATCACCTACCCACCTTCTTTTCCCTTCCAAATAAAATGTCTTGATTAATTGATTCTTCATTATTCATCAGGTCAATGCAAGAAAACACAGTTTTGTCTAGACTGCTGTCAAAGTGTATTGGACTGTGGAAATAAGAAATTAAAACATCTTCAGGCAATGGCTTGGAAGAACATTACTTCCACATCCATCAACACACAGTTCTATATGGGTATATACCCTTACACCTCCACCTCTAACCACCTTAGGAGTTGTTTGATTTAAAACAGCAGACCATAAGATAATACAAAAGAACTTTTTCAGAAATACATGAACTGACCAGCTTTTTACATCAGCCCTGTCTCATGCTCACCGTATTCCTGACAAACTGTTTTCAAAGAACTGCCATCCTAACTATACTACCTTTAAAACAGTTCCTCTTCATATCCAGCATGGTGAATGACTTTCTAGAAAAATTCAGGATACTGAGAGCTATATGCTATTCCTTGATAAGTGTTTTAGAAGACGACTGTAGGAGAATGATCTATACAAGTTTGTCAAACTTCAAGTACATGCAAATATTTAAATATAATTGAAGGTGTCAGAAGAAACGTAGATACCTGTCTACACACTGAGCCCCCTTCCTGGGGATGCTACACATTAACAGTAAGAGGGAAAAAAAAAAAAAGCCTTCCACGGATTTCTGCCTCCCATGACCACCAAGCAACCTCTCCGACCTAAGCCATACATTAACTTCCTGAACCTGAGGCACAAACTATGACTCATGATGTATCAGCTCCCTTTGTGCCCTATTAGCTTTATCAGTGTCAACCCCCAGCCTATTAATGGCACTTGAAGGTCTTCATTAACTATTTCACCACTGATAGCCGGGCATAGCCCATGGGAGTAGTGGTGCAATTTAAGTAGCTGGAAACAGATAAAAAGCAGGAGCAAGAAGAGAACAGCAGACAAGCAGGAGACAGTTTTACAGTAAAGTATTCTCAGAGAGTACAACACTTAAAAACCAAGCAGTAAAACAGCCTCATAAGCTGCTAGGCTTTTCTTCTCACCTTTCTCTGTCTGAAACCAGTGCAAGTCAGGCTACTGCTCAAGGGGAGCAAAGCATAAACTTGGATCTACTGGTTCTGTATAGATCTCCAACGCTGTATGAGGTCTAGGCTTATTTAAGGTGAACTTTCACAGCTTGCCAGGATGACTACTGAAGAAAGCCATTCTCAGCTGGGAAAGACTCTCACACCATAGGTGTGCTCCTGGCTTCCTGAGCACCCAGCATGCAGCACGGTTTTATCACCCAGCGCAGAAGGTGACAAACGAGACACACACGCTCCTCCTCCGATAACCACAAGCTTGTTTCTCTACTGAGCACCACTGCCTGTCAAAAAGAGCAAGCTGCCTTCCGAGCCTATTTCCATTTCTTATGTGCAGTTCTCATGGTAAAAGGTCTGAAAGAGTTTCTTTAGAAACGAACAGCATGTGAGGAACTGCTGCAAGGTGGCAAGTTCAAAGACTAAACTAGAAAAATAGCTTTAAAAATTACTGTTCTAGGTAAGAGCAACAAGAACTGCCTCACTAGAGTGCAACACAAAGGTAGCAGCCCCCATTTCAATAAGTAGGACAAGTTTTTCCTTATCGTTATATAAAAGTGATTCACTTGTCACAGATAATCATGTTTGCTACTACAAGTTATATTAAGTATTAGAAGCTATGCAAAACAAATGCAAAATGCATTCCTTTCTTTCTGACTCCTTAATCAACAGGATGATTAAGCACCAGACAAATCATCTTCTGATAAAACACTGAGCTATGCAAAGAACCCACCAGCTTGAAATCTAACCTTATTTGCACAACGCAGTTTGTCAGCCCAGTCAGCAATCCTCTTAAGGTGTGCTAACTGTGAGGAAATTTTAACTGTTTCACTTTTTCTTGTCAGTCCTTTACTGCTTTAATCAGAACAAGCACAACTCTCCAAACCATGGCTTGTCATTGCAGAAAGGCATCAGCAGTTACTCTTAGACACAGCAGCAGCCAAAGTGCCAGTGAGCACAGTCCTGCATTAAATTTCCAGCCTGAACTCTTCAAACACTCTCTTTGAGGTGCCCTCTTCTAGCCACTGCACCCCAAACCCACAGACACAGCTGCTTTACTAAAACATGCTCCGAGCAACACTGACTGTGTTATCTTAGAGTCTGGTGCTGTCCCCAGATGAGGGAAGGTTTCCAGGGAAATTCACCACAAGACCTGCTCGAAATGGCCTAACTCTCATCTTTAAAAATACAAATAACCCACATGCATTCCCTTCCTTCAAACTGCAGCAATCCCAAGAGTAAATGTTAATCACATTCATTCAGTGCTCAAACACTGCTCTCTGTCAAAGAAGTCAATTAAGCAGTTTTGGCCATGACCCTTCCTAGCAGTGACACATCTATGGGAATAGCAGCCACACACCCGATCCCTCTCTCAGGCCTTCTGATGAGTCTGCTCACACCACACACCTCTGTTACAACTCCTAGTTCCACATTACTATCCAGTAAAGAAAACTCACTGTAAGGTTGTACTTCCCACCATGTCCACATCTTCGCCCGAGTGGTGTCTGTTTTTTCAATACAAAGGGCCATTCTCTGTAGTTTTCCCTGTGTAATGATCTGCACACAAATCCATATCCAGGTGCAAATATTTTCATTATCGATGCTTAAAGAGCCAACTCTACAGGCAGGATAACAATCCATTTCCTGAGATGCCTCACCTGATGGCCCTTAGCACCACACAGATTTAACAACACTGCAATACAATCTATTACTGCATACAATGGTGTTGATAAACCCACTTTAACCCAGCTGCCATTGGAGTGTTTTATCGTGCATTCAGGGAAAAGGAGAGAACAGCCCTCCTCACATCCTGAGCCACTGGCTGCAGAAAGACAGCTTTCAATCTTTGACTCTGAAGAGGTCACAATATTCGTGCATTAAGCAGCTTTCACGCTACTTTCTGCCCCATTTTGTGAGAAAAGTAATTGCACTCACACCCTGAGACAAATAAGTACGGTTCACTACTTGCCTAAATACTTTGCTATGGTTTGTACTCTTAAAACTTCAGCATGACTTTCTGAAAAAACAAATTTAAAAAAAGCACTTGACAATAACTTGAAAGTAAGGTTTTTTCCCCCTCCTAGAAGCCCAGTTATTTCTTATGGCATTATAAAATAATTCATACCTGTCTTCATCACCATCAACAGGAATGGATATGCCAAACACAGAGCTAGCAAGACTGTTCATAGGAGTACTTGCAGGTAACTGAAGAGGATTTGCTAGTGTGTCTGGAATGGGAGGCTTCACAAGAGGTTTATTTTCAGCTATAAGAGAAAGTGGTGGCTGAGGTAGGGGTTCCGATTTTCTTCTAGTATCATCAATCTGGCCTACTAAGGACTGGGCCTGGGTCTGAAACTGTCCAAGGGTTGCCTGAGGCAGACTGGCGGGTGCACTGGGTGTGCCTTGCATCATCGGGTGCCCAACATGCTGGGGCTGGACCACGCCGGTGCTTCTGCTGGCAGAAGGGTGGCTCGTCAGCTGAGACTGCACCAGTGTAACAGGGACGTTTGGCATAGTGACAGAAGCAGCGGTGGACACACTAGGCACACTTGTACCGGGCACAACCGCAGGCACACTCTGAACTCCAGGGACCACAGCATGGGGAGCAGCAGGCATTCCAGACACTTGACTGCTTCCCCCCACTGGATGCTGAGTCACAGATTTCTGTTGCACAACCCCTGCTTGTCCAAGGCCTGGCTGTACCACACCTCCTGGCTGTGGGATGGCAGGTTGACTCGCCTGTGTCTGGCCACTCTGCAGCAACCCCGATCCCTGTCCGACCGCTTCGCCAGGCTGTGCCGACACCCCCATTACTGATGCTCCCACAGGCGAGGGGTTTTGGCCTGTCACCTGCCCCACAGGAAGGCTGGAGGCCACAGTACTTGGAGCAGAACCTGTCGTAGCCTGCTGAACAGCTCCTTGAGACTGCATAATTGTCATATGTTGCATGTATTCGGCTTGCCCAGGAGGCTGCGTCGGCAGTAGATGCACTGGTGGAATCTGGGACTGAGAATAAGCAAATTGTTGAGGCTGAGTCACTGGTATGCTTGCCTGCTGCACCTGCTGCTGGGCCACAGGAATGCTCGGCTGCCCTACTGTCACACTTGGAGGTGCCATGCCTTTCCCGTTGGGTCCAGCCTGAGCAACACCCTGTGGATTTACCTGTGGCTGTGGTTGCTGCGGCACCATCATTTGCTGACTTGCTCCCGAAGCCCCAGAAAACACAGGCTGAGCAGTACTCTGAGGGATGGCCCCACCTACGGGCTGTTGCGGCTGCTGTTGTTGCCCAATGACAAAACTAGGTTGCTGTAGAGAGGACTGGTTCATTTTCTCTGTCTGGAGCAGCTGTGACACAGCAGCCAGGGAACTGTCAGCTATAGAATCAGGTCCATGGGCTGATGTTGGCATAGCCGAGACCACAACAGAACCCCCTGTGGCACCGAGGCCACTGTCCCTCTCTTGAGCAGCCTGCTCAAAGGTGCTGCTGTGCCTAATGCAATCTCCAGTTCTGCCCAGAACACCACCGCCATCGGAGTCACGGTCATAGTACTCCATACACGTCCATCTGCCTCGCCTGTAGGGCTCCCCGGTACCGTGGTCCAGCTTGATCACCCTGAAGCGGGAGCTGCACGCAGCACCAGCCGTCTGAGACATGGTGCCAGGGGCAGCGGGCGGAGAAGGCCCTGTGGAGGTACTGCCACCTCCGCCCAGGGCAGCGCCAGGGGCAGCAGCTGACAGGGGCACAGTGGAGCTCTTGGACACAGCCCCCCCGTTGGGGGCTGCAGCCACCCCGGCAGCAGCCACAGCCAGCTGCCCGTCCAAGAGAAGGTTAGGAGAGACGCTGCTCGGAGTTTCAGCCTCGCCCACGTTGTTGAGAGTCTCTTCAGAGGAGCTCCGCTCACAGACGTCCTCAGGGCCGTAGTCGGTGGCTCGGGAAACATCAAAGATTTCAGAGGACACGTCCTCGGTGCGGGACTCGTCCGGGTCGTCCAGACTCTCGGTATCCTCGGTGATGCTGCTGGCTACCTGCGCCGTGGTCACGCTGGTGATCTGGAAGCAGCTCTTCTTCTTGGCCGGCATCTTGGACATGTTTCCTCCGCGGGAAGGGTTCGGCCGGCCGGGGCGAGGCGAGCACAGCGCGGGGCGGGCTGTCACGGCGTGCCGGCCGGGCCCGCGGCGCTACCGCACATCCTCCGGCGGCTTCCTGCGGCGGGCGGGGGGCGGCGGGGCTCCTCCTCTTCCTCCCCGTCCGCAGCCCTCTTCCCGCGGCCGGGTCTCCTCCTCCTCCTCGCCGCCGCTCCGAGCGCCCCGCGGCTCCCTGCGGGCCGCAGCAG
>VWZF01003703.1:240149-312754 GCA_013396755.1 Sclerurus mexicanus | reverse complement strand
ACGTCTCATCACGCCTTCCGCGAAGAAATTGTTCCTGATGTCCGACCCAAACCTCCCCGGCGCGGCTTGAGACCGTGTCGTGTCCCTGTTCCTGGAGCAGAGCCCGACCCCCCGGTCCCCACAGGGTCCCCCCTGAGCCTCCTGTTCTCCAGGCTCAGCCCCCCCAGCCCCTCCGCGGCCGCTCGGTGCTGCCCGGGCCTGCCGGACCCTGCTCCGGGCCCTCGGCCGCCCTGGGCACACGCGGGCTCAGTGCCGTGAGGCTGCTCTGCCATTCAGTGTGGCCTAGCACAGGGAAAAGGGGAATTAATCGAAGGTAAAACAGGGAGAGAACGAGGAACTAGAACGGACAAGGTGAACTGATTCACCAACAGGCCAGAAAAGTTTCCCGGGAGTCAGGTGTAAAGATTGCTACAGCCCGTGGCCAGGTTAGCCAAGGCCCACACACCGACCCACACAATAACCTTGGCAACGTTACACCGATAACATTTCTGCAGGACTGAATTAGTGCTGAACAGTATTCTAGTGTGCTGGGCACAAACATGCTGATATTAAGTGTCAAGCATGCATATATTCCTTTTTTTCCTTCGAGAAAAACATTTGCCACTGTCAGTGGTCAGAACCTTCCAGGTGCCTCCTGTTGAGGTGCGGGGCCGGGCCGGTGTCTGTGCCGTGTCTGAGCTGGCTCTGCGGTGCCACCAGGCTGCTCTGCTGCCTGACGGAGGCCTGGGGAATTCTTCCCCGCTTTTACCATCACCTTCACCATTACACACTTCACTAGGAGGATCCCTATACATCCTTCAGTGGCAGTGAGAACCCACACTTGTGGTCCCCCTGTCTGGGGACTCGAGGTGAATTTACATATTTTGGCATTTAAAGATCATGCACTCGTCATGTGATACACATGAATCTTTCACAATCCCTCAGCCTCAGAGACTGAGGGCAGAAATGCTCCCACAGGTGATGGAAGGCCGATAAAAAAGCTCCTCTGGAGTGCAAGCTGCAAAGCCTTGAGCTCTGACCACATGTGTGTTCCCAGTGAAAGTGGCGCTAGAATGTTCTGTTTGTGTGTTTCTGTGATTTTAAGTGGTCCAAAGGTGGTGCTTCCCACGGGTGGTGGCTGAAATCTGTGTGTCATTTAGACAGGGATAAGAGCTGTGCACTAAACCCCTAAATGCTTATGAAGCACACACAGCTACACACCTGCTCACACCCAGAGGTGAATGCATGGGAGTATGGAGACATATATTAATAGTTGTACATGTGCATTTAAAATTTTGAAAATCCCTAATGTTAACATTAAAAATACAATATTTTTTTTAAGAGAGCAGTAGGAATATCAAAGACATTCAGTTTATTGATATCCAGCATCGATGGGTTCAGATATCTCAGTCTTTAATAACATTAGGTGATTAGTGTTGAAGACTAAAAGCTAGCCTGGGGACACCGTGTGATCCAACAGGTAGGGCATCTACTCAAGTGTCAGGAGTCCAGATTGAAACTGTTCGTGGGGAAGTCAGCAGAAAAAGTTCAGGGGATTTGTGTTTTAGCTTCAGTCTCACCCCTCAGTTGATATTTATCTGCAGTATGGCCTTGTACAAGTTATTTTTCCGTCTTTGAACGTCTTTTTTTTTTCTTTTTCCCCCTCTCCTATCTATCACCTGCCATATCTGCAAAAACAGAGAACTTTTGAGGGCTCTGCCTGCCTTTTTTTGTGTGTTGCATAGAGACCTAAATTCTCATCAGGTGCTCACACACACCTAAACAGGAAGCACGTGGAAATTTCTCAAACCGGACTTAGATGCAATGGTAATTTGAATTTCAAGTCCTTTTGAATTTCAAGCTGTAAGACATTGACTTCAAGACCTGAAAGACAAATTCCAGGTTACAGACTGCTGGAGAGAAGGAAGGACACAGAAAAGGGCAAATGAGTTATTTGAATGTCTAAGTAGGATTTTTGCATTTATAAAGGCCACTAACTATCCAGAGAACCACAAATAGTAGCTGCAGTATTTAGCTTCAGGCTCTTCTTAAAGTCTCATGTGATGAAGAGCACAGAAATTTCCTCTCTCCTGACCCTAACAAAATTGTTCTTTTTTGTCTTTGCAGCGTTCATTTTCTTCTATATGGAAAATGATAGGCACTAAAGCCAAAAACTATTGAAAAAGATTTATATGACCAACAATTGAGAACAAATGGAAACTGTTACACACATCAAAACACATTGAAAGTGCAAGTAGAAATGAATAAATGTTATGAAATATCATCTGTTGTTGGCCTGATCCTGACCTCTTTCATGTCAGTGACAAACCTCATCAAATGTCAGTGGGAGCTGTGTTTTGTTTCACTGAGAGACGTTAAAATCTGGGATGTGTATTTGTACTGATCAATGGACAAGTCTTTAGCATATTGTGCTCTTCTTCATGATGGGCACCTTTACTTTTCCCACAGGGCTTGTGCTGCACCTGGTTGTGGTGTTTGGATGGGAGGAGTTCCTCTAATCAGAATAACGTGTCATTGTGCACACCTGAAGGATTCTGTAAAGAACTGAGAAGAATGATAGCATTCTGTAGAAATGGAGACTTCTGTTCCACCAGGCAGGGCTGAGATGGCCCATTGATAGATGAGCTATACCTGGTGCCTTCTGGATTCTATAAGCCCCTGTGTGGTTTTCATCTGTATGATTTTGCTGATCTTATTTATACATTTATTCTCAGCTTTGCTGTCTGCCATGTTTTGAATCATTTGTGATTTAGAGGTGGAGAGAAGTATGAGCAAAATCTGAGCAACAAATCCAGTTTGGGATTGGAGTATGTTCTTGATGCTGAAAAAGAAGCATGGATTTGAAAGTCATCATAAAGCAATACCACGTTTTGGCAGTAGAGATGAAGTACTGCTGCAAGAACAACGCTTTTAGGGAAGGCACAGAGAAGACCTGGATTTGGGCCATAGTTTAAAAGCTAGGAAATCAATCCTGGATTTAGAATAAATGATTCAGGTTGGTCTGCCTTTAATTGCTCAGTTTGAACATGAAGCAGTTTGTAAACTGTCACTATTTAGCTAATACACTGGAGTGCAGTGAAATTTAAAGACACGTAACATTTCTTCAATTTGATGTATAAATAGATTATGGCATTTTCAGCATTCCAGTCTTATGATCAAGTGGAGTCCAGATCAGGTTTCATTTAACCTAGTTAAGAGAGCAATGTGAATGGTTTCAGATAGCTCATGTGGAGTTCAGTGGCATATTCTCTCATATATTTCAAACTCATACTGAGTAAACAGTGGAGAAAATCCACATCTCTCATAGACTTTGTGTGTCTGAAACCTTTCTGTTTGGCATAGGTGTATTTTAATGGACATTTTAATAGTTCATTGCTGGATTTTCTGGAATCTAGGTTTCTCATTTACTTGAATAACTCTTTCCAGAACAGTAAGTAATCACTTTACTTCATATATAAACCATTATTCAGACTTTTTACTAGCTATATCAATTATTTCTCAGTGTTAAAAGTATGAACAATGGCAGGGCATTTGTTTTTAATATGTTGTCTAAGTAAAAAGGGAATGTACCCAAATTTCAGAGAGTTTGTCAGATACTTTAAATAACCAGTGGCACAACTTCATATATAGTTATAGACTGGTTTGCAGGACTGAGTTCTAAAGTGTAGGATCTTATGTAATACTTGTGGCATAAGAGTAAGGGAAGCATGGAGTGGAAAAATGGTCTGTTTTTAAGATGAAAGAGCAGTCACAGAGTAGACATTAAAACCATTTCCACTCCATAATAATAATATTTAGATGCCTATTTAAATAGACTTTTCAGAGAGTCCTGACGGTTTGATGGTGGTTTATATGTGAAGTAACAGATTCTGCATGAGGAGTTTGGAATTGTCCTGTAGGTGTTAAATAGCGTGGGAACTCTTTGGTAATGCATTGAAAAGCAATGATACTCAGCACTGTCATTTGGAGGAGGATTTTTTCTCTCAGTTGCACTATAAATAAGTCATTCTGAATGGATAAAAATGAACTTGTACATTCTGCAAGTTAAGATGTGGTGATTTGAGCCAGAAACCCATGACATAAGACCATAGGGATTTTCTCTTCAGGGGCTTGTACTCCATTGAGGCATCTGGAAGTCATTAGAGGCTCTCAACATGGAGCAGTCTCCAAGAAGAGAAGCTGTGATCTCTGTGGGGACTAGTCAGGACACAGTGACTCTCTCTGGAAGAAGGAGAAAGGGGCTGCTGGGTGTTTTTCCAACCACAGCCCCTCTCTCACTGATGTTTGAATGAATTTGACAGCACAGGAAGGGAGCTTGTTGCTGGGCTGTGCAGCTTTAGCGTTGCTCTGCAGCAAACATGGCATGGCACCAGCCAGGTTGGGGGAAGGAAGGGTGTGCAGTACATACAGGAACAATGGAGTTTGGCTTTGGCTTTATCCCAGGAGAAATCTTGTGGTACTGTTACTGTTGGTGGCACTGGCCTGTGCAGTGCACATCTGGCCACCCAGACACCTGTGTCCCATGTCCCAGTGCTGCAGCTGAGCAAACGTCCTTATGACATCAGTAGAGAGGCCTGGAAGTGCAGATGGGCAGTGGTGACAGAGGAAGGAGGTCGGTGTGACTGAGCTGGTTCTGGCACAAGGTGTGCGCTGCTCAGGCAACACCAAGGCTTCTTGAGCACCCAGGTCCAGGTGGATCTCAAAAGTTTGGTTGGAAGGTTCAGGAGAGAGCTCATAACAGGGTTTCATCAGGAACTCAATCAAACAGCAAGCACAAAAGCACTGTCTGGCACATCATTATTGAGAAGTATCCCATAAAAACCCACGATTTCACCTTTATGCTACCAGAACTGGACCCTAAGTTAGTTCTCTCTCAGTTCCCCCACTCATTAGCACTTACAGGTGTTCTAAAACAGATTTATATTTAAAGTGCTGGTTGGAGAAGTGGTAGCTGGCTTTCTTTTGTAGGTGGTGCCACAAGACAGGAGCATGTGACTCCATTTGACACTGGCTTTTTTGATCATCAGCAAATACATTAAACAAAAGAATGGAGAAAATATTTGTCATATGTGTTCCTCGCTCACGAGAGTCATCCTAGTAAGAAAAGTATGGAGTCACTTTCAGAGCTCGCTAGTGTCAGAGCAAGCTGTTCCAATGCACAAAGGCACACATCTTTCACTTGACTCTAACAAGCAACTCTTGTTTCCCCTTCTGCTTTTGCAAGGTTTTATTTAATCATACAGTGAGTCTCAGGTACAGCTGTTAATTCTATATCCTATTTATATCAACAGAATTTACCTTATATTAATGGGTGCAAAAAGTAAATAGCAATGTGCTGAGAACATGGAAAAAAACCCAGGGTTTCTGGCTTGCCAAACCTCCATCACTGAGCACATTTTTCCTTAGTGGTTGCCATGCTGTAGTAAACAAAGTTTAGGGCTAGACCATTTTATTAGTAACAGTTCTGTATTGATGCATAACACAATTAATTGCTGTCCTTCCTGGAGCTGCAGTGGGATCATGCATTCTCACCCCATTCCCATGCTGTGGCATTGTGCTGTGGTTTGGTTCTGGCAGGGGATGGCACAGGGATTAAATATCACTGAACCTGCCTGGAGTTGCAGGCATCAGGTTGTTGTGACTGGTTCTTTTAGTACTCTGCAGATACTAGGAAAATGTGTCAGATGCATTTATATTAAAATCAAACATGCTTTGGAAAAATAGTAGAAAATCCAGAGGTGAATCACAGTCTTAAACTGCAGACAACTGCAAGAGTTCCTGTTATTTCTACACTGTGGTCACAAACCTGTGAATAAAATCTGTTTTTGTTTGAGAATGGGCCACCCTGACAAAATGAGATATTTGGCAATTATTATAGAGTATATTATCCAATGTCTCCAAGCAGATTTGTTCTGTGAAAGTATATGGACTATTTCGCTCTGCATTAGTAAATCCTACGTTTGTCTCTTCACCTCTTGTTGTTCAGCAGCACTGACCATCCATGAAGAACCTCACACTGTGAACCCAGCACTCTTCATCCTGGTGCCACACATGCAAAGAGGGAAGCAGGAACAAGAAAGCAAATGTGACAGGCAAGATATAAACTGAAAATGTGGGAGGGAACTGAAAGCATCTCCCTTCTCCTTGCACAACTTCAGCTCCAACTTTCCAAGTTTCTGCTCTGCATCACCTCATATACATGCAGAACAGGACCTTATTTCCATTCCTGCTGAGAACACACGAAGAAATGCAGGTCCAAAAATCCTTTAGTAACTTAGCAATTTAACACTCAAAATCAGACCACTAACTAGGCCCTGGGTGTCTCGTTGGAGGGGGCTGTTGCCATAGTCCCCCTCAGCCAGAGAGAGGAGAACAGGAGCCACCATCCCCTGGCACAGCTGGAACAACACAGGCGCCACCCTCTCTGACAGTGCCATTTTCTCAGAGCCCGCAACTCTTCCTTCAGTAAACTTCCATTTACAGCTCACATTGTGTGCCCGGCTGGTTCTGCATTGGTTCACACATGCCAGCATTCAATCAGCATCGCTAACACTGATACCGGGGAAGGGCCACACAACTGGCAGGCAAACATCCCTCCCACAGAGTCTGAGACCGGGGGGACCTCTGCAGACCTTCCAGAATTGTGTTTGATCTCCTGTGCAGCACTGTGCCACGTGCCAGTCAGGAATAGGACAATACTGATGTCACCTATCAGCTCTGCCCTTTGTTATTGGCACCACAAGAGACAGAAAAAAAATCAGCTCTGAGATAATTAGGTGGAAAAATGTCCTGAAAATTAAAAGGCCTATAGGATCTTTGATCTAGACAGTGCTTGATTCACAGGCAGATCTGTAATCTTCTAAGTGCCTCACTGAGGGGAAAACGTAAGAAACTAAGTGGCTTTTGTACACACACCATAACGCAATCGATGCGTCTAAAGCTGAAAGACCAGGAAAATCAGAAAAAACCCTTCTTCTCTTTTTCTTCAACTGATCTTCTCTTTGTATGACTGCATCTTCTAAAAATTGTGTATGACTTACTACTGAACAAACGCCAAAACCTCCTGTACTGGAGAGACCACAATAAAACTGCTTACAAGCTGAATTAGTCATAATGCCCATTGCTACGTGCTGCTGGAGTGAGTTTTCTGCAGTATGAGTATCAGCCAGGACAAACACAATTGTCCACGAAGGGAAATCCACACCACTCGTGCTGCTCGATAATCAAACTTTGTCTGACTAATACTCTAGTAGAGCAGATGATTTTTTTTCTATTTTCAAACATTGTATAAAAATTGAAAATAAACCAAATGAAAAACAGAGTTCAAATTTGTGCTGACCTGGAACAGGGTTATTGAAGTGGTAAAACAACTCCAAAAGCATTTTAGAGCCATTCCCAAGGGACCCCTGCTTACTTATGTGAGTTGAAATTGTCTCTAAAGAACAAGGGAGAAAAGGTGAACAAAAAGAGGTGAATAGACAAACGTAGGATTTACTAATGCAGAGCGAAATAGTCCATATACTTTCACAGAAAAAATCTGCTTACAGTGAGCAAAGGTGTGCAAGATGGAATCTGATCCTTTGGATATTGCCAAGTAAATAACATTTAAATGTATACTTTCCCCATACCAGTTCTGAGCAATTCCATCCTTAACAGAAACCCCTGTATGATCCATTTGTTTCCTTAACCCGGGACATGCCTTTGTAAACATAACTATATTTTGCGCACAAATGTATGCCTCTAAAATTGTCTTGTTCTGTCTGACAAACATATGAAACCATATTCATTTTGGTGACATTTATATATACCTTGGACCAGGCTAAATTTATAAGCCTCAGGGGTATAAGCTGTAGCTTTCATCCAAAGCTTAGTTTTATTTTCAGTTCTGTTGATGAATTTACTGTACTGATTTCAAAATCATAGGGCATGTTAGCTGGGTGGCTAAAATTTCTACAGAAAGGGGATTGTGTATTTATAAGGATAGCAGTAATATTCAGAATGACATCAGTAAGGATTATAAAAATAATTAAAAGAGTTGAATTTAAGGATTAATACATGAACACACAGAATAACAAGTGAGGAGAGGGAAAATGCAATTCCTGTATTATGCTGTCCTCTCCCTCACTGATCGTCAGGGCTGGCCACCAGGTCAGATCCATCACTTTAAAGCAGAAGATCTCTTCTGGTCCCCACCTGGGCAGACACCAAATGACGTTGGGCATTAAGATCTTGCAGTCCCTCACAAACATGGTTTGGTTTCACTAGGGAGCACTTACGTGTTTTTGGTGGTACATACTATGAGCTTGGCTGCTTCATGCTATGGGAAAACCAGTGTGCTTGTTCTCCTCTGCATTCTTACCTGGAGATTGCTTGTGCCCGATTGTTCCTTCCAGCTTGTTCTCCCAGGCGGTGCAGACAAGCCCTCATCCCCATCCTCCCAGAGCAGGAATGATGTGTCCTCACGCCTTGTGGTGACTTTGTAACGTGGAGAAGCTGGCATGGGGATAAGATCACACTTGTTCTGTTCTCTGACCTGAAGGAATGTAAACCCACTGGCCTCATATATCTACAGACATTGCCAGACGCTCTTACTCCCACAACTTTATAATTCAGCATTATGCTTATCCCTCACACTGCATCATGCTGTGCAGAATCTAACAGCAAATGGTCTTATGAGATGCCACCATTCCATGAAGAATAAAAGCAAACTCCTCAGGTAGGCCTGCCCTTATATGAGAGAGTCCCTCATTCCCTTGGCAGGCCCATGAGAAGGGACTTGGCCACTGCATTATTTTCTGCAGACAATGCCTCAGACAATGGATGGGCAATGGAGCCTCTAGAGCCCACCACCTGAAACAAGGTGGGAAAATCTTCTTGACTGTCTGAGACACCAATTACCTGCCTCCATAGCTGCCTCCTTGCAAGCCTGGGAGCCCACAGAGAAAGTGCCACATTATTTCCCTTTGGAATGTATTCATTCCTGCTGTGACTTCCACATGGAAGTCTGCAGTCGACAGCTTCACGAGTGTGCAAACTGCGTGTGCTATCTTACCTGAAACCAGCCTTCTCTGTACTCTGTTGCAGCTCAGGCTGGCCCCAGAGGCAAACGTGTGACATCCCAGTCCTGAAGAAGGTGGCAGAGCCCTCTGTTCTGTTTGGGCAGGGAAGGGTTTTCTGAAGAGGATTCACCTCTGAGCAGTGCATGGAAGGAACAGATTGTCCATACAAAATAACTGCAGTCACCTCCTAGGACACCGAGAAGTTGTAACTAACCTCTAACTGTATATCCTCCTTTCCTCCTATAAAAAATGGGGCTGGGGAAGCACACTTCTGTGTCCTTAGGAAATATGTCTGTGCTATACATTACCTGGCTTTACTTTGATTTCAGAAGCTGTAGCAATATGGCTCACGATTCACATCTGTGTTAGGCTGTAGTGGTGAGAAGAAATAAACAACTGTTCTTGTGTTTGACATTTTAAGTGCTTTTTAGCAATGTTCGATATCCAGACAAACCAGCGTTACTTTGAAAGCTACTGTGGAAAATCACCAATGATAATATGGCCAGAGACAATTATAAACATGTAAAACAAACAAAACTTTCTAAATATGCCTCTAAGGGTTGATCACTGCCTCTGCATCATGTGCATTCCAAAGGGTTCACGGACGTGCTACAAAGAGTAAATTTGTATGTACATCAAAATTAAAAGACAGATCATAGTTATATGCAAAACTAACACTTATCCTGTAACAATGACAGGTTGAGGGCTGTGTGTCCCTGGGAGCAGTTACCAACCGGTGAGGATATTTGCGGGAGCAGAGGGACATGAAGTCAAGTCCAATTTTTGCTTGCTTATTCTAGCATAGAACCTCGTTAGAAAAGTGAGAGAAAATCTCTTTATTCCTTCAGAATTTGTGGCATTATCCCCTGTAACCGTCATGAGGGTGGGGAGTCAATGCCAGAACCTTTGCATAGCTGCTGTCGAGGAGTTGGCACAAACCCTGGCACTGCTCAATGCAGAACCAAGTTACCCTGCCAGGACCCCCCTCCAAAATGCAAAGGGTTATTGCTGCAGGAATAAATTCTCCTTCTTAGAAAGAGAGGCATAGAATTTAGGGAAAAATTGAAAGGTTTGGTCATGTTCCTGCTGTGACTGATTGAAATGTGTAAGACTGAATTACCTAGGGAGCATGACAAAGGTCTGACAAAACCTGGCAGTTTTAATTAGTGGCCTCTATTCAGTTGTCAGAATCCAGTGGTTCTGCTGACAAGATAGAGCAATGACAGATCAGTCTCCACTGATATCCTGTGTAGATGCCTTTAAGGTAGTAAAATATATGTTTAAAAACATATATTTAGTCAAGTGTACATATTTTGAAGTGTTTCAAAAATGTCCAGATTTGTATCTCAATGACAGATTTCCTTGAGCAAGACATGCAATCTAAATCCCTAAAACAAGTCCAACCTGACACAAAAATGATTAATTATTGAACAAAAAGGCATCATCATCTGTGGATAAAAAGAAGGGTGGAGTTTTACCATTACAAATAAAAAATTCACATTTGTAAGGTCGAATGCATGTTTGGTGTTTTTTTTAATTAGCCAGAGGAATAATGACTTTTGGAATCACTAAAATGGCTTAACATGGCTTTGTGTGCTGTTGTTCTGTTTTGCAGTGACAGAGACTTCCGCAGGAGAAAAATGTGGAATCTCAACCTGAAGTCTCCCATAACCTCGCACTGGAGGGGTAATGTCTTCAGCCTCACATGGAGCCAGGCCTGGCCTGGCTGGGAATGCCCCTGGAATGCAGCTGGCAGTGAGAGCTAGCTGGCCCCTTCCACTGCAGTGCCAACAGGGTTTGCTGCGGGGGCTTCCAAGCACGAGCTCAGCTGCTCAGAGCTCCCTCTGGTAGGAAACCACAGTGTTTGCCGTGCATCACGTGCATGGTACGTACAGGAGAGCAGTTGTGTCTGACCAGACTAAACCCCACAGTGTTATCGTTGTCTCAGGGTTCGCAGGTGAGTTGCCCTGTCCTGTCCGTGGTGTATCTGAGCTGAGCTCTCGGCAGCCCGCGGTGTCCTTAGTGCAGCCGCCTTCTTGCTTTGGAGGAGGTTCTTGTTCAGACAAGGTCCCTCGAAATACTTTTTTTTTTTTTTTTTTTTTTTTTGGTAGGAGAAAAGAAAAGATGCTCAGGAAACCCTGAGGATCCCTCATTACAGGAGAGGCCTTAGAGCCTTTGGGAAACAGCCTCCACCCGTCTTGCGCACACTGTGGAAGAAAGTTCAGGTGTGTTCCTGAGGGTTTGTGGAGAGATGTGTACTAACCCTGCTTGTGGGTAAACAGCAGAGAGCACTTCCAGCTTGCAGGAGGTGAGGGCAGCGCGGGGGGCTGAGGGCACGGAGCTGAGCATTCCCTCGCCTGGGGAAGGTCTGGGCTCCGCGGCTGGCGCAGGCTCTGGGACCATGCGTGACCTGCACCACAGCCGAGCGTGTAGCCCCTGGCAGACACACTCTGGGCAGCAAAGAGAAAGCAGAAAAGTGAACAGTGACAGAAACAGGCATTCAGGTTTGCTCTTCAGTCCCCATATCATCCCTGGAGGTGAACTCATGTGCCCTCAGCCAATCCATTTTTGAGATGCACAGAGTCAATCAGGTTCCCTTGTGCATGCACCTTTCCTGCATGGACACCTCTTGTATGGCTGCTGGAAGATTTTGGAGGCTCTGAGCCTGTGCAAAAAATAGATGGGTCTGGTTTCCCTGGTCATCATGTTCAGTATTACACATGCCATGATGATGAAGCACTGTGAATCATGAGTCTGCTCACGTTCACTGATAAACCAGTCATGCAAAGGCTCTTCGGAGTAGGAATTCAGCAAAAGGCATTTCACATCTGTCAGAAATAATTCAAGGGTGTGGAGTGACTCATTGGGAACTGCATGAATAATCAAGACTTCATTTTCAGCAAGACAAAGCCATGAACTCTTGTCTGGCACATCAGTGGGGAACATGTTCCTTTTGTTAAAGCCTGTGTTCCGAGGACTGATGCTAGCCAAAAATATCAGAAGGAGGAATTTTTGTGATGGCTACAGACTTACCACTTTTAAAGTGCAGGTTTGTGTATGGCAGGATAGCATGGGTGTAAGACTGCGGAGCTCAGAGTAGAAAATAAAGCTGAGACGGCGGGGAAGCCTTGCACCAGTGCGTGGTCAGAAGAGTTTCTGCTGCAGTCAGGAGCAATATCACCTCTCAAGATGTATCAGTTTCCTAAATCAAAGCAGTATTGCAGGGACCCAACAAAATCAGGTGTGGGTTGGGATCAGTTCCAGAGAAAAGCCCTTTCCTACCACCAGGCCATCCTTCCCTCAGGAAAGCCCTGATCTGCATGTCTTCACACTGACAACAACAGGATCTCCTCTGCCCAAACAGCCTCTGACTCCTGTGTGTTTCCATCCCTCTTCCTGGGCAGGTCTCCTAAATGAAGCTCTTTTGCACAGCACCTTAAGTGAAGCTGTTGGAATGGCTTATTTACTATGAACAAGTTCTCTACCTATGCACCAAACCTGCATGTGCAGAAAGGAGACTGGAGGAAACTGAAGGTAATCTGTGAGACACCTTTTCCACCCAGAGCCTGAGAACGCGTTCTCTATTATACAAATCCACAAACTCTTCTTGAGGTATCTATCACTTCTTAGAATTATTTTTTTTCTAGACCACAATACCATTTGAATTATTATCAGGTAACATGTTAGGTAAACACCTCTTAAGTTTAGTTAATGGACAGTGTTATTTGAGAAGCAGATGATGCCATGTAAACCTTAAAAATAAAGGATTAAACTCAAAATCAAGACACAAAATTTGAGACTAGAATAAAAAAATGGGAAATGAAATCAGCCTAACCTGAGTGTTTTAATATTAAGCAAGGACTCAGATCTTTCCCTTGCCCTGGTAAGAAGCAAAGATTTGTGTGATAGATTAACTATTTCCTTTGTCCTTGGCCAAGGCTAGGAAGTTGCTAACCACTGCTGGTTCCCACTCATCATGTGGAAATGAGTAGCTGAATTTTTTTTTCCCCCTAGAATACAGAGCAAGCAACAATAGGAGTTGTACCAGTCTGAGGTTTTGATTTGCTGTGCAGTGTAAGAACAATGACGAGAAGCAAGGAAGGTGGGTTCATTTTCCCTCTGGCCTGTGCCAACTCCAGAGTCCAGGGTCAGGTGCTGGGACCCTCAGCTCGTTCTGTCAAAGCTGTCAGGTAGTGCATCCCTGCAGACAAAACTGTCTCTGTCCCAGCAGCTCTGAGAGTTGGAAATACTGGCAGCACTCAGAGATTGGAGATTGGGCAAACGCAAGAAATGGCAGAAAAATCTTTATAAACTGAGCAGAGGCTTGGAGAAACCTTATAAGCTCCAGTCACAGGTCGAAGAACAGATTAAAGTGCATCAAGAGATGGACACCACTGGAGTTCTGTGTGTACTGAGGTCCAGAGGTTGTCACTACAGATAAGGTATTTCCAGCCGGTTTTTTTCTTTATGCAAGTTGTAAAAAGTTTCCCAAAAGTATGGTTAGGTGATGGATAAACTGCCCTGAATCTGTTCTTGCAAGGACAGGGCTAAATCTGTCATGACCACAACTTGCCAGCATTTCATGCAACTCCTTGATCCCATGTGAATCAGACAGTGAGTGTGAGCTCTGAGAGCTGAGTCCACGAAGAAGACATGTCTTGGAGCAGGGCAAGGAATGTAGAGGCGTGTTCTGGAAGGTGTGGCAGGTATGTGTGAGCTGTTAATGACTATGCTGAAGAAATCCTGGTAATACAGAGGTGAAGGAGTCCAAGAGCTGTAGAAGTCCACAACACATGCTGTGTGATCAGCTGAAGGACTGATCTGCATCCGTAGCAGCTGGTGCAGGTTCCTGGCATGGAAATACTGTTCAGCAGCAGCAATTCTGAATCTCACATGCTACCAGCAGATTTGGGCCTGCCTTGGTATTGTCTCAAATTTCAAAGACCTTATAATGCTTTGCACAGCCATCCTGTCCTTCATTTGAGACTCCACTGGACAGGGCACTTCATAGCTACTACCACCATCCCCTGAACCAGCCTCTCTGAAGAAGAGCCCCTCCACTTACAAGGGAGGAAATGCAGCAAAATTAGGGTTTAATGGATGAAATTCTGGATGGGATATGGATGAAACTGAGAAATTTAATAGATGAAAAATGGCAAAACTACTAACATGTGTAAAACTGAAATACAGAAAGCTTAAGTTCTGCAACTTGAAAAGTACAGAGCCTGTCCAGTTGTAAATCAAATCTGTGGCAGGATCTGCCCATGCCTGTTCAGTCCTGTGACTTCGCTGCCAGGCTCTCTTTCCCCATGTTATGGCCTTCAGCTGTCACACACCAAAGGGACCTGCACCATCCAGACATGAGTGCTGCTCTGCCTGTCTCCACAGCCTCACTGCAAAGAGTGGCTCTGAATTAGGGGAGGACAACACTGCACCAAAATTGCTTCCCCCAGAAAGGTTGGTGCCATTTCACCTTATTTGCTCCATGGGCTTTTGAAGCCCCCTCGAGGTCCCAGGCACTGGGTAGGGCTCTAACACACTCGTGAGAGCAGTCTCAGTGCAGTCAGTGCTGGGAACAAGGCGCACCTCGCTGGGCAAGTGACCTGTGGAGATAAGTGATCTTTCCTAACACCTGGCAGTTGTCCTACCCAGGCTTCACCTGCATCTCCAGCAGCCAAAGGAGGGACAGGGATCAGGCAGCGGGCAGGTGACAGCATGGTCCTGGCCCCCTGTCCGAGCAGCACTACATGACCAGGCGTGCCACCAGAAAGGAATTCCAGGCGGGAGATGTGCCACAACCATCTCATCTGGATATTTGAGATTTTTCCATTCTGAACACTTGGCTAGGTGATTGTTGTTTGGATGTTTTTCTTTTTCTGTGTGGTAACTGAAGATATTTACCACCAGGCAGTTTTGGTTTCTTAGGAGTGGCAACCAGCTTCAGCTCCTGGAAGCAGAAAGCTTCAGTGGCTGCACTGGGCATCTGGGCCTTATTCTTTCAGCTGTCTTATCACTGACATCTGCTGGTGCAGAGGGTGCCAACAGTCTCTGGGGGATGTATCCCACACACCACAGTATCAGGGTTCACTGCAGGTGCCTGCCCCGTCCTGCCTTGCCCTGCCCTGCCCAGAGTGGTGGGCATGGGCGTGTCAGGGAAGCCTGTTCTTCGGGCTGTGCTGTGTTCTGGGGCTGTGCAACAAGGGATCTTTACTGGAAACGGGAGGTATGTGCCCAATTTTATCATTACCATTACAAAACAAAGGGCTGCTCTGGTACAGTCATCTATGCTGATGAAAGTTAAGAAATGCCATCCTGTCCATCTCTGAATCATATCCTTCAGCAGATGTGCATGGGGGAATGCAAAGGAGGTTCTTAGCACTATATATGTCAGTAATGACGTTTCCTGGGAATAAGTGAGGGGTCTAGGAGCTCAAGGTGTTTGTCTTGTTCTTTTTTAAGTTCCATGGGTCGGTCCTTGGAAAGCTACTGTACCACACCAGGAGAAGAGCATTTAGTCATTCCTGAGCATATCCCAGCCTAGAGAAAGCATGGATATCATCACAGCATTGGCTGCTGTGTCCTGGCTTTTCTGAGCTGAACAAATCAATGTCAGCGAGGGAGAGGGATGCTGACCTTGCATTGGCCAGTGCTGTAACACCACAATTAAACTCTAATTCTTTAAATGTGTGCAGTTGGAGGTATTCTTTCCATGAGAGCTTGTACATCTTGTGCTACTTACTACTTCTAGGCTGGCTCATGATTAAATCTGATTGTTGCAAAAGAACAAGTCTAATCAGCCAAAACAGTTAGAGGAGGGAGAGAGGAATCAGTTTCGGAAATATGAATCACTTGAACCTCACAAATTCCTGAATGGGGAAGATGGGACTCAAAGATATTATAAAAAATGTGTTCAGTACTGGAAACAATCCAAGTTCTGTGTCTCTTAAGTGGGTATTTGACCACAAGACTTCCCATTTTCATCTAACTAAAGATGCTTGCTCACCATTCTTGTAAAATATGCTGCTTTCATCTCTTTTGTTCACATAGCAGAGAAACTTAGCTTTGTGATGTGGGAATGAAGCAAATCAACAATTCCATGTATTTCAATGAAGTCCTAAGTGAATTTAGTGTTGCAGCTAATGTTCTAGAATAACAATTCCTTGGTGGGATCTAGCATATACAGTGATTACCTAATCACCTGCTTTGGTGAAGAAGGGGATTATACCACCTGATTTAAAATTAGCTACTTGGCCTGACCAAACAGCTTTATCCACTGCAAAGATCACAAAGATTTTTATCACAGGGGATTAAGGCATTGATTTACATCCGACAGTAAATTAAACTGAGATGAGTGATGCTGTAACCATCTTGATTCCTGTCTTGGCTCTCCAGGACTTTGCTAACCCTGGAGGTGAAATGCTGAACAGGGCTTCCAGCAGCTGCTGACAGCACAGCTCCCAGCCCGGCGCAGTGACCATCACTAGCACTGACTTCAGTGTATTGTAGTAGTAAGAGCTGATTGCAAGGGAATGCACAAGCCCCAAGCAAAGCCGAATGCAGGGCAATGCCACAACAAATTGTATTTAACGTCTAGAACTGAAAAGTTGTATGTGCAGTATGGTCTGTTACATTGTACACCAAAGGGCAGCCGTTCAGAGGCTGCTGTGTGTCCCACCTGTCTGCTCTTGTGTTGGGCCAGCAGCTCCAACACAGGGATGTGGAAGGCAGCCTGTGGTCATCAGAGCTTTGGGTGTGCAGTTCAGTCCACACCTGCACACAAGTCATCAGCCAACTGTACTGTGACAGATTTCCTGAGGCACTGAACACCATCCCTCATGAGTCACTGGGAACAGCCCTGCCTCTGCCTGTACCTCTTCAGCTCAGGGAATGACCAGCAGCAATCCTGTATCCGTTACTGGCTGCACACTCTGCTGGTGCAGGGGGTTCTACGGACCCCGGGTGATGGCAAGGCAACTGCTGCCACCCAGAATGGGTGGGAGCTGTGCACAGGTGACCTGTCCCGAACAGGGCAGTGCCAGGAGCCCCTTACCTGCCCAGAGGAGTTGCAGTGGAGGTGGCATCTCCCCATCAGTGTCTTCTGCTCTGTCAGCAGGACTGGGTACCCCGAGTGCTCAGCTCCTCCTGTGGCCATGCATGAGGAGCGCTGAAAGTAATCAGTGATTAAAAGGAGGAAAAAATGTGACTGACTACCAGGTATATTAAGAATCTTTTTCTTGCTGTTCAGAGAACCACCAGGTTAATACAGAAAGGCACATGGCTTATTTCTGACCCACTTCCATGTCAAAGGATATAACAATACCGTGCAGTTAAGTTGTGCTGAAGCCAGATGTGGTTATTGGTGGGGTGAGGCAGCTGGGCACTGCTGCAGGAGGAGGAGGAAGGCAGTGGAGCAGGGAGGGCTTGGGGCCCATCACCAGGCCCAGCCTTATCTCAGCTGTCATCGTGAACTCTTCAACCCTCACTCTGAAGGGCTGAATATGCTCAACAGGTTCACATTTGCCCTCTCTGTCACAAACTTTCTCTTTCAAAAATTCTGACTGCATAGGGCTGCAGCCAAGCTGGAAGCCCACTGTCCCCCAGGAGCTCTGGGTGGGGGAGCCAGTGTCCTCCATCCCCCGGGAGCTCTGGGCTGGCTGCACAGGCCAGTGCTGGCACAGGTGGGATCAGCCACTGAAGTCAGCAGACATTGAGCATATTTACCAAAGGATTAAGCAAGGTAATCCTCTGGGTTTCTCCATCCCCCCTTCAGGGGGCCCACTGCCCTCACCTTTCTCTGTCTGTGGGGTATTTAAAGGCTGGTATTTTAAGGCCCTGGTCCCTCAGGAGCATGCCACGGGCTGGTCGATCATGCTGTGGTCACTGTGGTGCCATGGTGCCCCAGCCATGCTCCCCGCAGAGCCCCCAGCGATGCTGCTTTGGGCAGCGTGCGCACAGCAGGCACAGCTGTGCCAGCGTCTGGTGTCTGCTCAGCTTTACTTTGAGGTATTTAAGCTTAGAAGAGTGGCTTTTTTTAGGTCCATATGCATAGATCAGGTGGTCACCTGTGGCAATATGTTTATTCACAGATTCTGGCTGCTTTCAGGGACTGGCCTTCTCTAAACATAACCAGGGCTATTTAAATAGCTGCTCACAATTACCTCTCGGTTCACACAAAATGCCATGAACTCCCTCATTGAGCAACAACTCCAGGCAACACCAGGGTGAAAAGACACAGGGATCTTGCTGCTGAACGCCTCAAAGATTTGTATGATCCTGCTGTCAGTGGATGTTTACTTTCAAAGAGCTGCCACCACATCTACTCTGCCATTATGTCAGTTTTCAAACCAGCAACTTTACTGGGAACTTTGACAGTTGTTCCCACCTGTCAGCCTCCCCTGTCCTTGCCCATAGTAATTAGGCTGGAGGCAGATCTAGCAAAGCCTGATTCAGGGATGGACGTGAATAGAGGTTCTTCAGCTTTTGTCCTTCTGCTCACCTTAAATAATTTAATTTCTGTGATTCCAACAAGGCCATCACGCTGAATGTGTCTGTGAGAATGTCAGTGAGCAGAGCCCAGCCCCAGGCCCAGCCCCAGTGGGTGCTGAGCTATCAGGTCATCTGGAACACGTCTCGTTTTCAGCACAGCAATGTTATCTTTGCAATCAGCTCCTGTCACACAGCAGCAGCAGCTCACACACACCATTAGCAGGTGGCAGAAGACATACATGGAATTTGTTCTCAGAACATTTCTTCCATTCTTCCTCCCAGACTGATGAATTGCAAGTTAAAGCTAAAGGCATGTACTGACTACAGTCCATTCCCAAACAGGGCCACAGAGTTAAACATGGGCTTTGGGAGAAACCTCTCACATATTCCAGTCTCTCTGCCATGGTTTAGTTCCTCAGCACACAGCCTTAGAATGTGGAGAGTGCAGTTCTGTGTGGCCACACTCCCTGTGCCCTCGTGCCAGCTCCTTTGGGATCAGCCAGCAACAAGCAGCAGGGAGGCAGAGACATCAGTGCAGTCTCTGTGAGGAGCTGAGAGGACCATCCATGGCCCCAGAAGTCTTTGGGTTTTCAAGTGCTGCTGCTTTCCCATGGAGGGGTGGTCTCTGTGCCCCAGAAGGTCAGGGCAAGGGGGCAGCATGGAGAATGCTGACCTACTGAGGCCAGAATTCTGTGTGCACCTGGACAGACTTGCCACTGGAAAACTGCACAGTAGAGGCACTTTTGTGCCAACTGTGGAATTAATTTCCTTCAAGAAGTATTTTGCCTAAAGCCGACTAGAGATTGCAGCCCCAGATAACTTGCTCACTTTGGTTCAGGGTTGGAGCTGAAACTCCACACCAGGGGCACATCCAGCCCCTGGCCTGAGCATTGCTGGCTGTACAGGCAAGGAATGTCCTGTGCCAGGCAAACCAGGGCAGAAGGAAAGAAAAGGCACTTGGAAAAATGGGTTTGTTACTGAGTGTTACAGTTTTGTTGTACAGGGTTAAAAAAAAGAAGAATTTGTCATCTGGCTAAGAAAGTGAACTATGTTGGATCCTACATTCCCTACCTAACTCCATGGAACAGCTTCTGTTGAGTGCTGTCAGTACCTCAGAGCTCTCCTATGTTTCCTTCTTGTGACTTTCAAAGTCAAAAAGCTACTTTGAGTTGGTTGCATCTATTTGCCCTTTCCTTCCCTTGAAGCAAACACAACCAGTAAAATTCCCTGACATATTTCTCTTCTTCCTGAAGTTTCTTTCCTCCATTGCCCTCCTCCATATAATCAGACCCCTTCTCACACGAGTGAACCTAGAAAATCATTTAGACTGTGAACCACTTCAGTGAACATCAGGTAATTGTGTCTTAGAGGCCTTTGGAAGGTTAAATGTATGATGTGTAATTTTTCCAGCTACTTTCTCCATGAACTGAAGCCCACTGGCACTGGGTGAAGAACAAAGTCGCTTTGTACAAGTCTCCAACTCCCTGTCGCCATGGATTACCCGTCCCAGATCTCTGCTTGATTCCTTTGGTATTTTCTTTCCAAGATGCCCATCTCCACATGTCACCTGCTTGCGCAAGGTTTGTATTGCTCACCCTTGGCCTGGGAACAGCTGAGGTTTCCAAACACACTGCTCAGTAGGTTCTACACTTTTCCAAAAAAAGGCTGACTTTTCACTTGCATCAGGATACGTAAAACAACCTGAAAATCATGAGACATACAGACAGGCACACAGACAGATCACTGAAATGCTGGTGAACCTGCCTGTCTGTGGTTGCTCCTGGTCTGTCTCTCCTATGCTGAGCGTTCCAGATGAGCTGCAGCTTTCCCCTCTTGGCATCACAAATTTGGGTATTACTCCTAACAAACAAATAAACTTTGTGAAAATAAAAAAGAAACTAAAATATTAATTTAAATGAACTGACAAATGTTACAGCCAGAAGATGGTCATGTAATCCCAACTTCAAACTAGAAAAAGGACATCAAACAACATTAAATAAACTATATGTTCTTCTTTAATAAGGCAATTTCAACTACAAAAGTAAATAAATTTGGTTTATACTAAGAATGGAATCACAGAGAGACATCTCTAGATAAAATTTCTATTTTAGGAAAGATTTAAATTTCATAAACTGGTCTTGTTTTCTGAAAAACAACCTAGAATGAAGAACAGAACAATGCCACTTAGGCTATACATTCATTAAAGCAAAGGCTTTTTTAAACTGCAAATCTGGCAAAAAAGGCCCTGGTTTGTCCCCTTGGGAATGCAAGACCAGTCAGTAAGTGTGGTGAGTTCCCAATCCCAGATTCCTTACTGCTGCTCCAGATACTGCCCAGCTTCATTCCTGAAGGCTGCACAAGCATTCCTGGGCTCCGACAACAGCCACGGCACCACCTCAAACATGACAGCAGCTGTGGTCTGACACATGTGAAGAGAGGTGTAAGGAGGCAGTAGCAGCTGGAATTTTAATTAAGGAAAACATAAAAAGTGATAAATCTATTTGAGAAAGAGATTGTTATGCAATGCAAGTGCATCAATGCCAATTCCCAGAGCTGGACCTTGCAGCGCCTTGGCGGAGCCCAGTTCTGTGACCGGTGCCAGCACCACCTGCCATGAGCTCAGCGGCACTTCCCACCCCAGCTGGATGCAGATCCCTGCAGGCTCCATCCCCATGGAGTCTATGGGGACAGGGGACTGTTCCCCTCATCCTCCTGCCACTCCTCCAGCATGGCTGCACACGAGTCTCACACCAACCCACTGTGCTGCCTCAGGGCCCATGGCCCCTGAGGAGGAAGGTCTGGCCCCACAAAGCCCCATTCCCTGCTTTGGGCTCACTGTCCCCAGCAGCAACGACAGAGGAACAGAAACAGTAATGACACTTTCTGATGTGCTGCTCCTTTCTGCACAGTTAAAGACCCACTGTCTGGCATATTGTACTTGCTTCCCTTTGTGCCTGCTTTGATTCATCAATACAAGTCAAGATCCACTCCAACTGCATGTATCTTGTGTTTGGAATGAAATACTTCAAAACCTGCACATGGAGATATATTTTGAGTAAATACAAAATTCTATAATTAGAAAAAACCACAGACCAAACCAATCCAAGCATGTTGTTTGTTCCCATTAACTGCAGTCTAAGGCTATAAAATATAGGGTATAGCAACATTTCTAGAACATTTACATGGCATTTGTTACAGACAGTGTCCTTTAAAGTCAGCTACGTGTAATAACTTCTGACTAGTGTGTGCCATTGCAAACTGTAGGAAATCACACAATTTGAAAAATGCAGGGAATAAGACAGTCTGGATCAGCACTGTCTAAAGACCATGGTTTTGAGACACCATATCTCAGCCCACATCTCTCCCTCCCACAAGATACATCGATTTTGTACTTTCCTTGGCAGTCTGGGGTCACAATGCAGCCCCAGTTGGAAGAGGTCCAGGGGCATCTCTGCCAGGCTGCAGGGAGATAAGCAAGAACCCTTGGGGGACCCTGGGACTGGGGTGGCTCTGGCAGGGCAGGGGTCTGCATTCAGCAGGGAGGGACCTTTCCTGCTCCCCCTGGAGATCCTGAACTGGTACCATCTGGCACACACATGTTGTTCCCTGTACAAGTATGGATATCCTTAATGAATGACACATTGATTTCTCCATTCAGGGTGGATGCCAGGAGTCCTCTTTAATATCAGCAACATTTAGCTCTTGACATTGGCTGCTTCTTATGCAAAGAGCACAAAGGAACAGGTTCCAGTGGGAGAGCAGCAGCAGACCCCCCAGAACAATGGCTGACCACAGAACTTGGCTCAGAGTGAAAAGAGAGATTATTAATTAAGATTAAAGAGAAGTAACAGGCTTAGTATAATATCACATCTGTGCCTGAGAATGCCACATTTTCTAGCTGCAATCACTACTGTCAGATATCTACATTATGGTTTGGGTATTGGCCAAATCACACTGGCTGCAGAATCCCCCCCCATTTCTGAAGTCACTGGAAGGGGTAGAGTTGTCTATATTTAGCACATCAAGTCCCCATGTTAATCTTTGTTCCCTCTTAGCTTTAGTACCCTGCTGTCCACTTTCACCTGGCATATCCCACAGTGGGTCTGGATGCTGAAGAATGCAGCCAAGGACATGCTTTCCCCATAAGGATTAATGGCTGGGCCTGCGGTGTGTTTTCCATTTAATTCCTTCTTCCTTTCCCTGTGTGTGGGTTTTCTTATAGTACAGGCTATAAAGAACACTCCAACCAGAAAACAGCAGACCTGAAATGGAAAGGAAATAATAAATCAAATGGCAGAAG
Organism: Sclerurus mexicanus; assembly: GCA_013396755.1. Classification (NCBI taxonomy): domain Eukaryota; kingdom Metazoa; phylum Chordata; class Aves; order Passeriformes; family Furnariidae; genus Sclerurus; species Sclerurus mexicanus. Next base: position 289,909 of record VWZF01003703.1, on the reverse strand, counting down.
GTAGACAAGAAGGAAAGGGATAACATTTGTGGTGCAATTTTGCCTAGAATTACAGTCATATCTGCTTGTTAGAGGTTATGAAGGTACATTTGCAAAAGAAAGCAACAGCTTTGTGGATGACAGAGCTGAACCAGAGCAACCCAGTTGCCAGACTCAGACAGAGCCATCCTTGCGGTGCCATGGAGCCATCTCACCTCCCAGGGAGCATGAGGGGCTGCAGGGCTGCCCACCCTCCCTGGCACTGCCCTGGGACACTCCTCCACCAGCACCTTGTGGGCAGATCGACACTGAGGGCTTAGGGATCTGCTGGCTATGCAGGGAGTCCCTCATGGAACGGTGTTTGCACTGCTGGTGTTTGACACACCACAGGAAGGAAAGCCAGCTGAAGGAGATCACTGGGAGATTTAGGGCTGGCCAGCTGTGGTCGGCTGACTGGAAGCCCTCTCCTTACAGCATGTTCTGGGAGCAAACCATGTGGTGCTGTGTAACACGACTCAAAGTGCTGTTCCCCGCTGTGGAGGTGTCCACTAACTCACTTCCTTAAAGCAGGAAAGCTGTGAAAAGGAGCACAGGTGAGGAGAGGGCAGGAAATATCTTTGAAAAAAAGCTTCAGGGCTGGTGGTGATGCGAAATGCCCAACTTGATCCTGGTCAGTGCAGAAGGGAACAGTACTCTGCGAAGGCAGAGAGAAAAGGTTCAGCAGCACCTCTGAGCAGTGGAAGAGCCACCCACCCCCTAGCAGGGACAGGCAGCAGCCAGTCAACTCCTGTCCTCATCCATCACAACAGACAGGAAAAGGAAAAAAGAGACCAAGGGAAAAAAAAAAAATCAGGGAAAAGGCACTTTCCTGGGGACAAGGAGCAGCAGCGGAGCACTTTAAGGCTGCAGCACAGAGAGCTGCTCTTTCCTAGCAAAGGCGTTTGCAGGTCCTGAGTGTTTTAAACTTCCACTGGACTTAAAGGTCCCCAGTGCTCAAGTGTGACAGTGACAAGTGGCCAAAGCTCCTTGTTCATGGTGATTCAACTCATCCCTTTCCAAAGCTCCCCTGGGGAAGGTTGGCAGGGCACTGTCAGGGAGGTGGGTCCTCCCCGCCCAGCCGTGTCCATAGACAGATTAACCTCTGCCACCTGCCTGCACAAGTCCCACATTCCCACAGGGTTGTTGTTTCAGACTCTCCCTCCTGGAAAGAAGGGAGTCCCTGAGAGGGAACATACAGTGGGCAGGAGCACTGGGCACTGGGACGGTCTACCGGTACCAGGCAACACAAGCCAGTGAGGGAAGGTAGAGACGTGCACGACAGAAGGGGATAGAACAGGGAGGGTGGAGAAAGAAATTGTTTCAGAGCTGGAGCTAATTTTGTAGAATCTGGCTGTTAAACAAAGAACCACAGTGTTTTTAAAATTCTGCTTATTGAGTTAAGTCACTCTCCTGCCAACTGGATTCCTTCAGCTGACTGGACAACCTGACACCTCCTCTAAGAAAAGAATCCGCCAACATGAGCAGTTTGGTGTGACAGCCTAAGGAACCACTCCTGAGCTGTGCTCCCCAGACAAAGCAAGCACCGGAGCTGGGAAAAGAGCCCCTTTTTGGGATACTTCTATAAAAGTATGGGAAGTGCCTTGACATCCTCCTGCACTGCAAAAGCTGGAGCTTCTGCCTGCTGGTCTGCGCCTCTCATACAGAGGAGGTGGTGGGGTATGTGCCCCTCCTCTAACACCCCCAGCTGAACATTCCTGCTTTTCCCTTAGTACCAATAGCTCATGTTTCAGCATCCCTTCAGGACACTGAAGGGCCTGGGGACAAAGAGCACCCTTTGAAGGCTCTCATTACTCTGTGCCATACTTCTCAATTCTGATAAGCCTATCCGTGAAATTCCAAAAAGATGGTTATCTCCTCTGACTTACTGACCCAAACCTTCTGTGATACCTTTCTGCAAGCAAAGAACTACTTAAGTACTACCCCTGAAGGAATACCAGCATAATGTTTCACATCTGCTTCATTTTGACACTAATTAAGGCTATTTTTTGTATTATATCATTTACAGCATTTTTTCTGTCAGTAGCAGTTATAATTCTATTTACTAGTTGCTGCAGTTACCACCCGGAATGCATTTGTCTTTGGAAGCAGCAAAACCCTGTGGATATTTTACATGAAAGAAACACTAATGTGATTTTGGCAAACAACACAAAAGGCATTTTGTGGAGTTTTGCAATTGTCCAAGTCCTGTATATTTACATTTCTTCATACTACTGCAGAATACAGGAGATACTAACAGCTGTGCCTCAGGACTGGCACTAGCCCTGGCAGGCTGGGCCAAGGTCAGGGCCAGTAGACCCAGACTGCCCATCAGCACTGCACTGACCCTGCACTGAACCATACTCCCACAGCCACACAATATGAATTCTGACATATCCATGAGAATGAACAATTTTCCAATGACAGAACAGGCTCAAATTGGTGATCTCAGACAGGCAGGCTCCAGCCAGGTAACAGTCGACCCTGTTATAGTCTTGTGAGCACAAAGGGACTCATCAGCCATTCTTCTGAGGTATGACAGGGCTGTAACAGGGCTCTGACTCCACAGCATTGCCAGAAAATCCCTATACTAATATGTTACTCATTTCAATGCAGGCTCAAGGGCTAACCACAGTAGAGCAAGAAATAGCTAAGGACACACAACACCAGAATAATTTTAGGCATTCACCACTAAAATGCAGTATATATTAAAAATGCTGTCAGCATTTGCACTAACGTCCAGAGTATCCCTGGATTTAGGCTTTGTTCTACATTTCATGCTGAGTTCGACAATAAATATTCAATCACAAGAATTTAATTTGAAAGTTCAGCAATTTTTAAGGCCCCTCAGAGAGACTTTAAAACAACTAACCCAAGCAAAGGGCCTATCCCAGCATCCAGAGCATGGAGGGGCCACTGCACAGCCTGCCCATAACAAGTGGGGCATGGGAAAACGAATTCATGAAGAAGCCAAGGTTGAGGTTTGCTGTGGAGCTGTCCCTTTTCTCACATGGCTGTTCTCACCTGCTGTGGGCCCAGCCCAGCATGGATCAGCCACAGCTCCTCTGGTTCTGGCAGGACCTCCCTGTCAGCCAGGCACAAGGCAAGATTCACCCAGAAACTTCATGTGGTGACATCCAGCAGGACAAGAGACTGCTCCGGCCACAGGGACAGCTGTTCTGCTCCCAGGGCACTTCCTAACCTCCCTATATAGCCACTGCAATCCATGCCCCATAAACCCCGGGCAGGGAGAGATGTCCGAGTTCAGCAGGGCATGAAGCATTTCATCATCAGTTGTTTGTTCATTAGTGCTCCCCAGCCCCAGAATGCAGCAGCACTTCACTTCCAGGTGGCCCACCAAGAACAGGCACTGCTTTGGGTGGGACATGGAATGTGGGCACTGCCACAGATGGGACACGAGCACATGGGATGTGGGCACCACTGCAGACAGAACATGGGCACATGCCTATTGCGTCCTCAGTAATTGTACAAACCTTCAGGACCAAGACTTTTCATCCAAAATACCAAACAGCAAATCCTCACACTCTCCTGCAGTAGCCAGATCTGTTCTTTATTTATCAGAGCAGTATCCTTCAGAATCCAAAAGTCTAGCTCCTTCCTCCCCCACTGCAGAGTTCATGTGACACTAGTGACACCCAGGATGAGTGACTCCGCAGCATCACTCACCCCGCACTGTGGCCACGCTTCCAGGGCTGGCAAAGCGGCCTCCAAGGGCTAGAGAGCGAGACTCTGGGAAGCACTGTCAGTCACAAAGGTGAATACATCTGTCTCAACCCCCCTGAAATTGCAGGGCAAGGTTGTCAGCTGAAGAGAGAGAAGAAATGAAATTCATTAAACTATTCAAAGTGAGGAAAGAAATAAAATAATATCAGTGAGGAATACTTGCATTTCAAAACACTGATACCTGTATTATCAGCCAGAGAAGCTGCTGTCTCTTCCAGAATGGGCTGCTGCTGACAAGACCTTAACTTTTAGCTGGTATATTGCTACTAACACCTGAGCCAGCAAACAAGAGCTAATCCTTACACCATTCTTGTGCTAACGACTACAGGAGATAACTGGTGCACCTAGCAAGTATCCCATTTAATTCAATTAACTTCAGCCAGGCCCTGGTGATTGCACTGGCAGCATCAGAGAAAGCCAGAAGGCAGAGCTGGCATCAGCTGGTAAAACCAAGGTATCTCCACCATTCCTCTGTGGCTTGGACCCTAGCAGCCTATCCCGTGGATAGAGACCAAGCCAGCATCCACAGCAGCTTCTACAAAAGAGTGTGGGAGAACATAATTTTTTTTTCTGAAAACGCTCATCTTTTTTGCTTATAAACTGGAGGCAACTTATTTCTTTGTATATTTTGCTTATTTATTCTGAAATGCTGGGTCCTGTGTGTGTTTTAAGCAGAGGATTCACAGTGTTCCCATCCCCATCCATGGGTCTGTGCCAGCAGGAAGATCATGTTTCCCCTAACACAAGGCAAATGTCTGCTGGCCAATCTGGGGGCACCCAGAGCTGCTGGCCCCTCCTAGGGGAACCTGACACGTGCAGAGATTGAGGTGCCTGAGGTATTAACTGAAACATTCTGATAAACATGAAAAATAAACTAACCATAAAAAATTTAGCTGAAGGAACAATTGGTATATCCCCTCAGTTGATAAAATTTCCATGTCTGTGTGATAGTAAAAAAAATACTTTCCAAATATTTTCCTTTTCCTTTTGAATGTTCTTCTACTGTGAGCTCCAACAGGCAGCAATATATCTGCCCACTCACATTATTCAGTTAAGTTTTGAAATAGAAAGAGATTTGCAGACAAGTTTCCTTGGTGGTGCTTCTGAAGTGTTAGTCTGGGGTAGCAGGTAAAATCCTGAGAAGTCTGTACCCAGCCAACATAAATAGAAAGTGTATTTAAAGATGGGAGATTATCCATTCCTTGACAGGGCTGTCATAACTACTCTGCGGTCAATTCTCAGCAGCACTTTTGTTTGAAGGTCACCCCAGCACAAATAATACCAGGAAAGGCCTTTCTGCTGGAAAACAAAGCCTTCAGACCTTCAAAAGGAGCTGGCTGTAAGGACTCATATGTGTCCATCATCTTGGACATGTCTCAGAAGCAGCATGAGCCCGCGGAGATTTCTGAAGCTTCACAAAGTTCTGCTGTCTTTGTGGAAAACCCGTTATGGCATTCATGTCATCCTCCAGCCTCTGTGAATCCTCCAGGATGGCTGAGAGTTCAACAGGGAAGCCCAAACCCATGTCAATAGTTAACATGTCACTGTGTTCCCACCTTCAAAACCACTGAAGAACAATTGTCTGCAAATATAGCTCAGATGCTCCATGCCAGCAGCTGACTTAAAAGTCAGAAAAACTGTGCTGAGGTCCACTCATTAACATTAAATACATGTTTAAATAAACTTGTACATTCTATGGACATATGGACATTTTTGCCATCCCATGGCTCCGATGAATGGAGGTGTTGAGCTCCCAGCAAGGATGTTGGCATTCATCTCCCACATGCTCCTATCTACATGTTCAGTATCTTCCAGAAAGAACCAACCTCCCTACTGTGCTCCAAACCCAACTGTGCCCAGGTGTTTCCAGAGAGCCCACGCTACCGCACTGGGCACCACTTCTACACCAGTCAAGATCCATGAGGGATAGTATGGGGACACCAGAGCAGTGCAGAAATACCTGTGAGCAGAAGAATGCACAAAATGCAGTTGCAGTTGGAATTCCTACCCTTGGCAGTGCTGATGGCTCTAGGCAGTCTGTGCTTGAAGCTGCTGCGGCTGCACTGCGACCCAGAGCACAGCATGGCACAGCCAGGGGAGCAGTCAGCTGCACTGGGACCCTGCCAGAAGCAGTGGGAGAGAGCTGGCCCTTCTTCCCAGCATGTCCCAGGGACACACAGCAGAGAGCCACAGGTGGCCACTGCTTGAGGGACACTCCAGTCCTTCCTCACTGCTCATAGATACAGGACCAGAGTGGTGCATGTCTATGGCATCCTGCCATTAGCAGCCTCCCCACTCCAGCTCTGTGAGTCAGTGAGCCCCAACAGGGCTGTGTTGAGCTTTATCTTCTGTCAAGTGGGGCATCAGCCAAGGGAAAACTGTGCCTGAGCAGGGCTGGTGTCTGTGTGGGTCATGGTGTCACAGCAGTGGCACAGCAGTAAAAGAAATGGTATAAAAATCCCGGGGCCTTCAAAATCATTTCCAAATGCTGCCCCAATTCCCCTGCTGAGTGTCAGGTTCTAGGAACCAGCTACACACACAAAGCAGTTGCAGAGCCACATCTAAAACTGCATCACCTGCTGCACAGAAAGAGCTGACAAGTGCATTAGCATGAAACTAAAATTAGAGGCTAATTGGGCTCTGCAGTCACTGAAATTGATGACAGTTCAGCAATTAACAATGCTGAATTTTCTTGACTGGAATAACTCTAAAATCCACTCCCATTCATGCTTCTCCCTGCTCCACATGCAAGAGCACCGGTAGCATGGCATACCTCACAAACAGGGGGATTCTGGCACCTCTGCCAGGGCTCATGCTGTTCCCAGCAGTTACTAGGGTAGGCACAGATCTGGGAAGAGACTGTATGCCTGCCAATCAGCATCATTTCATAAAAATGGGACATGGTATTCAATGTCAGGGCACGAGACCCATCACTAACCACCACCAGTGCATGAACACAAGACACAGCTCACCAGAAACCATGAGGTGCAACGGCGCTGCGTCACCTGGTCCTTTGTGCAGGTACATCTGTCAGTGATGTCAGGCTAGTGCTGCTGCTCTTCTAAGCAAAAGAGAGAGATCCAACATTAACAAGTGAGGGAGTGAAAGCATTGACTGCTCAATATCAGCTCAGGCTGTCAGAGTGGGACACAGGCCCAGCCTCTATGAGCACATCTTGCAAGTGAATCCGAACATAAGGCGGGCAACAACAGCTACGGAAAGGCACGTGAACCTTTCCCCTGACCTCCCTGGGATGCATCACACATTTGGGGCAGCAGAAAACACACCCTATTTAACTGTATGTGCTATTTACAAGTTGAGGGTGTTTTTCTTTAAGATCCGGAATGAGAGAGTCAACATGCTGCCGTTACAGCTGCAAGTCAGGGCAAAGCAGCACCAATTGCTCTGTGTCTGCCTCAGAGAAACGCGCTGCAGACTCGCTGTGCAGGATACGCTGTGCACAGCCTCTTGCAGGCCTTTGTGCATGTGTGCTGTGTGTGCCTGTCTGCCCATGGTGAGCACACCTGCCCCATGCTCACTTGCAATTTGTGCAAGAGCTCTACGGTTTCAAGCTTAGTTTGTTGTTCGAAACATTGGAGTTTCTGATCCATAAATACATTGCCTCATGGCAGTACATTTCAAAAAACCATGGCCTGCTCCTGCCTCCACACACAACTGAAGCCTCTGATTGCTGACAGCGCAGAGCTTCCAAAGCCAGCCCCTCTTCCATCCCTTCCTTCATCACCTGCCTTGTTTTTGCTCTGGCCAGCAATTTTATCTGCACCCTCTGGTCCAAATGTTGCCCATGGCCCTTTGCAAAAATCTCCCAATTCTGCCGTGACCCATGAGGCAGGAAAGGGCACGGTACAAGGCTGGTTTCTTACCTCAGCTGTGATGAAGACCTGGCCATGGCTGGGCCCTGCTGGTGCTGCTCCCGCTTGCAGCCGTGGAGCTCAGTGCCATCACCACACAGTTCACCGCAGCCATACGCTCTGTTCCTCCCTTCTTCCTACACTTGCTGCAGGCATGAAACGTTCCCAGGCTCCCGCAGCCTTCCCCGGGGCATGCCAAGTCCATATGCTGCTGTCCCTTTCACACATTTCCAAAGGGCTAAAAAATTCACTCCTTGGAGACACACTTCTCTGTGCACAGTCCATCCAGCACAAGGAACAAACCTGGCCAACATGGAAGCAAAAATGTGTCATTGCTTAGCAAGATTTCACTTGACACCCAGAGAAATCAAATATATTATTTTGGGGTAAAGTAATATAACCAATCCTATTTTCAATGTAACATGCCTAACTTTTTCTTAAGTAAAATCCTGTTTTACTAATTTGCTTTACAACTCTCAGTTTGCCAGGAATAGAAATGCGTGTGTATGTATTATACATATTATACTACAGACATTGTATTATATATATTATTCTACAGACATTATATACTTCCATATTATTCTACTGACAGCTGTTCCTTCCACCATTTATATGAGCATTTCAGGCTACAATCAGAGCACTGTGGCTTTATTCTAAAATTCACCCCTGTAGATAATGCGCAATCAGGTTTTTGAATTCGAAGTCCACAGGCCATGGCTGTCTTTGGCCACCCTGGGCAGCTGACACTGTTGGGAGACATCTGCTCTGTCCTGGCATTTGGAGCAGACTGCGACATTCTGCTGTTGCTGCCAGTGGGCAGACAGGCGTGGGGGCCTGGAACTCCCCTCTGAGGGATGCCTGGATCCACTGGCCTTTAAGCCCAGCTTCATGATGGATCGGGCTCCATCCTCGAGGAGAGCATCTTCATGGGAACTTGAGGCTTCCCTTACAGCTGGCTTCAAAATTGAGACCCCGACCAACATGGATTTTAAATGCTAGATTTTTTTCACTGATGCTCCCAATTGATGGTAAGGTCATGTTTTAAAAATAACATCACATTCAACAGTGTCACAAATAATGGGTGCTTTAAGCATCAAGAAAATGCTTTGCTTCATTAAGTCCTGACTGCAGAGTCCCCACACGCAGGAAGATGTCCAACAGCTCTCTGGGATGCCAAGATGCTGGGATAAGCAGCATAAAGAACCCTGCTCTGAGTGAAAGTTCAGACCTTAGACTAGAAGCATCCTCTCCTGAGCAGCAGCAATTGCAGCTCATGTCACAACATTCCTGACAACAACAGCTGAGGATCCCTGTTCCAAAGTGACTGAGCACTATAGTGCAAAGCTGAACACTTGTACTCATGACCGCAGCAGCCTCATGGGACTCATCCCTGTCCCCTAACATATGTGAATTATCCTCCCAAATANGGGAAAACGAATTCATGAAGAAGCCAAGGTTGAGGTTTGCTGTGGAGCTGTCCCTTTTCTCACATGGCTGTTCTCACCTGCTGTGGGCCCAGCCCAGCATGGATCAGCCACAGCTCCTCTGGTTCTGGCAGGACCTCCCTGTCAGCCAGGCACAAGGCAAGATTCACCCAGAAACTTCATGTGGTGACATCCAGCAGGACAAGAGACTGCTCCGGCCACAGGGACAGCTGTTCTGCTCCCAGGGCACTTCCTAACCTCCCTATATAGCCACTGCAATCCATGCCCCATAAACCCCGGGCAGGGAGAGATGTCCGAGTTCAGCAGGGCATGAAGCATTTCATCATCAGTTGTTTGTTCATTAGTGCTCCCCAGCCCCAGAATGCAGCAGCACTTCACTTCCAGGTGGCCCACCAAGAACAGGCACTGCTTTGGGTGGGACATGGAATGTGGGCACTGCCACAGATGGGACACGAGCACATGGGATGTGGGCACCACTGCAGACAGAACATGGGCACATGCCTATTGCGTCCTCAGTAATTGTACAAACCTTCAGGACCAAGACTTTTCATCCAAAATACCAAACAGCAAATCCTCACACTCTCCTGCAGTAGCCAGATCTGTTCTTTATTTATCAGAGCAGTATCCTTCAGAATCCAAAAGTCTAGCTCCTTCCTCCCCCACTGCAGAGTTCATGTGACACTAGTGACACCCAGGATGAGTGACTCCGCAGCATCACTCACCCCGCACTGTGGCCACGCTTCCAGGGCTGGCAAAGCGGCCTCCAAGGGCTAGAGAGCGAGACTCTGGGAAGCACTGTCAGTCACAAAGGTGAATACATCTGTCTCAACCCCCCTGAAATTGCAGGGCAAGGTTGTCAGCTGAAGAGAGAGAAGAAATGAAATTCATTAAACTATTCAAAGTGAGGAAAGAAATAAAATAATATCAGTGAGGAATACTTGCATTTCAAAACACTGATACCTGTATTATCAGCCAGAGAAGCTGCTGTCTCTTCCAGAATGGGCTGCTGCTGACAAGACCTTAACTTTTAGCTGGTATATTGCTACTAACACCTGAGCCAGCAAACAAGAGCTAATCCTTACACCATTCTTGTGCTAACGACTACAGGAGATAACTGGTGCACCTAGCAAGTATCCCATTTAATTCAATTAACTTCAGCCAGGCCCTGGTGATTGCACTGGCAGCATCAGAGAAAGCCAGAAGGCAGAGCTGGCATCAGCTGGTAAAACCAAGGTATCTCCACCATTCCTCTGTGGCTTGGACCCTAGCAGCCTATCCCGTGGATAGAGACCAAGCCAGCATCCACAGCAGCTTCTACAAAAGAGTGTGGGAGAACATAATTTTTTTTCTGAAAACGCTCATCTTTTTTGCTTATAAACTGGAGGCAACTTATTTCTTTGTATATTTTGCTTATTTATTCTGAAATGCTGGGTCCTGTGTGTGTTTTAAGCAGAGGATTCACAGTGTTCCCATCCCCATCCATGGGTCTGTGCCAGCAGGAAGATCATGTTTCCCCTAACACAAGGCAAATGTCTGCTGGCCAATCTGGGGGCACCCAGAGCTGCTGGCCCCTCCTAGGGGAACCTGACACGTGCAGAGATTGAGGTGCCTGAGGTATTAACTGAAACATTCTGATAAACATGAAAAATAAACTAACCATAAAAAATTTAGCTGAAGGAACAATTGGTATATCCCCTCAGTTGATAAAATTTCCATGTCTGTGTGATAGTAAAAAAAATACTTTCCAAATATTTTCCTTTTCCTTTTGAATGTTCTTCTACTGTGAGCTCCAACAGGCAGCAATATATCTGCCCACTCACATTATTCAGTTAAGTTTTGAAATAGAAAGAGATTTGCAGACAAGTTTCCTTGGTGGTGCTTCTGAAGTGTTAGTCTGGGGTAGCAGGTAAAATCCTGAGAAGTCTGTACCCAGCCAACATAAATAGAAAGTGTATTTAAAGATGGGAGATTNAAAAAAAATACTTTCCAAATATTTTCCTTTTCCTTTTGAATGTTCTTCTACTGTGAGCTCCAACAGGCAGCAATATATCTGCCCACTCACATTATTCAGTTAAGTTTTGAAATAGAAAGAGATTTGCAGACAAGTTTCCTTGGTGGTGCTTCTGAAGTGTTAGTCTGGGGTAGCAGGTAAAATCCTGAGAAGTCTGTACCCAGCCAACATAAATAGAAAGTGTATTTAAAGATGGGAGATTATCCATTCCTTGACAGGGCTGTCATAACTACTCTGCGGTCAATTCTCAGCAGCACTTTTGTTTGAAGGTCACCCCAGCACAAATAATACCAGGAAAGGCCTTTCTGCTGGAAAACAAAGCCTTCAGACCTTCAAAAGGAGCTGGCTGTAAGGACTCATATGTGTCCATCATCTTGGACATGTCTCAGAAGCAGCATGAGCCCGCGGAGATTTCTGAAGCTTCACAAAGTTCTGCTGTCTTTGTGGAAAACCCGTTATGGCATTCATGTCATCCTCCAGCCTCTGTGAATCCTCCAGGATGGCTGAGAGTTCAACAGGGAAGCCCAAACCCATGTCAATAGTTAACATGTCACTGTGTTCCCACCTTCAAAACCACTGAAGAACAATTGTCTGCAAATATAGCTCAGATGCTCCATGCCAGCAGCTGACTTAAAAGTCAGAAAAACTGTGCTGAGGTCCACTCATTAACATTAAATACATGTTTAAATAAACTTGTACATTCTATGGACATATGGACATTTTTGCCATCCCATGGCTCCGATGAATGGAGGTGTTGAGCTCCCAGCAAGGATGTTGGCATTCATCTCCCACATGCTCCTATCTACATGTTCAGTATCTTCCAGAAAGAACCAACCTCCCTACTGTGCTCCAAACCCAACTGTGCCCAGGTGTTTCCAGAGAGCCCACGCTACCGCACTGGGCACCACTTCTACACCAGTCAAGATCCATGAGGGATAGTATGGGGACACCAGAGCAGTGCAGAAATACCTGTGAGCAGAAGAATGCACAAAATGCAGTTGCAGTTGGAATTCCTACCCTTGGCAGTGCTGATGGCTCTAGGCAGTCTGTGCTTGAAGCTGCTGCGGCTGCACTGCGACCCAGAGCACAGCATGGCACAGCCAGGGGAGCAGTCAGCTGCACTGGGACCCTGCCAGAAGCAGTGGGAGAGAGCTGGCCCTTCTTCCCAGCATGTCCCAGGGACACACAGCAGAGAGCCACAGGTGGCCACTGCTTGAGGGACACTCCAGTCCTTCCTCACTGCTCATAGATACAGGACCAGAGTGGTGCATGTCTATGGCATCCTGCCATTAGCAGCCTCCCCACTCCAGCTCTGTGAGTCAGTGAGCCCCAACAGGGCTGTGTTGAGCTTTATCTTCTGTCAAGTGGGGCATCAGCCAAGGGAAAACTGTGCCTGAGCAGGGCTGGTGTCTGTGTGGGTCATGGTGTCACAGCAGTGGCACAGCAGTAAAAGAAATGGTATAAAAATCCCGGGGCCTTCAAAATCATTTCCAAATGCTGCCCCAATTCCCCTGCTGAGTGTCAGGTTCTAGGAACCAGCTACACACACAAAGCAGTTGCAGAGCCACATCTAAAACTGCATCACCTGCTGCACAGAAAGAGCTGACAAGTGCATTAGCATGAAACTAAAATTAGAGGCTAATTGGGCTCTGCAGTCACTGAAATTGATGACAGTTCAGCAATTAACAATGCTGAATTTTCTTGACTGGAATAACTCTAAAATCCACTCCCATTCATGCTTCTCCCTGCTCCACATGCAAGAGCACCGGTAGCATGGCATACCTCACAAACAGGGGGATTCTGGCACCTCTGCCAGGGCTCATGCTGTTCCCAGCAGTTACTAGGGTAGGCACAGATCTGGGAAGAGACTGTATGCCTGCCAATCAGCATCATTTCATAAAAATGGGACATGGTATTCAATGTCAGGGCACGAGACCCATCACTAACCACCACCAGTGCATGAACACAAGACACAGCTCACCAGAAACCATGAGGTGCAACGGCGCTGCGTCACCTGGTCCTTTGTGCAGGTACATCTGTCAGTGATGTCAGGCTAGTGCTGCTGCTCTTCTAAGCAAAAGAGAGAGATCCAACATTAACAAGTGAGGGAGTGAAAGCATTGACTGCTCAATATCAGCTCAGGCTGTCAGAGTGGGACACAGGCCCAGCCTCTATGAGCACATCTTGCAAGTGAATCCGAACATAAGGCGGGCAACAACAGCTACGGAAAGGCACGTGAACCTTTCCCCTGACCTCCCTGGGATGCATCACACATTTGGGGCAGCAGAAAACACACCCTATTTAACTGTATGTGCTATTTACAAGTTGAGGGTGTTTTTCTTTAAGATCCGGAATGAGAGAGTCAACATGCTGCCGTTACAGCTGCAAGTCAGGGCAAAGCAGCACCAATTGCTCTGTGTCTGCCTCAGAGAAACGCGCTGCAGACTCGCTGTGCAGGATACGCTGTGCACAGCCTCTTGCAGGCCTTTGTGCATGTGTGCTGTGTGTGCCTGTCTGCCCATGGTGAGCACACCTGCCCCATGCTCACTTGCAATTTGTGCAAGAGCTCTACGGTTTCAAGCTTAGTTTGTTGTTCGAAACATTGGAGTTTCTGATCCATAAATACATTGCCTCATGGCAGTACATTTCAAAAAACCATGGCCTGCTCCTGCCTCCACACACAACTGAAGCCTCTGATTGCTGACAGCGCAGAGCTTCCAAAGCCAGCCCCTCTTCCATCCCTTCCTTCATCACCTGCCTTGTTTTTGCTCTGGCCAGCAATTTTATCTGCACCCTCTGGTCCAAATGTTGCCCATGGCCCTTTGCAAAAATCTCCCAATTCTGCCGTGACCCATGAGGCAGGAAAGGGCACGGTACAAGGCTGGTTTCTTACCTCAGCTGTGATGAAGACCTGGCCATGGCTGGGCCCTGCTGGTGCTGCTCCCGCTTGCAGCCGTGGAGCTCAGTGCCATCACCACACAGTTCACCGCAGCCATACGCTCTGTTCCTCCCTTCTTCCTACACTTGCTGCAGGCATGAAACGTTCCCAGGCTCCCGCAGCCTTCCCCGGGGCATGCCAAGTCCATATGCTGCTGTCCCTTTCACACATTTCCAAAGGGCTAAAAAATTCACTCCTTGGAGACACACTTCTCTGTGCACAGTCCATCCAGCACAAGGAACAAACCTGGCCAACATGGAAGCAAAAATGTGTCATTGCTTAGCAAGATTTCACTTGACACCCAGAGAAATCAAATATATTATTTTGGGGTAAAGTAATATAACCAATCCTATTTTCAATGTAACATGCCTAACTTTTTCTTAAGTAAAATCCTGTTTTACTAATTTGCTTTACAACTCTCAGTTTGCCAGGAATAGAAATGCGTGTGTATGTATTATACATATTATACTACAGACATTGTATTATATATATTATTCTACAGACATTATATACTTCCATATTATTCTACTGACAGCTGTTCCTTCCACCATTTATATGAGCATTTCAGGCTACAATCAGAGCACTGTGGCTTTATTCTAAAATTCACCCCTGTAGATAATGCGCAATCAGGTTTTTGAATTCGAAGTCCACAGGCCATGGCTGTCTTTGGCCACCCTGGGCAGCTGACACTGTTGGGAGACATCTGCTCTGTCCTGGCATTTGGAGCAGACTGCGACATTCTGCTGTTGCTGCCAGTGGGCAGACAGGCGTGGGGGCCTGGAACTCCCCTCTGAGGGATGCCTGGATCCACTGGCCTTTAAGCCCAGCTTCATGATGGATCGGGCTCCATCCTCGAGGAGAGCATCTTCATGGGAACTTGAGGCTTCCCTTACAGCTGGCTGCAAAATTGAGACCCCGACCAACATGGATTTTAAATGCTAGATTTTTTTCACTGATGCTCCCAATTGATGGTAAGGTCATGTTTTAAAAATAACATCACATTCAACAGTGTCACAAATAATGGGTGCTTTAAGCATCAAGAAAATGCTTTGCTTCATTAAGTCCTGACTGCAGAGTCCCCACACGCAGGAAGATGTCCAACAGCTCTCTGGGATGCCAAGATGCTGGGATAAGCAGCATAAAGAACCCTGCTCTGAGTGAAAGTTCAGACCTTAGACTAGAAGCATCCTCTCCTGAGCAGCAGCAATTGCAGCTCATGTCACAACATTCCTGACAACAACAGCTGAGGATCCCTGTTCCAAAGTGACTGAGCACTATAGTGCAAAGCTGAACACTTGTACTCATGACCGCAGCAGCCTCATGGGACTCATCCCTGTCCCCTAACATATGTGAATTATCCTCCCAAATAGCTACTTTTCTACCAACAACATGTACATCTTTCCAAAGGCAAAGTGGAAATCTCTGCAAGTATTTCTGGTGCTGCTCCCAGTCAGAAATAACAGTAATCTGATCCACGAGCAAATTCCATTTCTGTTGCTGAATTCCTTTGTACAAGTATCTTTGCTTTGAAAGTGTTTGGCAACAGTGAGGCACAGGCTAATTTTACTTATAAGGTGTGAATCAAAAAAGACTTGCAAGTTTCTGAGTCACAGAAAGGAAATGTCTGTGGCCTCTCTCACCGCTTTTGTCAAGAGAAAACATCACAGTTCAGCTATTTTAGATGCAAATTCAAGCCTACTCAGTGTGCCCTGCAGATCCCCATCTCCCACCACCCTCAAACTCTCCCCAGGCACAGCAATGGGGACAATTGCAGAGTCTTCTCTTAGGACCTGGGGAACTTCTAGCCTTACTCAAGCCTGCTGTTGTTAATGGGCTGAATCACCACGGGCAAGATTTAGGCTGCAGTGTGAGAGAGTGGAATAAATTATTAATTTGGAAGAATCCAGCAGATGCTTTGTGAAAGAAAGGGGTGACCAAGGAAAAGGCAAGCTACTCCTCACATTGCACAGTGCTGAAACCCCTGGGAAGCTAAGGGACTAAGATACCAAAACTACTCCAGCAACAGCAAACTTCCAGGGACTGCCTACAGTCTGACCTTGCTGCCACATAAATAAAAGTCTACAATCAACTGACTCCTGTGCTCCTTCACTGCCAAGAGAGAGCTCCCACCTGAGGCCAGGTTGGCCTGAGGATGGGGACAGCTCTGCCACATGGACTGCAGTGGTGCCAGAGAACACACACACAGATGTTCAGCTCTGCTTCCACCAGCCACAAAGACTTCATGGCCTCCAAGATGCTGTTTGTGGCCACATTCAGCCAGCAGCTCAGCCACCGGGGTCATTGGCTAAACCCCAGACAAGGGAGTTCATTCCGCCCCAGCAAACGGAAGGGACAGCCTGCGCCCGCAGCCCCTGACCACCCTGCATGGCTCCCAAGGTGCTGGGTGCAAGCATTCCCCTCACATTTTATCTCTTCATTCACTGCTCTGACAGACCTGATCTCCTTCAGCTCCACAGGGACATGCCAAAGACTGGCATGTTTCAACATGTCATTCCACTGTCACCACTTGCTGCTCTCCAGCCCCAGTGGACCACTTCAATGCCCTGTCCCAGACTGGGGGTGACAACACCATCTTCGGACCTTAAAACAGGTCCACTTACCTGCCTTAATTATTTCCGTACACTGCTGCTCTCAGCCTGATCCAGCAGCTCCATGGCAGATCACAGTCATCATCAAACCAAATTCTTCCCTGACAGCCCATGGAGACATATTTGCCATCTGCAATCTATTCCTCAGTTTCTGGCATGTATTTTCAGTGCTCTCTTTTAAAAGTTTTTTCAGATATCTCTGGGCTTCTCCCTAACCTCTGCCAGCAAAGCCTCACAGTTTAATTGTTGACAGCTGTGTCAGGAGAAGCATTTTACATTTCTTTTGCTATTCCTCTTGCTGCAGCACACCAGCTGCTACATGAAGGGCGGCCTGGCTGTGTAACACACACCAATATGTGTATGTGGAAAGCATACCACGTCTTCAAAAAAAAAAAAAATCCCTGCTGGGGTTTTTTTTCCCCTAGGCAAAAGATGGGAAATGCTGGGAACTAGACTGTGATCCCTTTTCTGCCAGGCTGAACTCAAATCTGAAACATCTGTTCACATAACTTGAGACAAACCCTCCCAGTCAAGTAACATAAGCACGAACTCTTTCTGCCATCAGTGCAAAACTATCAGTGAAGCTTTTTGTGGAAGCCTTAGAATCCAGACACTTCTGATGTTCCTTGCAAGCACCGAATAACAACGTGCTCTCACTACCAGTAGAGAAAATATTTTTTCCAAATTTTCTAAATCCTGAAATCAGTGTTTTCTAGGCCCACACTGTACACATTGTGCTTCAGGGGCTATTCAAACTGGGCAGTACCAGCTACATAAAACAGTATCTCACCCAGCACAGTGGGGTTTAATTCACCTGATTGCAAAGATAAAAGGCAGGGGAAAATACGTGGTTTTCAACACAGACTCACAGACTGGTTTGGGCTGGAAGAGACCTTTAAAAATCATCTTGTCCACTACCCCCAAACATCAGTGGGGACACCTTCCCCTGGGCTAGATTGCTCCAAGCCCCATCCAACCTGGCCTTGAACACTTCCAGGAATGGGGCAGCCACAGCCAACCCACTCCACTATTACAGCACAATCTGCAGAGCAGAGAGTAGGATTTTAGCGGGAAGTATTGAAGCCTGAATTTGCTTGCAGAACTCGCATATGGCCCTGGGTTCAGGGTTCACACCCCTCACTGCATCCCCAAGCTTGGTAGAAGAGGAACTTAAGGCTTGTGCAGGGCTCAGTTCTCACATAAATGTTTGTGCACGTGTGTGTACAGAAGACACACATCTCTGCCTATATAAGTACAGGAAGTCCAGAAATAGAGCAGTGGCAAACCAAGCAAAAACCACAGAACTACGCGTTATCCAGACCCTGTTGCTGCTCCAGCAGGCCCTCTAAGAACTCTCTGCATTCAACATCTTTTGGAGCATGAACCCCATCCTGTCAGAGAAAGGCTGGAAATCAGGGTTCATTTCCGGTTCTGGTCCCAGTTCTCTCTATGCATGTCACTTTGTTTTCCTGCTGCTTTCTCCAATTCCCAGCCTGTTATGCCATCATGGCCAAGTGAGGATTGTCTCCAGCTACAGACCTGTACAGTGTCCCAGTCAAGGTACTGTGTTGGAAGTGGAGGGCTCTGAAAGTCACAGGGAGAAGGAGGGGTGGGGAGGGGAAGCAAGTACATGGAGTTCATGGTGTCCAGTAGCTTTTTCGTGCAGCAGAGGAATGCAATTCCAGTTTATTTTTGCCTTCTCCCCGCACAGCAGTAGATGGAGCCCTTCTTCCCTTCCTTCCCGCCTCTCGGCAGCACAGGGACACAGCAGTACCAGAAATCCCAGCTGCAGTGACTCTGTCAGCACCGGCCAGCGATGCTGTGGGGACAGACCGGGGGGATCACGGGCTCACGGCTCCTGCCTGACACGTGAAATTCCCTGATGCTTGTGAATGACAAAAGTGTTCGACTAATAACAGCATTACCCAATGCCTAACTGGAAGGAAAGGCAATGTTTCTCCTTTCTTTTGTAAACTGCCACCAGGATTACATGGAATTCAGCAGTATTATATCTTCTACAAAACAAGGAATGACAAGTTTTGCTTGCTATACTGAGAGATCATATATAAAAGTTGTATCGTGGCTGTGAGCACTGTAGACTACATCATCCAGAGGATTTTACAGGAACTAAAGGTCAAGGGATCCATGGCCAGTTTCTCAACCACTGCTCACAGCCTGTGTGCAACAGCAGAACAGAGGAGGGACGAGGGAACTCTGGCAGCCCTTTGCCTCTCTGCAAGATGGGAAAAATTACAAACATGTATGTTGGTTTTCTCTTCCCCCACCACACCTCCACGTGCTCCCTTCCAGTGACTCCAGTATGGCCCTGCACAGATGCAGGCAGCTTTGTGGTCATGCAGCACCTGCCAGAACTGGAGGCTGCAGCACCCTCAAGACCTGTCAGTCAGATCTTCTGCAACAACAGCTGACAAATTGAATACTTCAGAGCAGTGAAAGAAAAAATATTCTGTTCTCTCTTTTTTTCAAGTGTTTTTTGGGGGTTTGGTTTTGGTTTTCTTTGGTTAGTTGGTTTGAACATGCACCGTTCAAACACATTCTGCTGCACTTCCAAGTGCAGGCTTGACTTTAAACAAGAGCAAACTGTCCTGCCACAGAAGGCTGTCTTCAAAACTAGTGTACAACCTGTTGTTCTCTGGAAACATGTACTGCTAGATAAGCAATATATAAAACCACATTTTGACTCGTTTTAGATTCTTTGAAAATGACCATGTTATGCAAGTAGGAAAACTGAGAATATTGCAGAGTTACACAAGATGCTGGAGATGATGTTTGCCAGCAAGGTAATTCAACATACATCTATTCTGGGATTCAATAATTAAAGATAGGTCCCCAGCAGTGAATCACAGGGTGATTTGCTCACAGCAGCAGCTCTTCACACCAGGAAAGAGCCAGCACCTGCAGCCAGGCACCAGCAACCACACAACTCATCCACACAGTTCAGCTCCAAAATGGGAGCGGGTAGTGCTTTTAGCAGAACTGATAATTCATTACTCCAAACAGAAATTAACAGAAGGGAGATTAGACACCCATCCCTGAAGATGGGGTTTTCTACAGATTAGCCTAGTAGTGACTGACTTTCTAGATTCAAGACCTTATCCTGACTCTGATCCTGCCCAGATATAATGGTCTGTTCAGACAGGATCCATGCCTCAGCCCTAATAGAGTAAAAATCTATATAAGGATTTTGGTGTTTGGTCTTTAATGAATAGAGGCCAACAGCTGACAAATTAAATACTTCAGAGAAGTGAAAATTAAACAGTCCTGCAGTCACGAGTGTTGGCATATGGAAAGCTGCCACTAAGCTAATAATAGAAGTGTCTACCACAGCAGAGAGGGAGGTCCCGGTGTCCCAGAGCAGCCACACATCTGGGCACTGGGAACACAGCCATTAGCAACCTATGTTTAAGTAGCACATTCTTGCTACCTTCCTGCCAGCTGCTCATCTTCTGTTACCACAGGCCAAGGGCAGCAGCCCACAAGCCATAATGTGGCACTGGGGACAAATGCGAGCTTAGACTCTGCCCACCAGACTCCCAGTTTAGCAGACACGCTTGCTGCAGTCACAGGCACACAGGAGGTCCCTCTGTCCAGTGTCCTGCCTGTCTGGGTATACCTGCTTTACTCATTTCACCAAAAAAAGGACAACTGGTTCATTTGTCATACACCTGCATTTGCATATTCTGGACACCAGCCACCTTCTCTGGCTCCTTCAGCTATCTTTGAGGAGCATAAAGCCACAGGGGGATGAGACTTCCTGGCTCACTCCAGCCTGACCCCAGTACGCTTTTCCTTTGTGCAGCACAGCCACACTGCTTAGGAATGGGAGGAGAATCAGGGCCACCGGGTGGAAGATGAACCAAACACGCATGTATCACTCACAAGCAGAGATAGAGAATGACTTCCAGACAGGTGGGTGTGGAGCTAATCAATAGCACTTGCATAAGGTATTCACCCATTAATGAACGACAGAGGAAAGGATGGTGGATGCAGCCAGACGGCAGCCAGGCTACTCACCTTCAGCTGCCTGCAAAAGAGAGCTCAGGCAGGGATGGGAAAACCAAAACATGGGGTGTACTACAAAAGCCAGCAGCAAGATTACGTGTGTATCACATGGCTGTGGGGAGGAGAAGCACACTCATGTGAAACACACACCACCCACATGTGCAGCACTCCTGGAGATGCCAGATGAGGCTGATTCTCAGCACTTCCCCCAAACAGTGTCCTTCACTCTGTAGCCCAGAGAGCTGACAAGAGATAATGGACACTAAAGAGCAGAAGCAAGATAAAGCACTAAAGAGAAGAGGGAGATAAAATGCTGGAGAGGAGATATGCAAGAGTGCACAAACACACAGAGGAACAAGGTCTAGTATAAAGAATGGGCAGGCTTTGCCAGCTCCAGCACTGAATTACTGCTTCTCTTCCTGAAGGGCCTACTCTATGTACTTGAGGAGACTTTCAGGGTACTAAGCTGTAGAAAGCTGCATCACTGCTGAGCAAGCTCAATAACACAGGGCAAACCAAATGGAGACAGAGCAATCACGCTTGTTAAGGAAACATCAGTCTATGGAAGAGCTGCATGTGCTGGCTAAGGGTGGCTTGGCAAAGACCCTGCTCCAAAGGAGGTGAAAGGAAAGAAAACCTCAGGCAGTCTTATTCTGTATCCACCAACATCCACTGCAAGGGATATTTGTTGCCTCAAGAGATGCACCATCGATTTGGGCAACAATTATAGCAGAGATAATTAGGTCATCTTCCCTCTTTGACAGTAAAAGAGAACCAAGTGTCTCAGATTCACTAAAGGGGATTTCTGTCCAACTGCCCCTTTCAGAACACCTGTGAAAACAACAGCCTTCGGAGCAATCAGCATCTTGTTCTCCAAGTTCTCCAAGTGAGTAAAACAAACAACTGGTGCCCCCACACAAGTTGCTGTTCAGTCAACCCTGATACTGATTGCCCATAACAATGGCAAATGTACCCAGGGCTCTCTGCTGTAGGTGTATGCTCCAGAAAAATCCAGCCCTCTATGCCTGCAATTGTAGCAAGAAAATATAACCTCAAAGAGAACCTGCAAGTTCTTCTATTTAGTGTTTCAGTGCTTCCTGGTCAGAGACTGACGGTCCTGCATCTACTAGTTGTCCCAGCAGATACAGCTGCTGTTTTCCACATGTGTAAGGCCTCCAGAACCAGAGTTTAGCTGACGATTTCATCCTTAGAGAGACTTCCCCTATCAGTACTGCATCCTCTGCCAGTAGCATGAGGTTTTTACATCATGTCTGATGAGCAACATGACCTTCCAAAAGCCCAGAGCTCATCACTGGCCTTTTGCTAATGTCTCTTCCAGCTTACCTGAGCAGGTGTTTGACTCCTGCCATGCTGACTACAAAGGACACACCTGGGGGAATTTCTTCAGGACTGGTCAGGTTCCTCCACCCATGAGGAAGAAGGAATGGCTTTTTCCTTGCTCACGGTGTGGACTACTGTGGCCAGGCATGAGAGGGAACACTTCTGGAGGCGCACTCTTTCCTCAGTACAGGGTGCTCACCACAGCCATAAACAAGATTTTTGGCACCACAGGTGGCACCCTGGCCTTCTCTACCTGTGGCACCTGAATTTCCCCTCAATTAGGTCCCTTTATGCCATTCTCTTCTGCTGCCACTGTGGTCTCTGTGCTCTCCTGTCCTTTAGCTTGAGCAGTGCACGACACAGCAAATTGTGAAGGGCAGGAGACAGGAGGAGGGAGTGTCAGGAGGCTCATGCCCTCTCACCTCCTTCATCCACTCCTGGAAAGGTGACACTGGACCATGCATAGTGATAATACCATACAGGGCAGCAGCTCATGAATTAAAATAGCAGGAACTGACAGTACTCACAGATCTCAGAAAGGAAAGGTGATGTGGAACTGGCTTGTTCATCTTTTCCATGACAGGAAACATTTCAACCCCTGTTAACAGCACAAACATTGTCTGCTCCCATCACGTTTTGCAACTTGCCATACTCCGCATCAGGACTACATGAATAAGGACAGCCAGAGTGTTACTTTTGCCTCCAAAGCTTCCAGCTGCTCAGTGTATTGTGTCACAGTGCATGGACATATCAGCCTTCTAAGTAAAGCCTGCTGGTTACCTAGATCCAGCTGTTGCAGGGACTGCAGGACAGGTGGCCTGTCTGGGGCCAGGGGCTGCTGCAGTGCCAAGGACAGCTGTCAGCCAGAAAAAAAATCCTCCATTTTTGATCCAAATCCATTAACAGCTGAGTAAAGAGGCAAGAAGGAGGAAGGACATCCAGCTCTTACGAGTACATACATAGCACTGTCTTCAGCTCCTATCTTCCAATTACTTTTCTGCTTTATGGCCATTAGCACAAGGGGAAAAACAGAGGTGAGCTGCAGAAAGCAATCAGTTTCTCTTTCAGCTACTCAAGCATACACACCAAACTAGAGCTTGGATTAGGGACACCCCCAGGAAGTGCTGGAAAACATGTTCAAAGCTTTGGCAAGAGCTATTTTTACAGGACACAGGTTGTTTTGGAAATCATAAGCAAGGCTTACTGAAGTGCAACAAGTTTTTGAAAAGTTATCAGAAAATTCTTATGGCATTTCAGACATCCACAGTAAAAGTTTATAACTTAATAACGTTAATCACAAATACCTTAAAGAAGCCTTACCAGAAATCACAAGTGAATCCTAGGGACTTTGATTTGAACTGGAATCTGGCCACTTCAAATCTTGCTGCAGAGAGTATCACAATCCTGAAAACAACAGAAAGGACACAGCAATGTAGGATGTGTAAGAATAAGATCCATTGGGGGAATTAAATAAATCTAATTTAGTAAAACCAGGATGGGATAGGATGTTAGCCTTGGCTTCACTGATTCTGAGCTGTCCCTCAGATAGGATCTGTAGTAGAGGAGCTGTACTTTAAAATTAGAGAATGAATTAGCTAGATTTTTTAAGGACCAAATTATTTGTATTCTTCTCATTAAAAGCTGATCAAACAGCCTTGTCTTTAAGGACTGCACAGTTACCTTTGGGGTGTCATGCACTTGGCTGCATTGCTACAGTTTGCCTCTTCACTGCAAGTGAAGGTTTTCCAGGGAGAAAAAGCATTTGCAGTAATGAGCCATCCCTGGGGCCCCAACAGCACAAACTATAGTTCACTGTAACACACCAGCTATTCCAAATTTCCTTCTAACCTACATTATACACAGGTGGAGGTTTCATTAGCTGTAATTTCACTTCAGGCAGAAGGTGATTGTCTCTCACGCACGCAGAACCAGCACAACAACCCAGCAGCCACACACTGGGCTCCAGCTTTAAAGCCTGAGGGCTCCAACCCCAGTCCCAGAGTGTCACAAGTATCAGATATCTGTGTGTATGAATGTGGTGCACAATTGCCCTGAAGCTGGTATATGTATGTGCAGTTCAGAAATATAAAACCAAAAGACTGAGGTTTGATAAAAACTTGGCCATCAAAAAAGTAAAGCAGGAGAATATACGGGCAGAAATCTAATTTCAAATGACAACCAATGCATGCTTGTTTTATGGATATCAGTTATCGACATGGGCCTTAAAAAACACTCGTACAGAATAAAGCAGGGACATCCCATGGTTGAACACTTCACTCAAAAACAGCCTAAAACAGCAGCTTTGGTGATTTGACTTCCAGATTTTCTAAGAGACAAAAGTCATCTGTGACAGGCATTCTAGTCCCTACCTCTTCTCCTCTCTGTACTCTATCCCTCTCTTCACCAAGTGGTTCCTTTTCCTTTTCTCATGACTTCCTGTTACTGCCAGTCCTGGTTTTCCTCCCTGATAGCAAACATCCATCTCCTGGTTACATCATTTGCAGGAAACAGCAAGCCTGCTGTCTCACTCCACACAGCACTGAAACAAGTGACGTGAGACTAAACTTCACCCTAACCACAAATGCACCTAATCCACTGAAAAGCATGGAACCAAGCTTGCAGACCACACTGCTTGAAGAAGTCTCAGATCTGGGAGTAAAACATAGAGCACCAGTTTTAGGCATACATGGTGGGGTAGATGGAGACCATTCATTTCATGTGCTAGAGGCACACAAACACAGAACCAGCATGCTGATCATTGCCAGGATGGGAGAGATTTATCCTGTAGCACCAGATACTAAAGCCTTTACATACTGCACCACCTGCTCAATAAAATCCTGGTCAGGAGACACAGGCACACCTGAAGAGATGATAGAGAAAGCCCAATAATAAGAGAGAGTTACAAAGACATCTGTAACTCACATCATGAGACGTAGAGCCTCAGAAGTGCTCTGGTCTACATGCCTCCCAGTCATCACTCCCCA
The DNA here is from genome assembly GCA_013396755.1 of Sclerurus mexicanus. Lineage (NCBI taxonomy): Eukaryota > Metazoa > Chordata > Aves > Passeriformes > Furnariidae > Sclerurus > Sclerurus mexicanus. The sequence continues at coordinate 264,927 of VWZF01003703.1, read as the reverse complement.
CTTCCTTTGAGGGGTTCACACCTCAGTAAGCAGCCTCCACTAGAGCGAGTCAGGAGCTCTCTTGTCGGGCCACAGTAAAGGCCAGCAGAGAGCACCAAGCCTAAAGCCACAAGTCTGAAGTTATTTGAAGACACAAACACACATGGAAAAACCTTCAGTTTAAAACATGGGTTATAAAAGCCAAGTAGTTGTGCTCAGTACTGTGATCAAATGCCATCCTTATTCCATCAGAGCTTAAAATAGGTTGGTTAACAAGGCAAACAACTGTAAAAATCCCGAGCTGCTGCCAACGGACACACAGCAGGCAGTGGCACTGTGCTGGCTCGCTTCACTTCCAGCGCCGTGGTATTTATCCAAGGAAAGCCTCCATTATGCTTTAGCAACACATTGAATTGACTGTCAATACAGCCAGAGAGGAACCTCACTGGCAAACTACCCACTGCAAAGGCTCCACAGGCCCCATGCTGAAGCCAGCTGGCCCCGGCACTACAGTGTGAGTGTGGCCAGACCTCAAGAGCACCCTCAGCTAATAGGATGTGTGCTGGAGTGGTCTTACTCCATTTACCCAGTCCACAGGACAAAAGCTAGGCACATGATCCATGGTCTTCCCAGATCCTCCAAGCCTCCTCTGCCAAGCCCAGGTATTTCTCACATTTTAGCTGCTGCCTGCACAGGCTTTGTTAGTGGTGGAGGCTGAGGCTTTGTACCAAGCCCTGGGAGTTCAGTACATTCTGTTCAGAGTGCCAAAGGCACAGAATAACCACTTACGTTTGCATTTGCCTAAACATACTGCAAGCAAATAGCAGGAACAGGTTAAGCACTCGAGAGGCACAATTAAAAGCAAAAAACACCCATCGATAATTTGGTACTTTTACAAAAAGACTAGAAAAAGCCAACAAGAATCAGAGTAATTGAAATGGTATTTTTGTACTTCAGCAAAACCCAAAGAATATAAAGTTCAATATGTATGCCAAGAACTTTAAAACCTATTTTTAACCAGTCGGTACATTTTATGAGCTTATCTGCAGATAAGATAAGCTGCTAAACACCATTTCTGGGGTTTGGACTTTTTGCTACCAGCGTGTGCACTCTCGCTGTCTGAGCCTGGCTGCTTTCCTCTGCAGCCGCAGCGGGATGGCAGGGACAGCCAGCCTCCCAGCAGAGCTGCTGCATTATGAATCACACCCTGCTCACCAGGGGAAGGCGGGCTGGAGTGCGGAGGGTGGGCTCGGGAGAGCCGGGAGGCTCGGGGTGCTATTCCTGGCGGCGGCTGCGGCTCACGGCGTGACCTTGTGCCAGTGACTCAGTCCGTGCCGGGAGCGCTCCCGGGTCTCACCGCAGTGCCGCAAACGCCCCCGAGCCCGCTCGCCACGGCGAGGGCAGAAACAGAAGCGATGCAGCACGAGGGTGCAACCACAGTGTTAATTTCAAAGGCAGCTTGGGCTGCGGTTGGAACAAAGGCTCTCGCCCAGGCAGCAAAAGGCAACGTGTTAAAAAAGGCGCAGCATCCCCTCACGGTTATTTTATCCCTCTGGGCACTGGATGAAGCAGATGTTGCAGTGATGGAACGCCTGTGTCTGGAAGGAGGCGCCTGGATGCTGCCGCCCCTCCCGCGGCTCATGCGGAGGAGGAGCGGGCGGAGCAGCGCTCGGAGCGGGGCCGGCTGCGGGGCACGGCCGGCCCCTGCCTCGGACCCGTGCGGTGCACCGGCGATGCTGGACTGCCCCTGCGCCCGCCGCCAGCGCAGGCAGCAGCCCCGCCGTATCTCCGCACCATCTCCGCACCGCCGTGGCGCTGGAGCCGCCGCAGCCGTGCCAGAGAGCACGGCACTCGACCTGCGCACCCTGCGCGGCCAGCGGGCACCCTCCGCAAGGAAGCGCTGGTGGGAGCTGGAACCCCGTTCCTGGGCCATGCAGCGTTGGGCAGGTGACTGCGGCCGAGGGCTCCTTCGCGACTGACGGAGCACAGTTTGTTACAGTGGCCAAGGCTAAGCCATCCCAATCGAACGAGAGGCACGACTCACTCACAGCTTCTGTCCTGTTGCACAGGATCGCTTCAGCTGCTGCCCGAAGTCAAGAGCCAGCTCCGGGTGACCTCTGCAGTCTTTAGTGCTGCTGCTGAGTGGCCACAGGATTTCATTCCTCTGTAACAAGACTTCAGTGTGCCCAGCTTACCCCCAGATCCATGCTTCAGATCAGAACACACTACAGACTGGATCTGGAAACTGCTTGTTTGCTCTTAGAGATCTTTTCCTATCTAAGTGATTCTGTGGGTCTGTGAGACTGCTCTGCTTGGAACACAGGCCTCAGCCTCCATTGCAATAAATGGGAGTTTCCACGGAAGAGAAACCAGTCATCATCTGTTGTGTTCTGGGGTGGGGGCTTGTTTGTTTATTTACATTCACAAACCCATTCTTATCAGTTATATATGTCTGTGGCAAAGCCCTTTTGCAAAATACTGCCAACCATGGCAGCAGAGAACACAGCTGGTGTCCAATTACCACCTACAAAGCTCAGGCAGATCCTAGATTGCATCCTGCAGCCTGGTTTCACAGCTCCACCTCAACATGCCACCGCAGGCTTTACTGGAACAAACTTCCTCCCCTTTCTGTGCGCTAGGCAATCTCACACTTTAGCTGATTTCACTCCTTTACTTCTAGGTTAGCTGTACCTTTGCTGAGCAGAGATACTGCAGTTCCAAAGAAAACAACAGTGACAAGTAACTCCAGACAGTGACAGCAGCCATGACTGCTAAGACATGGCACAGCAAGGCTGCTGAGCAGAGACTGTCATTCTCATTTATGGATAGGAAAATAAACCCCTTCTGAAGGCAGGGACGAAAACTAGCACTTTCCAAGTGACCAGATTAGCTGCTTTTGAATGCCAGGACTGACTTGCAGTTTCTCTCCATTTGCCATGTTAATCCCACGGGAGCACACATCAGTAACTCTCTCTCCACTCTGCCCCTGGGGAGCCACGGATCTTCATCCCACCCCTTGATCAGTAACCAAACACCCTGTCATTGGACACCTTCTCTGACAAATCAACTGCACAATTAACACCATTTGGATAAATTCAGGGTAATTCTGTAGCTCACCCAGACTGACGTCCTCTCCTCCTTCTCCAGAGGTCTTTGTGTGCGTCATGGTCAGGTATTACACCAGCTCCACCACCACAATCTCTCTCTTCATTGCCAAAAACCTGTTCATAAAGCCCCAAAAGTGCACAGATTACACAAAACCTAACATACAGAAAACCACTTGTGCCACTGGGCTGGCATGCCTGACAGGATGCTGCTTCTGGCACAGGGCAGGGACATGCCAGGGACCCAATGTAGGTCTCGGGGCCAGCCTGCTCAAAGCAGCTGCCACAGTCAGCTACAGCATGAACCTACAGCACAGAAAATCTCTGCACTGTGGACCTCAGCACTGGGTGCAAGGCTCACCCCTCTGCCAGACACTGTCCACCAGAAGACTTAAACTTTGGCATGAAGACTTCTGGTGAAGATCAATGAGAAAGGGAGAGGCTGAGATAAGGATTCAAACCTTTCTGGCTCACATGACCCAATTCTTGCCACTACAAACAAATCTAGGTTTAGTTTTGCTGCCTCTCCTGTTTAGAACAGCCTCCTTGACAAGCATGTGCTGTGGTTCCTGCAATCCCACAGTAACCTTGGCTCTTAGTTCTCTATCTACACATAGATTCCAACCTCTTCAGCCAGAAGCAGGAGTTTTTTCCCTAGGATTTAGTAAATCTTTTAATCTTCTACATCTGAAATCTGTAATTCTACTTTTTAAAGTTCATATTCATGAAGGGAGATTAAAGTGACCAAACTGTTGGTACCAGGGAGAGAAAAAGTCCTATTTTTCCTTCTTCAGTTGCCACTCATGGAATCTCAATTCACAGTCACCAGCCAGGGAAAAGCTTACATAAGAGTTAATGCACAGATTGAAGTGACTTACAGAACATTTCACTAACAGAAAAACCCCCTGCAGAAACTGGGAAGGAATAGGATCTGTCTACAGTGCTCTGCTGAGGATCCAGACAGCAGGTTGGACCAGTGTAATCTTGAGATCTGGCAATATTAAACATCACTTAATACCAGAGAGACTTGGACATGCTAGAGAGTCTAATGAAGAGGCATGAGGATGATGAAAGGAGAGAAGCACTTGACATACAGGGAGAGGCTGGGAGCATGCTTTGAGGAGAAGAGCTGGACTAAATCATCTCTGGAAGTCCCAGCTTCAGCTGTCATTCAGTTCTGTCAGAAACGGGGAGAACAAGATTTGTTTAGTCTAGAAGGAGAAAGCTGAGTGGACATAAACAGATCCTTTTGCAGACAGCAATCCAGGTTTCTTCCTCCCGGTACAGATCAAGAAGTAAGAGGCTACTATTGGGGAATGAAGATGTAGGCTGAGTTCCTACAGGTAGTACTGCAGCAGACCATGGACTGACATCAGCAGCTGATTTGAAGAAGAAAACATGTGAAGAGTCATCAGGACAGCTGAGGTATTACCAATCCTGCTTCAGAGGGGACTTGACTTTGCACCATATTTCACTAATTTAAAGGACAGCTACCCTCTCCTCCCAATCTCCTGCTCCCCCCAAACCTCCGAGCGCCAACTTTTTTTGCATCTGTAGCATGTGAAAAGCACCAAAATGGCTTTGTAAATGCTCAGAAGAACAATGCATCTTTTTAGAAACACTATTCCAGTTGCAATGGTAGAGTTCACTTTTTCAGAGCTAGAAAAGCTGATTAAAAAAAAGTGAAAATCACAACCTTCTGAAAGCTGGAAACTCATGTTTTCCCAATTTATACTCTATGTTCAATGAAGACAGAATTTAACCCAGTCTATAAATTCCTCAAAAACTGCTTGGTGTTTTACTTTTCAGTTCATTTAGTTAAAATCAACAGAAGTGTGGCTTTATTACATGCTGTTCAAATACACTTAGTTCATTATAACCTCAGTTAAGCCGTGGCCACCTAAACCCACCTCTAAACATCTCCCCCGTAGGCACTGAGGCCAGTACCTTCCTGTCTCGTTCTGCTCTCTCATCCTTTAATTTGAGACATCAAGCACTAATGTTCCAACTCCAAAGATTCAGGTCTTGGTCTGCGTTTCACATGGTAAGACAAACAAAAGCAACACTACCAAAAACCTTAAGTACTAGCAATCTCTTTTTTTAAGCAAGAGGTTGGGCTCCATTCTCTGCTGAACTAGACAATGAAGGAGACTGATAAGAGAAGTCTGGTCTCAAGACTCTAATGAATTTAACTTGCTAAATGTGCATACTGCACATCTAAGCAGCAATCAAATATCCCAAAAACAGCCCAAATCAGCCTGAGAACAGAAAGCAGTTGCCTAACCAAATATTACCTTCATTCCAACCAATGCCTGCATTTTTCAGTTACATTGCAAATGAATTTGCTTTCAAAAGCTTAGAGCTTTAAAACTATAAAGTACACTTGCAAAAAAATTGTGAGTTTAATTACCTAGAAGCCAAATTTTGGTAAAAAGTTGGTGCCAAGGGACTACCTACTTGAAGCCCTGCCCTGACATTCACAGAATCTACCTTTGTTTTGCTTTTTAATATTTTTAAGTGTTCCTTTAGTTTAGTCTATATTTTTCTTAATAAATTTATCTCCAATGTTGGAAGAGGTGCTTCTGCTAACACTATTTCTATTGCTGTGCTGAAGCTACGGAGGAATTCAGGTTAACATATCCTCTTAATTGTATCCAAACACTCAGCCTCACCTTGTCCTTTAAAAGCGCCTGACAAGTAACATTAGTCAACACTGCTCTATGCTCCATCACTTCCCATTTGCAAGAGCTGGAATGTTTCGTGCACAATATGGGATGCAATAGGGCAGCAGTCACTAGGGAAGGAGATAAATGGACATGAATGCTTGTGTCTGCCTAGCTGGGTGGCAATCCATTTGTGCGAAGTTTTTTTAAAACAGCAAATAAAGCCATGGCTACAAATTCAAAACTAGCATTTGCAGGTGGCAGCTTTTAGGGAGCTGTAAATGAGGCACAGCCCATTTCAGTGGCCAACACCTGCTTGTTGATGACAGAAAGGCACAGCCAGATGATGTGGCTACTGCAGGAGGAGGGTGATCGGCACAGCCTCGCACTCGGTCAGCAAGCAAGCTACCTGTACACAGACATTTCCTGCTGCCCAAGTGCCTGGTCCTACAAGGCTGGTCTTTGGGGAGATCCTGCAGCCTCTGGAAGCAGAAGTAACCACCACAGATCACTGCCATTGGTCCTGCTGACATCAGGCTGAGCATCAGGGCAACCAGATGACTGAAAGGTGCTTTACTGTAACCTAGCAGTCCAGTAAATTGGGGTTGAAACTACTCAGAAGTAGAAAATAGATAGAAATAGGCAACTCAAAACAAGTTATCTTTTCCCATGTAAAAGATCAGTTGTTCCCACTGACGTAGCTTACAGCTGCTGGCCTGTCTCCCTAAGCAGGGACTACTGCCAAGTCTCACCAGGACCAGTCTGCCAAACTGGAGGTTTGGGGTTGTGCAAACTGACTCATGCTTGAGAGCAGAGGTCTGTAATGCCTTTTTGATAGAAAAAAATAAAGCAAATATTCACCAGGAAGGCTGTTATGGGCCAGAATCCACACATAACATTAGCAAGTGGAACATGTGCCAGCCTGGGAGGGACATCACCGTCCCACCACAGAGCCCCAGGGCTCCTCTCATTGCTTCCAACCTCCTCCCTCTGTCAGCACAGCCCTCTGGCAGGGCAGAATGACTCCACTGCCAGGTGGAGTGGCAGCACTGGAACTTTCTCCATACTGAGAGGTGAAATAACTCTACATTAGCTGGTGTATTGCATTCTTGCTTGCTTCTGTTACAGCCTGCACTGTCTGAAGATCTGAGGTGTTGCCGAGGTGTAGATCCAAATTAACTCAAAGTAAAAATAATAAAAATCAGCCACTACTTTACAATTCAAATTCATATGAAGAAGCAAAATTAGATCAACCCAGATTCACAACCAGATCCTGTATGTAAACAGATCAAGCTTGCTCAGTCTTGGATTTATGCCACTTTCAGTGTTTTTCTAGTTTTGTCATGCTTCTGCTAAGCCGTGGAGCCACGGGTGCAATATGTCCCACCTGCTATAATCACATGCATACCGTGGCATTCCCCCTGTATTTCTGCTCTCTCTCCACAGGTGCAGGGGTAAATACAGCATTTGGAACAGCCCTACCTGCTGCCAAGGCTTCACCTCACAGCTGTCTCTGGAGTTTACAGCACTGCCAGGCTACAACTGTTACACCTGCATTTGCCATGCCAAGAGTCTGTCTCGAAGTATTTGGATTTGTGAGAAACAAATCAGATAGTTTCAAGAACAGGGAACAAGACAGTGCTTTATTTAGAAAAATATTAACCATTGCAGCCTCAGCAGAGGGTTTGGCAGATGAGGAACCAGCAAGCCACAGAGAAACAAAACCCAGTGAGCAAATACCACAGAACAATTGTACTGTACACACAACACAAGCTCTGCCCCAAGGAATTAGGTCAGATCAAGGTTAAATATTTCACTTGGACTAATACTTTCCATTTGATTTATTTTTATAAATCAATCTGCATAATGTACAGTGGCATCCTTTATATTTCAATTTTGCTTACAGTAATAACACTAACTCTGCAAATCATCCCTGGCTATATGTTATTTTTATATCCAAGAACACCGAGTGATAGAAGCTTGGCAGGATAGATCCGACTAAGAGAGAGAAAAAGCATTCTACTTCCCAAACGTAGCAGAACAAGACCATGCTCCACCGCCTGATTTTAAAGCAGTAGGATGAAAATGACTCAGTCTATGTTAAAATTAGAGGTACGGTGAGATTGAGACTGCAAAAGAAGTACTGAATTAAATGCATTTTTAATTAACTCAAATAAGCTTTTTTTTTTATTAGTGCCTGGTAAAGGAAATACTAGCAACTTTAAAAGTTTGTGAAATAGTCAAACCTACAAGGCGTTTCATGAAGCTGTGAGTGCCATCTGCCATTGTCATTGCTACAGGAAAGCCAGTGGTGACAGAGCACAGGAACTGTACAGGGCAGGTGTTGCCGGTCTGGCTCCCTGTTACGATGTGGTCAGGCACCCCCAGCCTCCAGTGCCGGCACAAGAGGATGTGGAAAGACCGGGATAAAAGGGGATGTGGCAGCACAGTGCTACACATGTGTCTGCCAGCAGCAGCACCCAAGGCTCCTGCTGAGAGCCTCTGCTGCTGCCTTTGGCTTCTCCAGCCTGCTTACTGGGACATACAAGGTGGTTTCCCTAAGCCCCCCTCTTCCTCCCAGCCACTGAGAAGCAGCCACAGCCCCAGCACCCACTCCCAGCACAGCAGGGAGAGCCTGTGGGCAGTCAAGGGCCCATCTCCCACTCCCTGCAGCAGCAGCCAGCGATACTAGCACTCACTGACCAAAGCCTTCCTCAAGTCAAACACTGACACTGCTTACACAGCCGGGGGCACCTGGTTCACACCCACTCTAACACGGTTTGCCCTATCTTCTATTGCTTCTCTGTGCTTAGATACAGACACACAATAATTCTGGAGCCTCTTATGAATACTTATTTAACCTCACCCCTTATATATCAATACACACACACACATATTTTTAACATACATAAATAAATATAATCCCCCCCAAACATTTTGAATACTAGATGAAAAAAAGCATTAACTGGAAGAGTTTACTAGTCCAAATGACCAAATCAAGACATTCCCATTCCCCTCCTCCCAGATACACTACTTACAGCTAGCAGGAACGTGTCACAGCTCAGCATTTCAGCCCACTGCCTTCCCAGGTTTTTCCTTTCTCCTACAGGAAATCCTCCAGCTGGCCTTGCTTTGTTCTACAGCGTATTTTAAATCCAGCTTCTTTGCATCAATTGAATTCAGGTGCAGCAGGGGTTTAGTACCTGCACGTGGGTGTTGTTCCTGGTGAGATTTCCTTACTTCAATTTCCTTACAAGCAAACTAGAAGCAAAAAAAGAGAAAAGAATAATTCTTTCAGTGATTTCCTGCCTTTCTGCAATACATACACACACATTCTTAAAGAAATACGAGAAACCAATTGCCACAGAAGGACTCTGCATCTCCCAACATGGATTAATCAAGTCCTGCCTAAGTTCATGTTGAATGCTTTGCTCAAATAAGTGTTGCAGATTTCTCCTTAACAGAATTTTTGATTTCCCCACTTTTATGTTTAGAAGCAAAATGATTTACAAGTTGTGTCATAAAACACCATGGGCCAAACATTACCCTGGACATCCATTCTGTGGAGATTTACACAAATGCATATTGTGTCTCTCTCACGTTTTCCTGGGGAAGGGCCATGCCATGATGGGCACTTGGCTTTCAGGGATAAGGGGCTGAATTCTGAGGGCAGAACCCCTTGGGTTCTGTTCCTCCAGACAGTCCTGGCTGTGACACAGCAGCACGGGGACGGGAAGGAGGCACAGATTATGGGTAAGCAGGGAAACCAGCCCCTGCTTTTTTTTTTTGGCTGCAGGTAGAGCTGGAAGGCATGAATCACTCTTGTTTCAGAAGCAGCACCCTTAACCTGGGGCTAAAAGAAGCAAAATAGGGAGTAAGGTAGGTCACTTGCTAGGCAGACTATCCTCAGTTGGGTTGGGTTTTGTTTGGTTTGGTTTGTTGTGGGTTTTTTGATGTTTGACAGCTATTACCACTAAATAGTAGAACCTGTGATAATACAGAGAATATAATTGCTCTGCTCTGCGAACATGAGCAGCATTTTCACCAAACAAGAATGGACTTGTTAGGTTGTTTTAATTCCTGGCATAGCTGGGCATGTCTTATTTCCGGCTCAACAAAAATCAAAATGTATAATGAAGACAGCCAGTTGTCTTGTAGGTAACTGCAAACAATTCCCACCACAGGACAGGATTGTTGGTAAGACATGGTATCAGTATAGGGAAACTTAATACTGCCAGCTGAATGGATCTGTCACATTTTTTTCTGCAAAATGTTATGTCTACTACTACTAGAAATAGCACAGCTGAGTGATAAAACTTAAAAAATGTGGAAAATATTTTCTCTATTTTCAAGTCTATTTGCCTTGGGAACATGACAGCATTTTGTTTTGTCAAAGTAATGTTTTATGTGCACAGGACCAGCACTTCTACAACCCCTACACCCGTGTTCTCATCAACAGCAGCAGAGCTTAAACAGATTCTGCAGCAGCTTATACAGGACCAAGAAGGCAGGCTTTTTTGGGTGCTTTTATCTAAAAAGAAACAGGAATAAAATAAACTTATACAAGAATATTGCCCTTAAAACACTGAAATAGGCTCTTTAATGTCTGCTGGCTGAGGCCTGGTCCCACAGAGACTGAAAGGATTTCACATTGCCAGAATCTTCCTTCCACGAATAGGCACTGATTTCATGTACTACTTTAGGAACAGGTCTTAGAAGACACTATTTTTAACTACATGAAGAACAAGTGTGTCTAAAACACCTTAACCCTCCAGCTGAGGCTATATATATTTTAAAGCCATTTTAATATGTGCATAATTAATGTCAATATTACTCAGCAAAAGGTAAACAGCAAGTGTTGCAGTAACCCTCATGTCACTAATTTCACTACTGTATCGAAATATGTTACTGTAAATTAACTATTACAATTATGGAGTGTTATAAATAATTAAAACTAAAACTGCAACTGACAAAATGAATGAAGCAAGAACATTCTGTAACCTCGTGTTCTTCCTACCTGACTTCATAATTTTCTAATTTGAGTAAAACACTACATGTGAGTCTGTCTGAGCACAGAAAGGAATTTGTTCATATAATTTACTAATTTGGAAAGTACCTTGGTAGAAAAAAAATTGAAACATGTGAAAACCCACACATAAGCCACTCTATGACAGAACACAAATACACATGCCACACAACATAAACTGCTCCTTTGTCGCCCTTCCCAGGTCTCCAGGTGAAGCCATGGAGAGCATGTCACAGCATTGGGGACAATCCAGGCCAAGCTGCTGCTGATGGTCGGACATCAAGTCCTAATCCATCCTACCTGGTCTCAGAGGATGGGGGAAGAGATGGGCTTCTCCAGTCATCCCACCTGACACTGCTTGATGCTCAAGGACGTGAGCAGGAACTCTCTGTCTCACCAGCCAGGCTCTCCCACAAGATCTGCTGTTCAGCACTGTGGGCAAGGCTGGATGCTAAGTGCAAGGCAGAGCAGGAAAAGTAGGTTCTGCTTTGGCGTGTGAAGTTAGAGCAGTTCAGCTTTTGAGATCTAGAGAGAAGAGACAAGTGAACAGCATATGATATGATATGATATGATATAACTGTATCCTTTAGGCATTTGTAAAGCAGACCAAAGGTGTTTTTATGCAACTTGTTAAACTCTGCTGCTCCATTACGTCAATCAATAGCAAGTGTCAAATTGTTTTTGCAGAAGTTTTCTGTTGTTTTGTCTTGCTTTTTAATTCACATTCTTTTGTATCACTGAAATAACAGGTCCTTTTTTTCAGACAGACATAAAAGGGGCTGACAAATTCTGCTGCTTAGTTATCTCCAGGTGGATTCCATATTCTGCTCCTTCACTCCTCTTGGCTCCCTGCTCTGTCTTCTCTGAAGTACTACAGAGCTTTCCACCAGCTTTTTTTTTTTTTTATGTTTTAATTTGTTGGTGTTTGTTTACAGGACAAAAAGCTTTATCAATCAATCTACTGTTTATGCTGCCTGAGCTAGCCCTGACCTTCACCAGGTTGGAGCACCATCCCTGCCAATGCACTGGGGCCAGACCCTGCATGGCTGCCTGGAAATGCAGCCCTGTTCCACTCCAGAGCAGCAGGTGGGATGTTAAGGGGGAGAAGCCACAGGATGAACTCTCAGAGGAGAAATCCTCATGGCAAGAGAGTTCTGACCTTGCTCCTCCAGCCTGCAGGAAAGGGGTTCCTACACCTCTGGAGCCCACCATGGCACAGAAGGGTCCTTAGTGACACAGGCTTAGGTGGGTTCATGGACACTTCTGGGCTGCTGGCTGGCTGGTGGGTTGCATCCACTTCTCACTAGTAGGAAAGAGGGGAGGCGGAAGGGAAAACCTCACCTATCTGCGTAAGCCTGAGTTGTGCAGTTACACTGCAGGAGATGGAAATCACTGGGGACAAAAATCCTCCTGCTCCTCAGTGTAAGGGAGTTATTCCTGGGGGAGCTGGGGCACAAACAGCAGGTGAGAATGGCCCAGGGGAGAAGCTCGTCTGGAACTGCCCTCTGACAGTGAGAAAAAGGATCCTCCACCCATCTGTCCTGCCCGCCCTGGCTATGGCAACCTCCCTGGGAAGCCAAGCAGGGGACTGACAGCCTATTCTAGTACAGACAGCCCACAAGCCACGCCAGGGAGTCTCGGGACCATATGAGGAGCTTTGTCAGGCACTGGGCAATGCTGGAAAGAACAGGATGCTCCTGCAGGGATGCATTTCCCAGGGATCTCATCTGCTGGACAAAGTCGTGTAGCTGAGAGCAGAAGCCTGTAATACACCCTGCTATGGATGAGGACACTAGGGGGGTGTGCTGGGTATAAGCAAGAACGTTTTTAATTCTCACTTTTTAATAATAAAGACAGATTAATCCTGTCCTTGCTAATCTGCCGTGACAGAACAGCTGACATGAGACTCCTCCAAGCTGCAATGGGTGTTTACAGCTGCAGGAGCCAGAGGTTGTTAAGCACAGAGTTAAATCCCACAAACCAACTATTTTCTTCCTTTTTTTTTAATAACCATTTCTTTAAGCAACTGTCTCCTGGTACTTTAAAAACTCATTTTAATCAATTTAAAATTAATAACAAAAGAGCAAAATCCTTAGGGCCTGAGAGCTCCAATCTCTGCCACCCTGGAAGTGATGAGTCAGCTCCAGCACGGCTGCCATGGAGTGTCTGAGGGCTGCCTGCGAGAGCTGAATTAGGTCACTTGGTTTGCTGTTCACGGACTGGTGGCCGTCCCTGCCATTGGATGGTTCACTCTTTCTGAGGAAAGCTGCTGCACTCCAAGAGCACTGCTGTGGCAGCTTGCTGCTTCTGCTGCCACCATGGCTCCATCCTGTGTATTTATTGGCCTCTCCAAGAGGAGGGAAAGGACAGTGGCTGCAGGACACAGCACACACAGGGTCCTGTTCTGCTCCCACAGTACCGCCGCAGCATCTCCTCGGACTCCTGCCCTGGTCACTAACCCGTGCTCTGCTTGGGCCATAAACAGGAACCAGCAGTGCCCAGAGACAATCTTCTGGCTCCTGCCTCCACTCAAACCATGGCTCATGCCCAGACCCAGCTCTGCTCACTTCCCAAGGGAAAATGTGCTCCCAGGATGCCGGAGCAGAGCTGCTGTGCTCCCTCACTAATTACCCTTTCTAATTTCGGTGCCACGGTCCCAACAGGCAGCTCCTATGGCAACTCCCCCGGGGGATTAACATCGAGCCTCCGCTTTGTACACTGATGCAGCATGTGTAGAAAAGCAGCTCCCACCTCTCATGCCCAGAGCACATGAGCCATGCCAGTGGGTTACCTGCGTGTTTGTGGATCACCATGGCACTGGGATGCTGGCACCCAGCAGGGTCACCCTTGGCAGCAGTGGGAGGCTGCATCCGTGGGCTGTAGGCAAGAAGAAAACATGCTGCTCTTCTCCCCACACCCAGGTGCCAGTGGACAAGGGGGCTAAGAAGCTCTTACAGCACTCCTGTGGAATGAAAATTCCTAGTCTGCAGCAGGGGAACAGCACAACCATCAGAAGGGCAGAAGCCCCTGTAGCCCACAACATCCCTGCTCTCAGGGCTCTGTCTGCTGACCAGGTTTGGATTCCCCAGCACACCCCTCTCAGGGTGCCCTAAGGGAGGGCACTGGGACCCCTGATGCTGAGGGCCATCACAAAAGATGCATGGTGTGACTGCTATTCCTCTGGCTGGGAAAAGAAGATAGGAAGGCTGTATGCAGCCCTCTTGGGCACAGCCAGGCTTTACTGGAAACAGGAAGGCTGCCCATCAGGGGGAAACACAGGTCTGAATCACCATCAGCTTGCAGCACTTATGTGAACACACTGGTGACCCACAATAGCCAGCACCACCTCTGCATCCCGGCCCAGCTCTGCTCTGGGGTGGGAAGAACTGGCCAAGTGGGAAAGCACAGACGTCAGCCTGGCTCCTCTTGCTGTGGCAGCTGCCCAAACTCTCGTGCTCATGCCAGTTATTCTTCCCCAGTGCTGCAGCACCAAGAGACTTAGACACAGTGAGGGTGTCCCCTTGGTGACAGGGGAACAGGCAGGGCTCGGCCATCTGTACAGCAGTGGCAGAACACAAAGAACTGCTTGCAGTCTCCTGGAACCAGTTTCACTTCCCATACAAGCAGGGCTCCAAATGAAAGGTGCCTCAAGTAATTACCTGAATGTTCTTTGGCTAGAGCTTGTAACAGAAGCTTATAATATTAAACAAGAAAGAAAGATCTGTCTATAACTTGTTCTTTACTAACAAACAAAAGGTTTGGACTGTGAATCCATTCTAGAGCAAATTTTACAAGGGCCTTATTCTGAAATTATTCAGGAAAAAGAAATGACCAAAACCCAGTGCATTTGAGAGGGGCTCACCCCACAAAGCAAGGTTTGTGGTTGGTTTGGTTGTTTTTTTTTAAGAAAATCAAACCCTCTTTTTTGGCATTAACATGACAGAGCAGTAAAGATTTGGCCATAGCACTGCATTAACCTCTACAAAACACACTAAACAACTGCTCTCTTAACTAGATCAGCTGCTGGAGCAAGTGTTAGAGTCACCACTCTCAGATCTGAAAGGAGAAAGGAATTCTTCACTAATGCACTGAAGGACAAAGGATCTTCTCTGTGACAAGGGCCTGTACAGCGCCAGGTGCTGGGACTGCAGCCATTGCACCCTGACATGCATGTGCCCACACAGCCTGCCACTCCTTCAGGCCAGGTAACACCTTGGTGGCAAAGTGAAATAATGCTACTCTATGAATTGCTAATTTTTTACTTGCAACAGGTGAAACAGCCCATATTCTACAATCAAGGTAATCACAGCAATATGGAGCTCTTCTAGACAGAAATACAACAGCTGCTTGGCATCAGATGCTCTACTGGATTTGGAATATATTGCAATAGCAGGCAGGCAATACTCCTGTGTGGTCTGTGAAAAATGGTAAGGAAAAGAAATATAGCGAAAATGTTGTAATTATTTAAATGGGTTTGTTTTGATATCAGAAGAAAAAAAGCCCGCCTGAGTAAACCAGTTTTTAGCCCATTATCTTTACAAATGGCCTTTAAAGTAAAAAATTGCTGCTGCTCTACTGTGCCTCTGCACTGAATCTGGCAATATTCACATGAAAGCAGGCAAAACCAGCCAGAGGCATTAGGAGCCTTAGGAGGCCAGTGGAGGCAGAGCTCACCAGCTCCCATCCCACTCTACCCAGCCAGGAAAAGCCAAAGGGGACCCCCTCAGCAAGTGCCTGAAGCATGATAAGGTGATTGCTACAACCCTGACAGTAAGTACACCAGCCAAACCCACCTTGTTTGTCCAGGAAACTGGGAAAAGCAGCCACGTTCTTCTGCTGAGGAGAGGAAGCCCTGATGCAGTGACCTTCCCCAGCTGGGGGGCTGGCTGCCTGCAAAAGGTTGGGAGATACCAACAGCACAGGCTTTCCATGCTCCTGGCAGCGTGTCTTATGCCAGCCATTCTGGAACCAGCTCAAGCACAAGTGGTCTGTGACCTGGGAAGACATAGAGAGAAGAGCCATCAGAGGCTGGAGGACCAGGGCAGCTTTTGAGTCCAGTTCCTGCTCTTGCAAATGTCCTTTTCCTCATAACAGCCTTCAGAAGGGTTCAGCCACTTCAGAACTCAGAAGTCCAGCATTTCTGCTTACTGGCTGCTGAACTCCCAAGTGTCTGCATTTCTGAAACTACAGTCTCCAAAGACCCAGAAAAAGATCTTCTGAACACCTAGGAAGCACATCAGTCCTGCCACTGCAGGACAGCCTGGTGCCTATATCCTGCTTCTCTTGCTCGAGGACTGGTTTTGTCTCTACCAGAGAGGAGCAATGTGACAAAATTACTGCCTGCTCACTTCTTAATGTTCACCTGTGATAGAGACAAAAGATTTTGGCTCGCGCCCTCATTTGCTCACTGAAGAGAAATCAAGATGAACCAAAACAGTTGAACATGTTTCTTTTTTAGATTAATAAGTGGGGTTTTTTTAATGACAGAAATTGAAGCCCTGCTTCCCTGGAAGGC
This sequence comes from Sclerurus mexicanus, assembly GCA_013396755.1. Lineage (NCBI taxonomy): Eukaryota > Metazoa > Chordata > Aves > Passeriformes > Furnariidae > Sclerurus > Sclerurus mexicanus. The sequence continues at coordinate 248,640 of VWZF01003703.1, read as the reverse complement.
TGCAGGGTGACAGATCCAGTGCAATGGTAAATGACAGAATAAGCCTTAAAGTTTGGGTGTCAGATTTCAAAGCCCTTCTTCTAATGTCCTAGAGTGAGTGTCGCAGGCATTCCTAAGGTAAATAACAGAATTATTTAAAGAAGCAAGCAAAGTTTTCTTTATCTGTCAAAAAGCAGGTAAGAAGAGAACACAATGACAATTTCTCTGCAGGTCACGTCTAACAGCACCCCACAAATGCTGCCTGTCATGCTGAGACCTCCTGGGCACCCTACCTGTCCGTGTCCTCCCACTGGTCAGCACAAAACCTCTGCAAAGACAGGCCTGGAAGAAGACTCAAATTCAAGGTCAGACTTTGCAGTGAAGCAATAAAACAGTATTGAGTGCTTTAATGACAAAATCTGTTAAAAGTCACCATTTTTGTTCCCAACTTCTGTTTCTTTTCTTACTACTACTTCAGTGCCTGGACAAGGGGTTTGATTGAACTAGTATCTTGCTGATAAGAACATGGGGACCTAAGAACAAAACTAAATCTACTTCCAGTTACTTCTGTGGAAGGCAGAGATGGTCCCAAATTTCTGATTTGTGCATGTGGCCTGCGAGATATGGTGTTCACTAAATGAAAAGTATCAAACACTACATTTTCAAAGCTGGTTTTTTTCATTTTTTTTTCTATTTGTTCAATATTTTCAAGGGTAACACATAGAGGGAAAATTAAAGTAACTGACAACAGATGATTCTGAATTGTTGGCTTTGATAGCATGAAGGGAAAATGCAAATGAATTCTTGCAAGAGCACAGCAAACAGAAGTGGTGGTCACCCACACTGCATCCTGAAATATAACCAGGTACTTTGTGCAGAAATGGCATTACCTTTATTCAGCACAGCCTAGGCATTAGCTTTAATATGCAGCACATTTCTAGCACATCTAGCCTACAGCAATCTCTGCCATGAGCCTGAGAGTACATTAAAGGGTGCTAGTGATTATAAAGCACATACTAGATCAAGGAGATTCTCCTGTAATATTTTAATTTTCACTTACATTAAACTTACACCAATCTGCTAACAAACAGGGAAAGAGGTGCTGTAAGTGTTGCAGCAGGCATGCATATCTTCATTTATTCTTCCCTATTTTTAACTTGTAGTTAACACACTTCCAAGTGCAAGTAGATTGAAGCTCCATCTAGTGCCAGGGGCCGGGAAGTTACTGAGAGATTTGCACTCCAAAAATAGCAAACACGCTCACAAAACTATGGAGGGGCAGCAGCCAGCCTGGAATCCCAGAGCTGTCCCACGCAGTCGAGAACATTGTGGGAATGCTCTTACAGTGTATAAAGGCTTCATGTTAAAGCTGCTGTACCTTGAGCAGAGCAGAGCCTGGGCAGGGACACAGCCCCCAAAACACAGCTGCCATGGGGAGAGGGGTCCCCACGCACCCGTCGCCCAGTGCCTCGCTCCCCACCGTGCTCTGCCACCAGCACACCCTGCCTGACTCCTCTCTGTGCATCCAGGGAACCGGGAACTCCTGCTGCATCCCAATTCACCCAGCTAACCCCTTTCCAAAGCCAGGCTATCAATGGCTCTGAAATGCTCTTGCTGTTAAATACATGACTTGAGCACCTGCCAGCAAGTCACCGCTATCTCCTCCACAGACCCCTCCTAATGGTAGCAGAAAATGGGTGTCTATTACCAACACACAAAAAAGTCTAGCTGGTGCTGATGTTCCCTTCCTCTGTTTTTCTGCTTTTTTTTTTTTTTTTCTTTGCAATGGCAACTGCTAGAACTGTACCTATTTCTAGTTCTGTGACAAAACCATGTTGTATGTCCCAACTATTACACATGCGCCTCTCTAACCTGAAACATGGAGGTTTATGTAGCAGAGGACAGTTATTCTGATTGTTCAGTCAAAGCTGTAACATGCTGAAATTTTTTTACATACTGAAGTAATGTATTTTCATTTATGAAAAGTGGTCCTCATTGTGCATTTTATATTTGAGCTTCAAAGAAAACTGAAATGGGAGGAATCCTTTCACTTTCCTTTTTAAACGTAATGCACCTGAGTCACAAGGCTTTAAAAAGCACTATGCCTATTAGGTAGAGTAGACAAGCTGTAGTAGATGCATCTGTCCCATGTTCATCTTCACATAACCTGAGTACACACTGGCAACACCACTTTTGGAAACATGTGGGACAAAAAAGCAGGTGTGAGCAGCTGTGGGCACTCCAGGTGCTTGCACTGCATATCCTGATGATGCAGAGCAAGTGGCACTGATGGATGAAGATGTTGGGAATACATTCTGGTGAGGATGGTGAATTACACAGCAGATGTCTGGATTCTTCTTCCTCACAGTAGCAGCACCATGAGTCCGCTCCCAGTTGCATGAAGACTGATAGCAAAAACCCAGTGTCTGCTTGGGAACAACACCCAGCACAAGATCCAGACACTTCCTCCACTGGCACTGTGTGGTTACAGCCGTGGTGCTGGTGGAGAGCCCATCCATGGGACAGGGGTACAAGCAAGGCCACGATCTCCTGAAGCTCCACCAGGTCTCTGGGGATGCCAGGTGAGTGTGGCGCTGGAGGAGCTGCCCTAGCTCCCCCAGCCTTGGCAGCGTCTCTGCCCGTCACACCTGCCCGCACCTTCACCTTCCACAAAGAACAGTTTGGTCAAGAGATGGAATGCCTTGTTGTCTTTAGAAAGGTACTTTGAAAGAAGAGAAAACATTCTAATTAAACCACACCGTTTTCAGGCTGCTTTCCCCTTTGCTCAATTCTACTCTCTCCCATTCCTTCCATTTGCATTTATATATTCCATTATATTCTTAATGTTTCCTTTCACCAATATCAGAGTGGCTGCTCTACAGTTGCACAGTGTTAGACTTTCAGACTGAATACACCTCTTCTAAGCACATAATTCATGGATTTAAAAACTTTTATCATCTTCTGTGATTATGTAGACAACTTTGAGCAGAATAACTTTCATATACTTTGTTTCTCAATAATGTGGTATTTATTTGACTGGATGCAATTGAGAGAAAAGCACTACAGCTATGGCAGAAATAATTCTGTAGGCGCTGAAACTATGTAGCACTTCAACTATCAAAAATGCACACAAAAATATTCTAAATATTAAATATGCTCTGGCTCTTTTTTGATGAGCTAACAGCAGGTGAGTTGACTGCTGCTCAAAGCTAGGCTCAAGTTTTTTTGTGGCTAAAGAAAAATTTGGTGTAAAATTAAAAAAATTGGAAAAAAACCCCCTTCAGCCATTTCTGCTTAATTCAAGCAATAATATTTATTTGTAATTTTATGGAGCATTATAAAGTTATGACTATCACTTCTCCGGGAAAATATGTTTTTTTTAGACTTCAGAATTATTATTAAATGGTTTTGCAGACCGTGAATGTCTTGGGTACAAATTGTGTATCACAGATAAATTTATATATCTGTGATCCAAAAACCCTTTGGATTTTTAACAAGTAACAAACATTAACAGCAAAATTATTTGTGACCAGAGGAGGAAAGAGCACCCAGACAAACGTATTTACAGATCCTGCCAGTGAAAGCAAGCTGACTGGAGGAAATAATGTCCTGAACAAAGCTCCAGAGCTCCCCGGCTGGACCCCGTGGGCGACGGAAGGCGCAGCGGGAAGCGGCGCAGACACGGAGCTGTGAGCGCGCCCCAGGACACGGCCTGGTGGGTCCCGCAGGAGGGGTCCCTCTGTCCCTGCTGTGCACCACAACACAACACGACAGGAGCAAAAGTCTGGGGTTTTTCTTAATGCATGCTCGCATAGTGCAAAAACACAGATTAGCTATTAAAAAGGTAAAATTGTATCCACTAGGCAACTGTGACAGAGAAAAAACCCGAGCAGATGAAGCCTGAGCAAAGTTAAATGTTCTCTTTCATCTCCCATAATTTCTCTCTGCCGTCAGCGAAGTGCAAAGAGATCACAGGTTCAGAGTTCATGTCGCAAGAAGATTGTTACCTGTTTAACCACACTGCACGAATATCCATAGAAAAGTGACTGTGTCAAGATCCTGTGCTCACTCTGCTCCATTTTCCACCTTTCTGCTTTCAATTCCTCTAGCCTTTATGCTTCTTCACCCCTCTTACTGCATTTCTTAGCCTCACTTTTGGCTTTTCAGAATTAACTTCCACACAACCTTTAACCCAATGCAACAGCCAGTTCCCAAAGGCATGTGATGAGACACCATGAACTTTGGCAAAAAAAACCTTAAAGACGATTGACGATGCTCCCACCTTCCCTCCACTGTGTCAAGCTATCTGCAAACTTACTGAATTTCACAGTACACACCCTTGTTTCATAACTGAAAAGTTAACAGCTACCTATTTGGGTTCTGTTTGCTTGATTTAAAGCAAAACAAAATACTGCAGGATCTAAGCACACCAAGGAGCCTGACCACTTGGTACCTGAAAACATAGAAAGCTGGGTCATATGGGTCTAATTCTGCACTTCTCACTCCTATAGGAACTCTCATCAAAAAACACCATTATGAACTAGAGATTACCTGTCCAACTAAGAATTTACAAATAATGTACTTGAAATTCTAGGATTAAGGTTTATTTTTACTGGCCACCAGTGAAAATTTACCTTAAAATTCCTAAAGCTGAGCAAAGTTCCATGACTTCAGACATCTTTTTTAGTGCTCTGTCCATCTCTAAATCACATCTACAGAGAACAGTCCTTCCTCATACTTTAAATACTTCTGGAAACCACGAACACAGAAGCAACTTCTTACCCTTATCTGACATAACCATATCCCTACACTTGCACACGATTTTCAGAGTTACATTTTAGGTTTGTTCTGTTTGAACTTGATGGTCAAATAATGGACAAGGAAGGGAAACTCCTCAGAACTGCTTTCATAACTGATCCTTAGGAAGACAAAGATTTTGCTGAGCTATATGTATATAGCTATATTGGCATCAGACTATGCCAGGCCAAACTCCTCTACCAAGATGAAACTTTCATCCTCACATGGAATCACACCATTGTTCCAAATGATTCGAGACACACCAGAAGAGCATCTTGTTCTCAGAACTTTCTGGATGGTTTAAGCACTGCTGTATAGAGCTCTCTGCAGTGCAGCCACAACTATGCTGGCATGGGTCAGGACCTTCTTCATGCACAAGTGTAGCTGTGCAACACAACTGCACTGTGGTCTTAATGATTGCTGCATTTTGTATTCCTGTATTTTTTAAACCTAGCTTCAAGTCTTCCACTCATTAATATGTCATTTTTATAATTTGTTTCTAGCTAACACTCATCCCAGCCTTTGGTGGCTTCCTAGGTTTTCAGCCAAGTCCCTCAGGTAGCCACGGAAGGCTGTCCCCTTGCAAGGCTGACACAGAATGTTCCTGGCTGTCACCAGCTGACTTGTAGCACTTGTAAATCAGTGTTCCCCTCTGCACTTCCGAAAGCACTTGTGGTGAAGAGAGAGACTGCAGCACGAACCCAGTTTGGTCAGGATGTGAAGTCACCAGAGCAGCGCCCACACAGGCACCAGCCACTGGCGTGGAGCCCCAGCTCTGTGAAGTTTAACTCCACAGAGAAGCCCCGCTGCATCCTGCTGGTGGTTGCTTGCCCTCCGGTCTGTACAGAAATTCTGGTTACAGTTATCTCCAAATGGCGAAAAACATGATGATCTTGCTGAAAAACAGATAGAATCTGGAACATCATAATGATTGGACTGGATGATCTCAGAGGTCTTTCCCAACCTAAATGATTCTATTGTAAGCAATCTTGCCTTTGGCTGTCTCACCATTCTGAGCACAGCAGCAGTTCCGGTAGTTACAAGCCCTGATGGAAACCCCAAGTTACATCATTAACAAAATATGGCCTTCCTTCAAATTTTTGGCCAATTTCAACTTTTCTGTAACCAAGATAAAAGCAGTGAAGTTTCTCACAAAGCTATAAATAGTGAGTATGCTCTGGTTAAGCAGAGATGGAATTTTAAAATTCTTTCAAATGATTATTTTTCTTAGATGTGACCTAACGTCAATTTTAGGCAAAGTTCTGAACTGAAGGAAAATGACCATTAATTATTACAAGCTGCACAAAACCCTCTAAATTGTGGCTATAGCGTCCAGTTAAATTCCAGAAAGAACAACTACCAGGCAAAATGTAGGGAGAAACTAAAGTGCATGAAATCACTATTTCATGACTACTTTTCATACAGCTATAGCTTACAATCCATCCATTTCACACGTCCATCAGTCCAGGTACTCATGTTAAAATAACCCACTATATCTATCAATTTTAACAATGATATTCATATAAATATATAAACCCTTCACTTAATAAATGCCTCAGATTACAATTAAGCCTCATAACAAAAAAAAAGCAAAACGCCAGAGGTCCCTGCTTTTACAGTCTTTGACATATAGAGCACACCCTCATTTTCTTAATTCCAACAGACTCAAAGGTAGTGCTGCAGTAGTGTCTATACAAATAGTATTATAATGATTGCATAACATAGAGCACAACCAAATGAGGCACCTAGAGTGAAAATAGAATTAAAGGATTATTATTTTCAGAAGCAGCACTGATGACTGCTGAATCTGCAAAGTATACAAGCTACCTGGTAGCTTCATAACATTAAATAACAGTAACCCAATTTAGACTTCACTTTCTAAATATATTACCAGTTATTTCACAAATAACATGACTAGAAGCTGAGCTACCAAAGCAGGCGGCAAATCCTCTACTCTCATCCTTCCATTTACGTTCAGAAGATCCCAGACTTCCACAATCGCTTGGCCTGTGCAGCTCTTACAAAAAGTGATACTCCCCATGAGGCAGCACCAGTATTACCTGACCTGCTCTGCACTCTGACACCCAGAGGGAACATTTCCTCTGTCAAAGAGGCGAGGCACTGAACCATCACACATGAACCTCGTGAGGCTCCGTTGTTGCTGGATTCCAGGAAAGCAGCAGCTTTTCCCTCAGCTCTGGGCTGGCAGTGACCATGGGGTCTCTGCCTCCCCTGAGGCAGGACTGGACATGGGCTGCGCGGGCTCAGGGGGCTTGGGAAGGCACAGCTGCTCCTCCTGAGGCAGAAGGGATGGACAAATGCCTTGGGGGTGGGCGCATGCAAGAAGGGAAGACCCCTCTAGGCAGGAGGGGTGTAGCCTTTGGATAAAATCCTGGAAACCTACAGGTTCTTCCATGGGATACGTGCACGCTCGTACCAAGAAGCCTGTGATCCTTGTGAAGCTCCCTTCTCATGAATCAAAGAATAATGATGCTAGCGTAGTAAACAAGCAGCTCCTCAATCCCCAAGGCCTGCTCCAGGGTGACAAGATGTCTGCCTCTGTATTCATTAAGTCCACTTACTAAAGTGACACAATTTGGAATCCTTATCGCAGCTTGGAAAGAAAAAACCAAAAAAATTAAACACATTTTGGTTGAACTCTAAAACTAATAGGCTCATATCAGCCTCACATTCATTTCAGCTGGATGCATTCCACTGTAGGACAACAAAGGTGTTTAAGTGTGACCTAGCACAGGGCAGCATTAAAAAGAAAAGTGACCCTCAATGGCACCTTCAGGCAGAAGAGAACCTTTACTCCTTCCCATGGAATGGATCTATGGAAGGAGGATGACAAAGGCAATCCAAACTTCACAAAAAGCTTTATCTGTTTAAAAAGCCGAAAGCAACTTTAAAGCCTGTAACACATTAGTAGATACAGTGACATGAGGATGTTTCTGGGATACATGGAAGGTGCTGTCCAAATTCAGAGGGGGAAAGGCACTATGAAAATAAAATAGAGAAAAAACTTAAGGAATTATGATAAAATATGCAAATGAGCTCTCTCCAAATACCTAGTAAACAATTAGTACTAAACAACACTCAATCCCATGACAACTGAACTAGGTTTTTAAAGGACTAAGAACACCCTGAAGTATGCTGTAGGGGTACCAATTACAAATATCTGGGGATATAACCTCAGGAAAAGGCAGATTCATTTAGTGTGTACTATGCCTTGACATATTCAGGTATGAGACCTAACTTCTTGCATTATAGCCACAAAACTACTGACGGACAGCCACGTCACGTTCCATCTGTCTCCAATGCCCTGAGAATCACAACAGACACCCTGAAAGGCAAGCCCACCCCGCTCCAAAGGAAGCGATCGCCCCACCAGTTTCAAGGGCAAGGAAGGCAGACAGAACCACTGCCCCAAAACATGCCCTTAAAGCCGCTTCGACCCGGGCAGGCTTGGAGCAGCCGTCCCGCCCGGGGCCCGGCATCAGCGCAGGGACCCACGGGCACCAGCCCCAGCCAGGGGAATGTGGAAACTAAATTATTGCAAGAGAGACTTGATGGAACCCTGAAGAACAACACCCGAAACCGCCAGTTACAAACCCCGCAGAAACACAGTGTATCAGCTGCCGGTGTGTGGGGCGGGCTGAGCTCGGGGCCACCGCGCTGAGGGCGCGACGGCGGGGCTGGGGCCGTGGGGGGC
>VWZF01003703.1:208364-235841 GCA_013396755.1 Sclerurus mexicanus | reverse complement strand
TTTTTGCCAGCTCCTGTTCTGTAGTTGAATTGTGCAAGGCTGCCACTTTGGCCGTTAGTTAGCCCGGCGTAACCAGCTGGAGTGTGTCTGGTTTCAGTTTCTCATAGGACCAATTTTAATTTGCAGCTTGAGGATCGTGGGGGGGGTGAAGGGGTTTTCTTTTTTAATATGAAATTGCAATGTCATTGTGGAAAACTGCCACCTTCAGCTACCCTGGGAGCTATGACAGGCTTCAGTATTTCTGCCAGATCCCTCAGTGGTGCAGAGTTTGGCTGCTCTGAAGCCACTGGATGAAGGTTGGTAGTTTGCAAGCTAAACTGTCAAAATGCCATTTCAAATTTCAAATCTTCATTTGACCTGTCACACCCTTGCTGCAGAAATGATGGAGTGAGCTGCCTTGTGCACCAGTCATCTGAAATGTCTATAACCAAACTCTCAGTTCAGGCATGGTTCTGACCTGTATGTCCACTGCAAGAACTGCAGAACTCTGTATACTAAAGAATAAATGGGAGATGGTAGTGGTTGGAATAACTGACTTGGCTGTCTTGTGATGAATTTTTTAATATGTATTCTGTGCCATACTATTGTTAAAAAAAAAAAAAAGAACTGTTGCTATTGTGAGATGGATTTTAACTGACTCCGAGGGTTTCTTTTGACTGGCACTACCTTAGGGACATTCTAGTATTTGCTTCTATTGTTGGGCCTTGTGGATAATGTACAGATTTAAACAAATTCTTGTCGCTGATTTGTCCATTTCTTTCCCTGCACTTTGTTACATCTGGGATACAGTCTAACTCATCTGATTTAATATGCATTTCAAAAAATGCCATAACTATTAAAAACACCTTGTTTACAGACAGATGAAATAAATTTATTCCAACCAAACAAAACCAGGCTGTTGGTAATTTTTCCCCTCTACCCAGGAATCCTCTGAGGCCCTTCAGTGTGTAGCTAACACAAGGTCTAAGTGCAGTTGTAAGTTTTGCAGGACAGCAGTAGTATGATAATGTAACTTCAGCCAAAGGCCAGGCAGTCTTTGGGGTAATCTTAAATTAGGAGATGATTTCTCATCACTTAACTCCACATTTATCCAGCTCTGTGATGAAGAGTTCCCCCACCCTCTGAGTGCCCAATACACCATCCCTGAAAGAAGCTGCAGGAGACTTTGCACAGGACCCGGCAAAAGGGTTGGGGGGTGGTCAGGCTGGGTCAGTGTACAGAGGGTGGGGATGTGCTCCCCTCACCAAGGGAAGAGGCAGATTTAAGGTCTCCATTACCCCAAAGGATTCCACCTGTATTTGTTACTTCTGCTACCCAAGTACCACGCACAAGTGGGGTAGGATGTGATGGTGAGCCCTGGAGCTTTCAGGATGGGAATGACAGCCAAGCCCAGATAGGGGAGGTGAATCTCTAACAAGGCTCGGCCTTCCTAGGCCCAGATACCGGTTAGGTGCTGCTGGGCATGACCCGAAAATGCCTTTGTTCTCCCCTCCTTTCCCCATATCATACGTCAGAGCTGCACCTGCTCCTCTGCTTGGCACTAGATCTGGTCTAACTAAAACCTTCCTATATATAGTGTTTATATTCTCCTACAGCCCAGTGGCTCTGTCTGAACAGGATCTCCCAACCCCAAAGTTGGAACAAACACGTCTAGAGCACAGAGCACATTCCTGTTCAACAGTAGGTAGTACAAAGGATGCAAACCTACTTTCGCCATAAAACACATGTGAAGCTGTGTTCTGTGTCTGAACACAATTTAAAATTGCACTTGCCTTCTGATGCAGAACTCTTTGTTTCTCCCTGCTTGAGGGGCGGGTACATCCCAAAGCTGCTTCTGCAGTGAGGCCAGAGTGGCAGGAATTGACTGTAGCCAACAGCTGAGGCAGGAGCAGCCGCTGGCAGCACACAGTGTACTTGCCATCACATTCATTAGTTTGACATTGTTCCTTTCTGACCAATTCCCCTTGCCCAAGCAGGTGTCTTTGTCACCTGTACACTTCTGCTTGCTAAGAATTAGGTGTTGCTTGGATTACTTTTTCAAATGCATTTGTTGGTGAATTTCCATAGCAGAATGGTGTCTGTACATCTCACTGCAGCCAATACTACAACCAGGGTTACAGAGAGCATATGACAAAGTTTATGTCAGTTCATGGCTGTGGATCTCTTCAGGTTTTGGGATGCCTGAAATACTCTACTAAACATATGCACTCATAGCAACATCAGGGACTTATTTTAAGAAAATATCTTTCAGCTTGGTAATTACATTTTCAGAAATCATTTTTGCATTTGGACTCACCTAGACCTGTGCATGCTGAAGGGGAATTGTTACCTGGTGAAAATATACCACTACAATGACTGTCCTTACCCCATGGCTGCTGGCAGCAGTGGTTTGGAGATGAATCATCCTTTCATTATCCTCCTCTTACGGAGCCTCATTGTGCAAAATAAACTTTCCCTGCTCTCAGCCAGGCCCAGAGGACAGATCTGTGCTGCAGGATGGCAGGATGTGTGGCTGCATGGAGTGATAGGTCAGAAATCACACCTGGGAACACCTCACCTGCCTGTCCTGGGTTCCAGCACCAGGGCTGGAGCTTCGCAAGCATTGCCAGGGGGGCAGGAATTGTCCAAAGCACCCTGGTCCGCCTTCCTGCTCCCCCAGCCACACTGCATGTACACAGCCAGTGCAGTCCAAGCTCCTCCTCAAGCCAGAAGTGAACAAGAAGGTTTTCTACGTAACTCAGACCCCCCACACACAGCACAGGTCAGTGCAGCTCCCTGTACTGGGATTCACAGCATGAGGCAGGGGAGTGTCTGCTCAGGGATCCCAACAGTTACATGTTCTGCATCTTCAAAAGCACTTAAACCTCAGTAGTAAATGTAGAAGTACACAAATAATCAAGTCATGCAGAAGTTCAATAAATTCCTTTTGATATTTTAAGTGGAAAACATGTTTATTAACATTCTTTCAAGCTTTCCTTAGTCAAGGCCATATAAAAAAAATCTCCATGTTGAGTAAACGTATGGTTTACTTTCTACATAGTTATAGAGGTATTATATAGAATTTACCTTTTTTGTGATACACTGGTAAGTACTGAGTTCTGTGAGACAGGTGTAAGCACTTGTTTTCAAATCAGGTATTTGAAAAGAACAATTTTTTTATATACAGTTTAGCAGACTAATGCAGCATAAAATGCTCTTAGTAAGAGGTATACATGAGCCAAGGATCAATATAATACTTACCTAAAGTTCTTTTTCTGTGTGGAATAAAACCTCTATCTTGGTCATCCCCCAATTCCCACATCCTCACTGGAAACCAGACAACAAAGTAGTAGCAAGGAGGGGTACTTAATGTGTTTATGGTGGACCTGACCTTGTGAATTGCTCAAAATTAAACATATATTCTAAATTTCCTTATCCTGGGAATTGCTCAATTGAATTTCTTAAACTCGGTTACTGTGGCAAACTCCAAAGGATTATTTGGAATCACTGCTTTGAGATAAAAATGGAATTTCTTCTCCTTTGTTTTGATACACCAGCACACAGAATATTGATCTGTTCTGCATTTTCCTTTCAGTAGTGGTGATAGTTCTTAGGAAAACTCTATACAAACATGCAAATACAGGTCTTGTTTGGCCTAAGGGGTAACACATATCTATATGTAATAAATATTGCTTTAAGAATGACCCAGTTGTAGCTACAAAATGGAAATAAAAGTACTTCCAGAGAAATCCCGTTTCAACAAAAGACATTTAGAGTCTGTGTGATATTTCTACTGCTATAAACTATTAACATTATTCATTAGCATTGTGAAGTCCAGTTTAACTGTTGGTTTTGACAAGAGAGAATGTGTGAATACCTGAATCAAAAATAAATCTATCGGTAATGATTTAACCCAGTACTACTACACAAACTGCTGCTCCTATCAAAGAAACCAAATGGATTACAGATTAAAAGAGATTCCCTACACAAAGGTTTGTAAATAGCCTTAAGAACCCTTTTGTTCATACACTATTGGTCATTAGTAGTCTCAGACAGTGTTTGCCACTCTGTACTCCCTGTCCTCACTGGGCTGCAGCTGAACCACTACACTTTCTTCGTTCATCCCGTTCTCCGCATCACTGCTATCAATATTGTCATTGTCATCCTCCTCATACTCTGAAGACTCGGTCATGTTCTGATGGGAATGGGACTCTGACAGAGCCCCGAAGGACTGTGTGCTGACTGAGGCCAGTGGTCTGAGCAGAGGAGTGTTCTCAGACACCTCATTCTCCTCTTGGCTGCTGTCTGTCTCCGAGTCAGAGTCCCCCTGGGAAGGGACCACTTTCTGCTTACACACAGGACAGGTTTTTTTTGTTTTTGTCAGCCATGGGTCCACACACTTGCAGTGATATGCTGTAAGAAAACAAAATACGAGGACATCATTATCCATGGGAAAAGGACAGGGAAACCTGTTAAACTGCACTTCTGTTCAGTAACACGAGAATTTTAGAATGTAAGTCACACAGACAATTTTAGTCCCAAGTTTGTTGGCACACAGCTTGTACAAAACACGTGATGGATTAGGATCTCAGCCACATGGGTCTTTGAGAGCAGTCCTGCAATAGGCCACATTTAACAAGATAAACTTTAAAGCTTCTTGAGGAATTCTCCCCTCTTTGCAGCGGGCATCTCACCATCATCATCCTCACAATGCCTTTAACTTCCACACCAACGTGTATCGAAGCACCTTGTTGTTAAATAAAATTACTGCATGATTTTGTGGATTTTAAATTAGGTCTGCAGGTGGTACTGCAACTAAACTGACTGTGTTTAAAAAAAAAAGTATTTAAGTGCCTTACTTATGGCATTAAAAACCCAGGTCTGCTTAGTAACGGAGACTTCTACCTGGCAGAGCACTTGTATTTACAGGAGCCAGCACACTGTGTTTAGTACCTGGTCAAGCATGTTTGGCAGCATGTTGTCCACAAGAACTCATGGCAGTGGTTGGTGGTGCTCAAGTTTAGTTACTTCTGCAATCCCCCACAGGGAGAGATGCTGTGGACCTGTTCTTTCTCTTCTGAGAACTCCTTGTTTGTCAGCCTGGTTTGAAATGGGTTTTATGCCTGAGGATCTACAAAGCTCCTGTCACCGGCTGTGCATGGAAGGCCGTAACATCAGCTGCCTCTTTGTTAACAATCCCTTACTGCCGTGGTGATTGCTGTCACAGTGCCTGCTCAGAGCAGGAGTTCAGTGAGAAAAGGTGGATAGAACTGCACCCAGCCAAAATCGCTGTAATATAGTTAATGGCCTGAGAGGTAGAGAGAGGGTGCGAAGCTAGGAAGGGTGAATCCTGTCTTTCTTGATAGCTTTATAAAAAATACATTTAAATCTAGAGATGCTTTTGGGCCCAGGTGTCTTACGGATACAAGCACTTAAAATGCTTCCTTGTACTTAAAGGCAATCAAGAGCAGTCTTGTCTTGTGGATAGGTATGTACCTGAGTGCTAAGTACACCTCTGTAGTGGGCTGGATTTGAGAAAGACTGTCACAGGGAAAATATCCCACTAACACTTCCAAGTGCAGTCAGGCAGTGGGTCTGCATGGACACAAGCTCCGGGACAGACCCATTCCTCCAGGTCACCAAGAGTTCAATTAGGTTTTATGGTTTATTTCTCTTGGGGAAAGGGAAAGCCTATTTTTTTTTTTAAATGTAGGAAGTATTACATTAAATACAGATATTTAAGGGACAGTGTCAAGCCCAGATTTTCTTTCATGTGTACATCCAAAGAAAAATACAAAGTGGGAATGTTAGCTTTTTGCCTTTTAAAAGGAGAAAGCAAGCTTTCTCTTTTCCCACTTTGTACACACATTCCTACATATTAGCAAAAAGAAATTTTATAGATCATTCACTGAACATATTCACTGTGGCTTTTAAACAGTGTTCTACAGAGCTGTTTTAATCCAAATGCAAAACCTAAAATACAGCTGCTTACCATGAGAACATGGAAGGATCCTGAGCTTGTCTCCATCCTCATATTCATCCAGACAGATGGCACACACATCGTATTCATCTCCTACAGCACATAAGTAAGAATCAGTTTGACTTTAAAGGACTTGCAGCAGACACTCCTGACACACATTAAGGCTTTCCTGGCTGGTTGAGTCAGTGCTCCCCACTGCCCAGGCTGGGCAGCTCCTGCAGCTGCAGAGCTATTGCTGGACTTCTCACCTCCTTGGGGCCAGAGTTTGTCCACTTTAGGTTAATAAAAGTGTTTCCAACTGTGTGAAGTGCTATCTCTGTAATACTCTTTCATGCTTATTGAAAGTAAGATAAGAGGATTTAAAATACAGGATTCGCTTTGCTATACAGGTATTAGTTATTGACAAAACTAAGGCAGAAAAATAGCAACAAATAAAACTGGGTAAAAAATAAGAATCATAATCAGGAATGACAGTGTGGTCACAGGAAGAAGTTCAGTGTTTTATAACTCAAACCTCACAAACAGGGTACACTGCACTGACAGTACTGACACAGAGTACACTGGTGTGCTACGTTGTATGACAAAGCAGGGACACTTTTTAGAAGTCAGTGCATTCCTGTTTAATTTTTTTGTTCAGGACTTTACAATACGGTTCTTCTATCAGTTCTCATGGCTCTTTCCCTTTTCCTGAAGACACTGGCCTCCACAGCTGCTGCTGTCCTGTGGTGGCTTCAGCCCAGCCACTCGCTCCATCCATGGGATGGGGAAAAGGGTCAGAAGGGGAAAAGTCAGAAAACCCTTAAGAAGAAAAGCAAAAGCTGCACACCCAAGCAAAGGAAAATAAGGAATTCATTCACTGCCTCACATCAAAGCTTCGAGACCAAACTGCAGCAAGCAGAACAATGCAGTGTCCGTGGTTTGGTTTCTAAACCCTTTCCCTCAAAACACATGGATTCAGACATCTCTCTCTCCAGGCCAAGACAAAAAGTCCTGAACCTTTTGGTGCCTTTCTTGCCTCGCTGCACCCAGGATTCTCTTCTGGGAAGTACACATGAGCTCCACAGGAGGGGAGGAGAGTGCCCTTTTCTGAAGGGCCCATAACACAGGTTAGGGCACTTCATGAGTGATACGATACATAAATAATGAACAAACAGGATCAAACCTAGCAGGGTCACAGGGAAGGCAGGCGATGCCTTTGCAAACTGATTTCTAGAATTAAGAAATATGGCACATCTTCTCTCTGTGGACATTGGTACAACAGCCAGAGAAGCTCTGGGTGTGAAATGACTGCTCCTGGTCAGTAAGGGCAGCAAGGATCAGCACAGGGAGCTGGTAAGCAGAAGCTGATCCTGGTGGTGTTGGGAGAAGTTCGCCAGGCTGGAGGAGTTACTGGTATTGTCTGGTTACAAAATTGCCCCCAAGGACTGTATCAGTTCTGCATATACAAGACACAAACTGTCTGCACGCTGCCCTGACCATGAAGTGTTCTTTAGATGTACAAACTCCTGCACCAGCAAACAACCAGCTTGGCCCAGCCTGCCTCTCCTGTCACACAGCTGTAAGCACATGTGCCAGCAACCTTCCCGTCATTTGACTGACACATCTGGTTGAGGCACTGAATAGTCACAAGACCAAGTGCTCCACTGTGTGTCCATCCCATCACACAGGCAGTCATCTGCCCAACATGTGGTGCTGGGTGCCCACACCCTGGTTACACATTGTGCAATATGGGAAGGCACCAAGGACAGTGTCTCAGGGAAAACAGGGTGTGTGGCCCACCTTGCCCAAGGATGGACCTCCCAGATACACAGCCTGCAGTACCCCAAAGAACAGTGCTGGAAAGCGACAGCTGCTCCTGAGCAGGCTCATCTCCCCAGGGCATCCCCTGGCCAAGAACAGCAGCACCCTCAGAAGAAAACAATGCAGTGGTGAACCTGCACATCCGTGTCTAGGCCAGGCAGGCACAGGTGAAGTTTCCTGCCGGCACAGGTCTCTCTCCCACTCCTGCCCTCACAGCACAGCCATGTACCGCGAGCCCTGGGCCCTGCTGCTCCACCAGCACCCACCATGTCCATGTGCTGCAGTCCACCTGCTCCCCTTCTCCCACAGCTCACGCACCTGTAACTAACCAACACTACTCCCAGGTGCCTGCTCTCCCAGGGGCTCAGAGAAGGGAGCCGTGTCGGCACAGCACCTGAAACCAGGGACACCAGCCCTCCTCAGCATCCACGCACACAGGATTTCTCCTGGACTAGTTCCCAAGCTGTTTCACCTCCATGACCACAAACTGAACATCTACTCTGCACAAAGTGAGGGCACTGTCATTACAAATGCAGGTTGGCTCTATTAAGGGCAAAGTTCTTTCCTTGAACCCAGGCACATCCCCTGGCCTGGTCTTTGTGCCTCAGCAAATACATTCCCTATTGATACATGCCAGGTAGTAATCAATCATTTCATTTAACTGCTTTTTCTGCCTTTTCTTCTCATACATTAAAATAGCTTGTGTGAATGAACTATCGGATGGTAAAATGGTAACACATTTGAAAACAAAATGGAGAAGTAGCAGATGTTTTTCCTACTTTCAAGGAGTAGATTACAATAGAGAGGACCTTTAGGCAGTTTTTCTATTTCACTGAATAAAGTAGCAATTTAATTTTTCAACTTTGTCATTAGATCTTGCATAAATTTATTCACTACAGAGAATCACAACAGCAAGTATTTTGGCATTAAATTTGAATTGCTCTTGCCCTCACAGAAGTACTGCGACTGAATGAAAGGAATACTCCTCCAGAAAGCCAGAGACCTCATATTCCCAAGATAGTTCTGTTTCTATACCCAGCAACATCAGGCAACTCACGTGCCACTAATATTTACCAGTTTTCAGACAAATAATTATAGGATCATAGAATAGTTTGAGTTGGAAGGTCATCTTTTCAGCCGCCCTGCAGTGAGCAGGCACACCTTTTACTAGATGATGTTGCTCAGAGCCCCATCCAACCTGGCCATGAATGTTTCAGGGATGGCGTAGCCATAACCTCTCTGGGCAACCTGTGCCAGAGCCTCACCATCCTCATTGTAAAAAATGTCTTCCTAATACCTAGTCTGAATCCACTCTCTTTTAGTTTAAAACCATCGCACCTTGTCCCATTGCAAGAGGCCCTGCTAAAAAAGTCTGTTGCCACTTTCTTATCAGCCCCCTTTAGGCACCGGAAGGGGCTCTCAGGTCTCCCTGGAGCCTTCTCTTCTTCACGTGAACATGCCCAGCTCTCCCACCCTGGCTCCAGAGCAGGGCGGCTCCAGCCCTCAGAGCATCCCCATTGCCTCCTCTGGATCCCCTCCAGTAAATCCACATTGGTCCTGTGCTGAGGATTCCACAGCTGGATGGAGTACTGCAGGTGGGAGTTCCAAATAAAGGACACTGCATCACAGTGACTGACTAGTGTGGTCACCGGTAATGGGACCCCAGAAAGGCAATTTTGTGGAATTTCTGTATTGATTTTGCCGTATATTAAGCAATGTTTTAATGCTCACCCAGAGTCTGCTTTGTTCCCTTTGCTCCCATTAAGGAAATGTTAGAACTCCTTTATTTCAGCAATAACAACGTCAAGCCAAACTTCTTGTGTACTTTCACTCCAAACTCTACTATCCATTTCAAATGTACTTAAAATCACCTCTAACACTTAACAGCCTCTCGATTTAGGGGGGATTTTTGGTGTTAAAAACAATAGGGTTCTCTTAGTTACACAAAGAATGATCCACTTGCCTTTCTTAAACTTATGTACAGGAAGTTTCTTAAGCTGATCCTTCCTAAGCCGATTCCTTCTTGCTCTGTGTCTGTCCTGCACAAATTTTGTGATCTGTAAACAGACATAAGACAACATGAGCCATAAGTTAAAACAAAAGGAAAATAAAAGTTTTGATTTATGAAGCTTTGCTGTAAGTTGGTTAAAAGGGAACTCCAGCTCGCACTGAATCACCTCTTTCCTTGCCTGAACTCAAGGATGAAGCCAAACAAGCCTAAAGAATGTTCTCTATGATCATGACACTTGAAACTGAGAATACACAAGCTTTTTTTGGAGAGGAAAGAATAGGTTATGTCCATACCACATAAAATAATAGCTATTGCTGCAACCCTCTATGCAGGTCTGTGAAAAGCAGGAAGCACATTGAAGAGCAAAACATAGTTCAGTAAGTTTGACTGGTTTTCTTTACAGATTTAGATTATTACAGTTGTTTTAGAGCATTATTCCCACATTCATCAAACTGGTTTCCTATTAACTACAGTAGCAGTCTGGGGAGGAGTAAAAGGGATACTTGAAACCATTGCTACACGTTACACTATGGCATACTAAGATAGCTAAATAACCAAAACGGCTTAGTATTATTAGTTATTTAGTTATCTAAATAACCATACCAAAGATTCTATTTCCATTTTCTAATAGTCCCTAATGCTATTTCTATTTGATTTCTAATTCCAGCACCTGTGATACATGACATCCTTTTTCAAATATGATAGCAAGCAAACAAACAAACAAAGGTCTGAATAAAAACTATACATACTAACAAGTCCTTTGAAATTTGCAGAGGTACCCTACATCAACCTACACTGTGGGTAGGTAAACATGGAGAGTGCTAATATTATAAACACCATGAATATCTCTCATTTCAGGAACCTCTGAAAAGCACTGATACAAGAAATAATATGTTGTGAAGTGTAAGTACGAATGTATGTATATTACAGCCAAATATTATTAAGACCATTTGAAAAAGTAACTATCCTTGACAAAATAAAATTTGCATATTTTTGAAGGACATTTGAACCTAAACTGTTCATTCAGATTCTTTTACCCCAGCTAAACAATGAGCTGTATGCACAAACTGCATTTTTTTCTGCTGTAATTCAGATCCTTAGGAACAATCAGAGTTTCACGATCATTTCCTAGTTAAAAACAAGATTATCTCAAAGAAGCAGGGCCAGAATAGAGAAGAATGATGACTAAACCCAATCTGCAGCCTCCCGGGGATCAAGTTCACTGCACCAATTAATTGTCCAGTGCTCTCATCTATCAAGATCTCTATTAAGGCCTCTCTGCACACAAGGGCATCAACGTTGCCTGGTTTAGTATCCCTCGCAAACTTACTCAGTGTGTACTCAACCCCAGATCAAGAACAGGCTCTGAAGCTGATGAGCACCACTGACATACGACTCCCAGACAGGTGTTACCCTTTCACTGCAGCTTCCTGAGCCAGACCCTCCTGACATCTATGGTACTGTGCACATATGAGCTTTAAGAGAGACCTTTTGTTCAGAAGGATACTGTAAAAGACAGTATCAAAAACTTTGTTAAAAAAAACCCCGTCCCTAAGTGATCACTCTCCTTTATTTTCAAAGAGCTGCTGCAACTGTGTGTCCGTCCAATGTGTCCAGGCTTGTCAGTGAAACACATAACTCGCAGCACAAAAAATACTAATGCAGAAAGAAATATTTTAAGAAAGTGTTTGTAGAACAGTTGATGCATGATTCGATTTTTATTAAAAGGTAAAATAATAAATTGGGTAGAGATTCCAAGAAGCGGGATGCTAAGTATTCTGAAATAATATTCAGCTATGCTATCTTACCTTTTCAAGGAGATGTCCCAACTGAGAACCTCTAGAGGCAGCGTATGTGCTGTGAGATGTGTACTCTGTGCTTGCACACCGATTGCTACAGCTGCAGTATAAACACTGAGCCCTGCACCATGGAACAGAGGGACTGACAATTTTTACGCCTGGTAAGGTGAGATGTGCTCTCGGTGTACAAAAGCACAAGGACAGGTCATTCTGTACGTGGCCAAAAAAAAAGGGCTTGTGCAGCAGAAGAGTGGCATGAGAACAGTTCCCTGTAAGTAGTTACAGGCCAGGGAGAACATCTGAAAAGTTCCCAATATCCCTTTGACAAAATTCTGCACTTATTTATTTTATTGAGAAACTAAAGGATTACAGGTAAGCATGGTACAGGTATGAGCAGTACACCCAGCTCCCACTGTCCCCTTACTGTATTCCTTCCTTTAACCTCAGTATGTGGCAGCTCCCTAACAATTTGTTTGAAAGAAAAAATGTTACTAAAGAAGAAACTTACCATAAATATGACGATGAGAATAAGACAGATCCCTACTATTATTAGGAAAGGGATTAAGTAGTACTCCAAAGGAAGACTGAACTCTGGGATTAGCACAACATGGCCACTGTAGGGAGGAAGAGATAACACTTTCTACATTAGTGAGAATTTAATGAGCAATGAGATAAAGAATAAATCTGATTTTAAAAAAATTAAAAAAAAAAAAGATTGTCACTAAATACTCTACAGGAATCCTACCTGTGCACAACAACATAGAAAATTTAGCCAATACCCACAGGATGTAAAGCCAATTAAATAAAAGGATAGAACAGTGTTTCTCAGGACACTTTTGGAGTTGAAGCTACTTACTGACCTCAATCATAAATCTAGAGCAACCAGGAAAACCACCTCACAGCTGCTTGGAGAGCAGAATGAAAAAAAATATAACATGATATCAAAATATACAGTGAAATCATTCTTATTTACTAAAGCGTTGTGGGTTGCTCTCAGGCACAAGATTTTACCTGAAATACCTACAGCCTCTGTTATCACAACATCCTACTTTAAATCCATAAATATTTAAAAGAGGCAATGACCTAATGCAAGGAATAACACAGCTGCATGTGAGGTAACCTACCCCTTTTCATAAGTAAATTCTTCTTTAAGAGAATTAGCTGACGTCTCGCCAATAAAGACAGAAGGAATGTCAATCTTCTTTAGAACTTCAACTGTAAACAAAAAAGCAGGAAAATAAAATTATTGTTTTATGGACACTTTATGGGAAGTCTTGAGACATAAGACTTGAACATTATGAGACTATCACATCAGGAAAACATAACATAGTGACATACACACAAATGCACATGCATGCTACAGCTTTACATTGTATAAGCACTGTCACTTTTCCTACACAATTACTAAGGACTTTATTTCAGGTATAAAAACCAACATTCCTAATGGAATAATTAAAGGGAGCGTAAACCCAAAATATTTTGACACGAGAGTCATCACCATCAGAGTAAGTTTAACCAGAACATCATTCTTTACTCAGAGAATTGATACAAGCCACACAGTTCCACTGATTTCCAGAATTTCTGGCAACTTGTATGATTTTATGATCTGGTTCTGCAAGTTTTAATTAATCTGTCTTCCCTCCTTTTCACCCTGAACATAAATAAAAATACTAGAAACAACTGTGGCTAGATGAGGCCAAAAAGAAGAAAGAAAATAATGAACAAGTCCCACATCTTTATTTCAATCTCAAGAAAGTGGATGAACTGTATTCTCCTTCTCTGCTTACCAGTGAAGGCAATAATAAATGAAAAATTATTGAAAGAGAAGTCCCATATTCTAGAAAACCTTCTTCTCAGCTTCACCTTATACTGATTTGCCCCTTACTGCTTCACATTTAAGGCTCAAAGTAACCTCCGTTTAGTCCATACCAAAACTGTCAGATTCCCCAACGCAAAAGCACGCATTGCTGAATGTCACCTCCCACTACCAGGTCTGTGTCTGCTGGGGACTTGTTCTACATTTTGATTTCTCAGTGAAACATAAAAATAAGATTCACATGGGTTGAGAATTCATTAAACCCACTTTCACGTAAATGCCTGGGCTACTTAGCTCCCATTTAGATTGTGAGAGTTCATTTCTAGTTTACTCAATGGTGTTTCCACTGGGAAAGAATTTATTTTCCTCTCATTTATGGTCTTGTTCCACACTGAGCAAGTTCAAAAACTGGATGAAATAAAGAAATATCACAAAGAAAGTCATAACAGCACCATGGACAAAAAACACACACCAAAAAATCAAACTCAGCATTTTGACTAGATTACAAGATGTTCTGAAAACATTCACTCCAAGACTGGAAACTGAAACAGCTATAATGAGAATCAAATAGTAAATCATGCACTGGTCTCTAAACATTCTTTTTCCAATTGAAAATAAGTACATGTGATACAATTCTTATGAAACCAGTCTTTGTCCAGAGGAACAGGAAAACGTACCAAACAGCCCAACAGCAAAATGGAATCACTAACAATCACGGTTTGACTCTATGATCTCAAGGGTCTTTTCCAACCTAAATTGTTCTTCTGATTCTAAAAACTAAAAAGTTGTATTTTAAATTTTGATTTCCTTCCAAATTAATTTTTTCTACTTCTATTTCTACTTAGTTAACAACACAACAGCTATTTTCCACATCAGTCATATAAATCTCAAATTTAATCATTTAACCCAGAACACTTGAACTAAAATTTGGAAGAAAACCAAAAGAAATGCTGAGAAGGTAAAAGTCAATGTCACCAATAATACACAAGTATACATATATGTTCTTATACAAATATCTCCCAATTTTAAATGTTTAAAGCAGCAGGATTTCTGGTTAGGGTAGGGGGTTTTCTGGTTTTCTTTTTTGGGGGGTGTTTTCTTTGGTTTGTTTGTGGTGATGGTTTTGTTATTGGGGTTTTGAGGGGTTTTTGGTGGTGGTGCTGTTTCCACTGGGTGAAAAGATTTTTCAAACAGGAGAGGAGAAGTGATACCTGTACTTACTGTCGTTGGATCCCATGCTTATGAGGTCGTCAGAATCAACATTGTGAACTATAGCTGCCTTGTATCCAGCTCTCTGGGCATTTAAAACCTGTAAGCCACAGAAAATACTTATTAGAAAGACTACTGCTTCTAAACACAGTAAGCTGTCTGTGCTCTGAGACAAGGTGCACTTTCAGGAAGTTATTAATACATGCACATCATTTGCACTTATAAAACAAGCATCTCTTTTCAAAGTACAATCATATCATTATTCTTATACTCACACAATTATGTCATTTTTCCAGAAAACCAATTTAATATTGTCTGTAGACAGACAGTGCTTATATATTTTAATAATAAAATTAAAAATATTCTACGGGTAGTTAAAAACAATATTTGATCACAGCTGAAAATGAAGGCACTAACATACTTTGCTAATCCAGAAATTTCCGCTTGATAAATGTGGACTATCTCACCTGAAATCCCAGGTACCAGAAGCTTTCTCATGGAAAAGTGCAAAATTATAACCGAGTACAAAGCTATTAACATCCCGTGTACCAGTTACATTCTGAACTAGACTCACTTTTTGCCAATATAAGCAAAGGCCAAGATCCATGTAAATGGCACTTACTGCAGTAGTTGTCACTAACATAAACTTAGCCAAGTTACAACTATTCATCTTGGGTACTGCATCCACCACAGTATAAAACCCCCTCACAAGCTGCAAAAAGCACTTAGAAGGACTATGAGAAATATTTGAGTTTCATCCCAACAATATCAATTCTCTCCCCACATTGTTAATGACTATATTTCAAACAGCAGAACATGTTATTGGAAAATGCAGAATGCAGATACCTTGAGAAATCCCAATGCCACAAAAAAAAAAATTCCCTTGAACAGGTCAACGTAGACACACGTTTCGAACTTTGGCCAATATTACATCACCACTGAAAAAATCCACAGTTCATACATAAAGAAATCAAGATATAGCTATGCATTTGCATTTGTAGTTTTCAATGTAAACAGGAGAGATGGGACTTTCAAATAAACTCCAGTTTCTGTTAAAATATGCATTCTGTTAGTCACTGTCCCTGGATACGTTTACTGAGACTGGACGTGGCACTCAGTGCCATGGTCTAGTTGACAAGGCGGTGTTCGGTCATAGGTTGGACTTGATGATCTCTGTTTTCTCTGCCTGAAGACTAAAAATTCTCCCTCCCCTTCACATCAGTATCTACCCTGCTGTTAGCTGTAGGTATTTTTCTGAAGCACCAGTAAATTCTTTGAAAGAGAGGGGGGAAAAAACCCAATAATAAAAAATAATTTAAAAGTCTTACCTTGACATCGAAGTTGCACTCCAGCCTTCGGATTAACACAATAAAAGCACCAGAGGAGTTGTCTCTCAGTGGAGGTGGGGCTATAGGCTCACATGCATTCTCTGGTTTGGAATTTATTAGAAATCCCTAGAAAACATGAGCAGAAACAGGAGCTTCACTTCTCTATCTTAACAAAAGAGTTGGTAGACAAGGAAAGAAAACTGCACATTTTCATACAATAGCTAAGCAAATTCTTATTATCAGCTTAATCCTGTATCACAGCAAGATTTCTGCTACTTTCCTCTTTTGTGTCGTCACAATCTTTATGTCTGTAAAAAATTAAAGTTAGAAAGAAAACACAGTTTTTCTAATCACATCACACTCAGACTTTACAGTATAATTTAACATAAAGAGGATGGCCTAAGCTACATTAATATAGTGTAAACTATTATCGTAAGACTTAGGGAGACTAAGCAAGAAACCAGAAGTACAATGGCCTACGAAGCACCAACACAAACTCAGCACTTGTCAATTAACCAGGGAACAGGAGGAAAATTCTAAGTGTGACCCGAGCACTGATCTAGCACACAAAATAGCTGGTTTGCTCTGGTAAGCAAAGACCACCCAAAGGGCTGTAGGAAAATCTGGTAATATCAACCTTGAAGTAATCTTTGAACTGTTTTTAGGTGACTGAGTTAGCTCTCCACTGCTGACGACGTCGGAGTAGAAACTCTCCTAACCTCACACTTCACATCTGCTGAAAACTTCTACAGCTCCTCTCCTGGGGAACACGCACCTCTGGACACAGGATGCCCTGGCATGAGTCCCACTTCTGCACGCTGTCACTTCAGGGTTGACCACTCCCTCCAGCCCTGCTCCCTGGGGTTGGAGCCAGCCTGAGCCGCCAGCACAGGAGGCACCGCCTGTCTGAGCTCTGAAGGGAGCAGGCTGGCCCTTCTCCCTTCATTAAAACGGGCCTGCTTCCTTGGTCAGCTCTCTAGATCACCTGAGGAGGGGCTTCTTGACTAACTAGGTTAATGTTAGTTACTTTGTAACTGGGTTGGTATTATTTAGATTGCCCTCTGTCAAGTCTCTTTACAATAGGTTGTGATGACCAAGAATCAGAGAAATACAGACTGGACACTTGGAGATGGCTTTGCCTACCCTTCCTATGAAATACCTCTCCTCAGAAAGTCACCTTCTTGGGATGTGTTTGTGATAAGTTTCACAATGAGAGAGGCTTCCAGATGCTAATGCACCAAAACAGTCTTCAGCAGAGGAATATTCCTACAAGACTTGCACTACTTTACATCAGTTCTAAAGCAAGAGCAAATTATCATTAAGGTAAAGAGTGGTGAATTGCCAGAAAATGAGAATATAAGTAATGTGTTTTATGCAAATAAACATCATAAGTTGCACTGCTGCAGGCTCGAGAAATTATTGCTACAATTTTAGATATATCCTTAAACTCTCAGTTTTCACTGACAGCTTTAGATAGAGATATCATCACCTGTGTAGAAATAATGATACATAATAAATTATATATATAAATGGATTAACTGTTGATTTAAACACATAAGTTTATATACACCATTTATATATATCAAACATATAAAGTATATATACCATGTGTATATATATACATATGAACTGTCAGCTAAAATGTATTGTTTGCATATAACTTCACACTTTATCCATACATATATATTATTGCCAAAGTTTAACCTAGGAGAGAAGCATTTTTGTTTGGAGTAATTTTATTTTTGTAATAATATCCCCTTTGGCAGAGAAGCTGCACCAGCAATCTATTCTTTGCCAAGTTTGTGGTGACAGGCACAACATTACACAGTCTGTAACAATCAAAAGCAATAACCACCAAAAATGCATCTACTGCGAGCCAAGTGCAGGTCCCTAAGGTTCCCCAATTCACCCAGTACACACTGCTCCGGGCACATGGCTCCACACAAAGTCAAAAACTGGCTATGATTAGACTAGCTTGTCCTTAACCCTGCCATACATTCTTAGCTATCTGACATCAAGGAACCATTTAATTAAGCAGCACCAACAGTTATGCTTTGGCACTGGTTATTACAGAATCTGACAGATTGTGTTTTACAACTTGCATACTAATAAATCTTAATCACAAGCATTGAAAAAGTATACCACTTTCATCCTATTGCAACCAAATATCATAGCATTTTTTAAACTAATTAAAATCTTAATGCAGAGAAGAAAGTTTTAGTGTAATATTCAGGACTAAAATGTTATTATTTCTACACAGGTGATGACATCTACCTTAATTAAGACACCGAGCTGTCTAGCAGTTAAAAAGGTTAAAATCAAAGCTCCTTATATCTATTTTTGATGTATTAAATTGGCTCAGTACTTGGGTAAATCACTTAATCACCCTCTGTTTCTCAATATAGTCAGTAAACAACTATATAGCTCTAACATCACTTCTCCCCACGGTAACACTCACTGGGCATGGAAATGAAGTCTGCTTGGTGGGAACTGCAGAGAATTCTTGAGTTACAGGAATTCTTACAGAACTTCATTCTCCTTTGAGATTAAAAGGGCAACACACCACTAAAGAGTGATCCACCGCTGTACCTTCACAACAGCTTCATTTTTTTGTGTAGTGGTTGCAAATACAGTCACAACACTGCCATATCAGCAATGCTGCAGAGTCAGATTTTGGGGCCATACAGGCTACAGACAGAAGGAACAGTCAACCCTTATCTTTTTTAGTTCACAGAGGAAATGTTCAGCAGATACAGTTCTCTTGATATATATTCAGGAGATTTAAATATTTATTTATTTAGTTTACCTTCAAGCCTTCTGCTGGCAGTCTGTAGCCAAATCTAGCAGGTAGATCATCAAAAGTCTGGGTTCCATTTTCAAGGTTGTACTAAGATAAATAAATTAATAAAATCAGGTTTGCAACAAGATAGAAATAGTTAACAACTGTAAAGAGAAATAAATAATACTGCATTCTTTTAGATTAAAATAGTCATCAGACACAGGACATCTTGAGACCATGTCAGTGACACCACAAAACTGCTTATTCCATTTGTCTTCCACTCACTCAGGAAACATCATTTTTTTTCCTATCTAGCTGTCAAAACAAGAAAGTGAGTAATAGATATTTTGTTAAATTATTTGTATGGTAAATCTTTCTACTGTCTAAATTCAAGTACCATCATATTCGCAGAACAGAAGAAGCAAAAATCTGAAGAGCTGGAGGGTTTGTGTGTAGAGTTTTTATTGGATGGTGATGGTGGGTGTTTTGCCCTGAATTCACTTGTGTACAGGGGAGAACAGCTTTTTACAGGTTGTGGGCAAAGAATAGCCTCCATCTGCCATCCCTTCCCAATTCCCTGCTATCCATTCAGGTTAGTAACTGAAAAGTATCTCTACAGTATTGTTTTATAATAACTATGAGCTTTCACTTTAAAACAGAAGAATATTGTAAAGACTTAAATCTGTAGAAGCTTTGTTTCCCTTTTCCTTGTTCATCTTCTGCAGCTCTATGACATGCCTGACCAACACAGAATTCACACCAAAAAAATGCTAACTGGATGTATGTTACATTTTCTTCATATAAAGTAAAAGAAGTGTTTCCTGCAAAAGTTGTGAACTCTACAGTAACTGTCTTGAACTTGCATCAGTTGTAAGTTCTACTAAACAGCCCAGTGACTCAGAAATGTTTGTTCCTTGTATCATCCCGCTGTCACAGGTCAAGCAGCCGAATAAGGATCTCTTCAGTGTTCTCTTCAGAGGGACACTTCCTGTCAGGCAGCCTTAGAAAGGGGAACTCAAACACTGCTATGATTTATCTGTACTCTTCCAAAGGAGGACCATTTTGAAGGAGCTTTCTTTCCAGACTTTAACAAAATTGAGAGGAAAGAGACAGGAAAGGAGCAGAGTTTCAAGGAAGCTTCCTTGCTTTCTGTAATCAATGTGCTCCACACAGTCTCTCCTCCCGACCTTCCACCATACAGAGCACGAGTGTACCACCCTCCTCCACCCACCTTCTTCAAAACGCCCTTCCTGAGCTTGTGCCACTGCTGGTTCTCCCTTGAATCACCTGGCAAGCCCCAGCCAAAGCCAGGAGTCAGAAACAAGCCTATTTTTTTTTGCTCCTTTTTTATAAAATCACCAATCCTGCCTCACATGCACATAATAGCACTGCACATGTACATGATCCTCCATTTGAGGCTGCAGCTATGTGAGAATACAGAAGCATAAACTCTTAAATGAGAAGGGCAGAAGTTCTTTCCTTAGTGAACCCAAAACTTTGGCCAGTTTTGCTAACAAATGGGTAATCATTAAACTGTGAAATCTCTCAAGATTGTAAATTATCTGTATGCCAGCAACTCCATGTGACACTGCAAGCATTCCCTCTTCTGAGCATCTCTTATGCATTCCACTGTCTCCTTTGTGCAGCAGTTTTAGTCTAGTTCATGTCTTTATTTCTTACTTCAAGACATTCTCAGAATAAATCTGCAACTTCCAAATATCCAAGAATAAAAAACACTTCATTTTTATATGGAATTATTTTAGAATACTGCACACAAAAGCCTAAATAGAAAAAATTAACCTAAACTTACAAAATGCCCAATTTTTCTTTTTTGAGGTTGGAGGGTGTTGTTTGCTTTGTTTTAAATAACTTTTCTAAGAGAGGAAGAAGCAAGAATGAAAGTGCGTTTTTTACGAAAACAGGAAGCACAGGCTTCGTGACAGGGGAAAGGGGGAGGGGAATCATGCTCACAGCAGAATGACAGTTTAGAATTTCACAATAAAATGGTCATGTGAGTGCCATAATAAAGCAATTATCTATGTACTTTGCTTGCTTACTTTTTTCCTACAAGAAGTTTTGATAGAAAATAGCAACAACCTGAAGATCATACTTCAGTACTCATCAACCCCATCTTCCCACAAACTTTTATGTATTTTTATTTCAAAATGTGGCTTCAAGGGTTTGTCACTCTATTATTCCAAGCTGATATTCTATTAACAACTTCTCTGCATATCACTGGAACGAGCAGAGAACACAGAGGCCACAGTACTTAGGTTTAATTATTTCAGTAGTTTAAGATCTATCCTACAAAGACAATGACAACTTCGTCCTTAAAACTTCACAATATATCAAATAAATAATAAATAGCACAGCAACAACTTTTACCACTGACATATGTTCATTATACTGTTTATCAGCCTGATCATTTGAAATTCTACACACCCCAAAATGTTTTCTTAACGATAGCAGATATTTTCAGCCATTTAAAAAAATTACATTATGTGTAATACACACAAAAAAATCTTACTGGCAAGGCCCTCAGCACACACATAAATTATACTAGCTGTAGAAGATTATTTTATTTGTTTATTTATATCCAGTAACCCTACAAAATGGCATCCATCACCAAAATTTAAAACTGCTGTCTAAGCCAAATCATGGAATTCTTTTAATAGGATTATAACATGCTACAGGACATCTGGTCAGAGTGGAACTTTGTAAATGACCAAGGGAATTAAGTGCTTTCACTGTCATGGTACCTGAGCACATATCATCTGCAACATCGTTTGAAAATGCACAGTTCATTTTTTTATTGAAATAAACTGTTAAGGCAATTCCATTCCAATCAACTTGCTATGACATTTATTGTATTAACTGATACATTAATAGAATGGCTGAGAAGATGATTCAATTTCATAGAGATTTCATCTACATAGAAAAATGTACTTACTGCTAAAATATCTGCCTCCACAGGTAAAAGATTCAGGAAAGCAAATAACTGCACAGTCACAATAGTATATATCTGAGTGGCAGACAACATCAGCATTCCTATTGACAACAGCATATTTCATTCAATACCTGCAAGAAAAAATACAGAATCAAGGCACATAGCAAATACTTTGCTCTCTCATTTTACAGGACTCTCTTGGCCAGTAAAAACTTTGTCAAAGAAGCAGGTAAAATGTTATTTGATGTATACTTTTGAGAAACAAGTAAAGTTATATGATTATTTTAGAAGTCTCTTTTGTCAAGACATGTAACCTCCGAGGGAGGGACTGCATGCACAAACCACAAAAAGCTTTAGGCACCAGACAGCAACGCAAAGGATGAACATCCACAGTCTATTAATCATTCTTAGAAACTCTTCATTTTAAACTTCCCTTCTTCCAGCGTAAATCCAAATCAGCAAAATTCCTCCTGTATCTGGAGTAAGTCCACTAAAAGCATTTATTCAAAATATACACTGTTTTTACAAGTGTGAGACCAACATGTAACAAACACAAACCAGCTGTATCAACTTCAGAGAAACTCAGAGATGCTCCAATGTGACATATGCTCTGGGCAGCAGCTCTGGTCTCCTGGAAAGCATGTGCATTTTTGAGACCTTTAAAAACAAGGACACAAGTACCCTGTAAAGTTCACTTAGACACACTCTCCAAGCTCATGACTTCAAAAGAAAGTAAATTCTGCTGTGCTAGTAAGAGTCTGCAAAGTTATGTTCTCACAATCTACAAACACATACAAACATGGTGCAAATTTGCAACATCCACTGAATATCATATTTAAATGTAGTAAGAAATGGTGCTTTTACAAAGCTTTCATTTCAAATACTCACCACCACATGCCCACAAGCGTTTCCCCCCATGTGGGGCTTTTGGTTCTTACACAAATATGAAGCAGTCCCACACCTCCTGTGAGCGTGGACTAACAATTCCAATAGCAAAATTGTAAAGTCAAGCAACAGAAAACAGTTGCAGTAATGGGTGAGGGGGGTGAGATTTAGCCACGAGCTCTGCGGTCAAGAAACGCAATATGAACTGGAGGAATCGTTAGGTTACAAAGGGATAGAGACTTCCAGAGAGGAAAGATGGGGAGCTAGGAAAGAATCCTGTCCAGATGACCATCAAACTTCTCCCCCATTTCTCATGAGCTACATGTAGAAGCATCTGTCCTGTTGGATGCTCCCAAAATACAGAATGGATCACTGCCATGACCCTCTTCCCCTAAAGAAATTAAACTAGTGTTTATTTTTTCCTACAACTTTACCCTTTCTAATTTCTTTTTCGCAGATGTCATATTCTATCAGTGTTATTCATTAAAGCAGAACTCCCATCAATGCAGTTTCACCAAAGTGCCAGCATAAAATGTTCTGGATCATTTATTAACAGCCCTTCTATCTAGGGAACTCGAGAGACAATAACTACTGTTCATCCCTGTGTCGTGCTCCTACAACCTGCCCATCCTACCGAGGTCAGCAGGACAGCTACAGCAACACAAGCTCAGGGGGGGAAAAGACTCAGTGGGACTCTGCAGTGTGATCCACCCGGATGGACAACTGCCTCTGTCTGCTGGACACGGTCTTGAAAGAGAACATCGAAGAATTCTTTCACACAGAAATTTTATTCCAAACAAAAAACTACTAACTGAGGTAATATATTTTAGCACTTAAAAACAACTTTTTTGGTTTTTGTTGACAAGGACCATCTAAACAACAAAAATTCTTTAGAGCATGGAATAGAAATGGAGAATTACCCTATCTCAGCCTCCTCCAATAGCCTTTTACTTACTATCTTGAGACAGGGTAAGAGAGGAGTCTATACCTTGATCACCATTAATTCCCAGAAATTCCCTGACATCAGGAACAGCCCCATGAGAATGGTGGCTGTCACTGCAAGGACACAGAAGCCAGAAGGAACCTCCTCCTGAGGTCTCTCTTCTAAAGGCCACAACCCAGCATCACAGAGAAGGGCCTTTGCTCTGCACCAGCGGTCTTGACTGACCATCCCTGTCCTGCTATGGGCCCAATCCAGTCTGGAGACACTTGGTGATCAGCTGCCTGCAGAGGAACTTCAGATTCCTCTCAAGCTTAGCTACAGCATGAAGAGGGGCAGGCAGCCTCTTAAGAGCACAGAGAGCTCAGCATATCTTATTCCCCTTATAAAAACTTGCACCTAAATGTGACCAAGCTAAAAAATCCAACATTCAGAACTCAAATACCTGTGATCCAGTACACTTGACACTCCCTAGTACCAAACAAGCACCAATGAAGTGCTACATTTAGCAGGAAATCTAACCGCTTCCACCGCTGGATATCAGAGAATCGCTTGGTGCACAGACGCACCAAGTCTGTCTTGAGACTCTTCCAGTCTCAAAGTAAGAAATTACTGAAAATTACACAAAACAGTTGCAACATGAAACAACACAAACACATGGTATCTGATATTGCTATAAGAGGTAAAATAATTCATGGCCAAGTTTTAAAAGCAGACAGTATGTGCTTAAT
This sequence comes from Sclerurus mexicanus, assembly GCA_013396755.1. Lineage (NCBI taxonomy): Eukaryota > Metazoa > Chordata > Aves > Passeriformes > Furnariidae > Sclerurus > Sclerurus mexicanus. The sequence continues at coordinate 211,637 of VWZF01003703.1, read as the reverse complement.
AGTATCAGAACACCTGGATCTCCTCTAACTTCTTTTACTGAAGAAATTAAAAGTACTTCACAAACAATTAAACTCAATTAGGTCATCCAAATAGTTTGTATGACTGTTGAAAACCTCCAAATTGTGTCTTCTTATAGAAATGGTTCCATGTGGATTTGTTTTCATTTGACTGTAGATATTCCATTCTGAAAACTTCTGCAGACTTACCACAGAAATCACAGCCAACATTACTGTTTTCTTTTCCAGAATCAAAAAACCCCTAAGAATTTCTATCTTCCTGTCCTATCTTTTGTGGACTTTTCAAGCAGAAAGTATTGTCCCATGATGTGAGGTTCTCAATGTTAATTAAAGCAAACATCAGAGAGTCAGATTAGATTTAAACTAACATGAAGAGAATTAGAATTCATTATTATTATTTGAAGGAAATAGCTGATATTTTCAAAAACAGTTCTCATGATTCTGACTCGGTCATTCAGACATATGATGCTTTGTGAAACTTTCAACTGGTTCATGGAACTGAAGTTACAGTAAGAGGAACTGGTAATGAGTTACAAAATTAATGAATTTTTATTGCTAAATTAACATTTACCAGCTTCTCTCATCAGCCTGGCCCAAAAAAAGAGGACTTTGGTGAAACTGGAAGGATAAAAGAACCATTGTTCCAAAAACACAGCCATTTTTACTATGACAGAAGCAACAATAAACTTGAAGTAATCACAGCAGTTTAATCAACACAGTAAATTCTGCACGTACCTTACAGCACAGAGAATAGCACTCAAAGAGCATTAACCGAGGTTACAAAATATCAGAATTAAATTGGTCCTAGCAAACAACGTACAAGTGCAGGTCAGTCTTCCCTGTAAAAGTTACATACTTACAAGTTCTTCTGGGTCCAGAAACTGCTGCCTCAAGCAGAAGCCATAAAGCCTTACAATTCCTGAAATTCCGTGGCTCATTGGAAAGCGCCCCACTCTCAGCTGAGGGAGGCAGCTCAGAGCACACAGAAATGCAGCGTGCGAACTAAGGGCTACACTGTAAACCACACTGAAGTTAAACCTGCCTCTGGAATAACCTTCAGCACCTTACACCTGATTTTCCCGTGTATACAAACCAAGTTGTCCTTCAATAACTTTGGGCATTTCTTCCCACTCTGCATCCTAGAACTCACACACAAACCCGCCTGAGGTGCTGCATCCCTCTGTCACGGGACTGACAGTGCGGAAACATGGAAAGGAAAACGTGGAGCATGCTGGAGCACAGCCGTGAGTAGTAAGACACCCCTGAGGTAAACACACAAAGCACAGGGCTCAACACATGGACAACAATATTGGGGCTTTTGGCAAATATCCACAAACCATGCTGCACAAACTACACATAAATTTCAAATTTTCAGACATATGCATCTCAATCAACTCAAAATGTGTTTCAAAGCAGAAGACAACACGAAGCAATGTGGTTACGTACATGCTTCAACTCTATCAATAGAATAGCTCTTTCCACCCCTACTTGTGAAAAAACCCCAAACTGTATTAAACAAACCTAAGTTCTATTTAAAGCCAAAGAGGATTATGATGCTTACAACAATCACAAAAATCATACGAACCTACAGAGATTTTGTCCTGACATACACTCAGTGACAACATTCCAAGTATTTCCGTAGCCTAGGCTGCACCTTCCAAAATTCCACAGGCAGAGGATGAACAAAAACTACACAGATAATACTAATATCATCAATCAAGCCCCCCGTACCTCGTTTTGCATTTTGATGCCATGACATCACTATTGACCCAAATCTACATCTCAGACCCATCACAAAGCCGAACACTGATGCACACAAAGAGAGATCAATTAGAGCTGTTAAGATGAAGGAGCAACTCCTCTCAACTCATTTCAGTCTTTTCCCTAGCAATTTGATTGTCAGCCAGACAGACTCCACGCTACTCGTTATCCTGCAAACCTCGGAGCACTGCCAGCTTCAGGAACCACAGACCAGGCTGAGACGTGAAATGCCCAAGCAAAGGTCGAGCTTTCACCGGGCCAGGGGCGACGCTCGGGAAGCGCTCCAGGAGCCCCCGCTCCGCTCCTTCCCGCGGGACCTGGCAGCGCCGAGGCTCCGCCTGAGCCGGCTCGGCACCGGGCCCCGCCTCGCCGCTCCAAGGGTGGAGGCAAATAAGCGCTGCGCAACGGAGCGCCGGGCCCGGCAGTGCTCAGCGGCCGCACAGCCCGGGCGTGGGCGGGGTGACATGGCCCGGTAGGGTGACACGGCCCAGGTACGGTGACACGGCCAGGTATGGTGACACGGCCCAGCATGGTTACATGGCCCGGCACAGTGACATGGCTCGGCACAGTGACACGGCCTGCCACGGTGACATGGCTCAGCACAGTGACACGGCCTGCTCTGCTGGCACTCGTGTCTGCGAGGCCGGCCGACAGGACGTGTGCGATGCTGCAGTTCCGCCGGCCCAGGCCGTGTGTGCAGCCCCTACGGCTGCGGGATGTCTTGTCCAAAACAGCAGTGTCAAACTCGGCCAAGAGAGGAGACAGAATTAACCAAAGCGTAAGGACTCCCACCGGCCTCATGGGAATTTGTACCTATTTTCCAGCACAACATTGCAAACATTTCCTGTAGATATATCTATAGGAATTTATAAGCTTGTAAATTGAAAAAATGATGCTGGAATGTGTCTACTGGCAGGCACAGCGTTTCACCTGGGAGTGCGGGATGGCCGAACAGTGCCCACGACTGTGGGTGGTGTGGAAAAGCACAGCATTGTCTGAGAAAAGCCAGTGTCTCCAGCTGGTAGCAAAGTGCAGTAACCTTCTTTTGCTCGCTATTCTGTTATAAAACAAATCCTCCGAAAGTTGACCAGCCTTTCTGTTTAATAGAATGAACTATCTCCTAAAGGGCAAAATGACCTCTGAGAAGATGTAATGCATAATTTTAGTAATTTACAACCGTGTTGGGTCTGGGTTTTTTAATTTATTTAATATGGTAGGAACACACGTTTTGCTGTGGGTACCAGTGTTTGGGCGACACAGCACAGGGAGATCTCCGCGTTAGCGGGGCTGTAAATGGAGACGGGGTTGAACTGCGGATTTACGGTGGCATAACAGAATTATCAGAAAGCAAACACAATTATAAGGTGATTCGGTTGCAGCAACACGCACTTGGGCGGACCCGTCTCCCCGCCCCTCCCCGCGGCTCCACGGGCGGGCCCGGGACCCCCGGCCGGGCGCGGCCCGCGCAGGCGCCGCCGGGGACGGCGGGGCGGG
>VWZF01003703.1:197746-208147 GCA_013396755.1 Sclerurus mexicanus | reverse complement strand
GGCCGGGGGAGCGGGGATCGGGCCGGGGGCAGGGCCGGGAGCAGGGGGGATCGGGCCGGGGGCAGGGGGGATCGGGCCGGGGGCAGGGCCGGGCCGGGCCGCAGCGGTGCCGCGGGGGGCCGTGCTGGGCTGTGCTCCCTGCCGGCACAAACCCTCCCCTGTGCCGCAAACCATCCCCTAAGAAACTGGTTTGGGTTTCTCTTAGTTTTTTTGTTTTGATGGTCTGGTTTGAGGGGGTCTCTAACACGTACAATATTATTTGAAGGGTATGAAACCCTCTTTTTTTTTCTTTTCTATGCATATTTCGCAAGTTAGTGTTTGATAAGTTTGCAGTTTTGAGTCTCGTTGCTGTGGTAGTTAACAAGGAAGTAAAAGGCACTTTGTGCTTTCTTTAAAGGAAAGCTGAATGTTGGTGTTGACACCATTCAGCATGGAGTAGAGGGACTTGCTTATCTACTTACTGAGAGCTCCAAGCTTATGGTAAGGATACCTTTGCGTAAGGAATTCAGGGATGCCCTCAGGAGATGTCTTCTGAACACTTAGACCTTTGAAAATATTGGTGAATGGGGAAAATGTAACTCAAAATTTTGATAACGTGTATTGCTTTAATTTCAGAGAAAGGTGTCTCAGACAGTTCTCTTACTGAGACACTGCATCTGGATGGTTTACTCTGGAATTTGTGTTCTATGTCTGAAACTAAAACTTGACAATATTTTAATAGTGTAATTTACTCCATATAGAGAAGGATCCTTCAGGATTGAGCTCTAGATAATAAAACTCGAGCAAAGATTTTGTTGTTCAGCTACTGTACAGAATGTGGGCTGTTCATCGTTCCTTGTCTTTGTCTGATGCGGTGGGTTTGAGAGCTTTTTCAGCTCCTGGCATTAAAGGTTTATGTGGATGTAAGCAGATACTAGAAGAATAGTTGTTGGATAATGACAGTTTCTGTTGTAACTATTGATATAGTAGAATATTTGAGCAATGACTACATGGATACAAAGACAAGGAATGCCAAATTAAGCTCAGGCAAGTGTTGCTCCCAAGAGCAGGTGGGGAGGGGATAGAAATGTAGCAGAATCTTTCCTTAAAGCAAGGCGACTTGACTGACGGGTTACAGGGTAATGTGATAGAATGTGAGTGGTCACAGACTGTGTTTTCGGGGTGGTGCATTGGAGAGGTACAATGGCATTTTCCATGGAGTCCACAACTGCTGCCCCGGTGCTGGGCCAGGCTGCTGCAGTCAGCACGAGGACCGTGACCTGTGGGGCCTCTCCGAGCCCCTGTGACAGGAGCCTGAGTACTGTGCCTGGTGCTGCTCACACCACATCACTGCTGGGTGTTTGTTGTCTGGGTATCAGTGCCACAAGAACTCCCCTGATAAATGGATTCCAGCAGTATATCCTGCCTTGTGACACAGCTTGGGCATCCCCCTGTGCTGTGTTTTGCTCTGTGATGTGAAGGCTTACATATGAGGGGGTTAAATGTTCTTCATTAAAAAAATTATCTGCAACTGTCCTGAAGTTCATGCAAATCTGAAGTAATATATCAACATGTGTAAATCCCTTAAAACTTGGATATTTATTTTGTCCAAGGTGTAGAATTGTACTTGGACATTCCTGCAGGAAAGTAACTGCACCATAGCATATGTGCTGTTTAGTTATGGTTTTATTTGGTTTTCAACAAATAATGATTACACAGTTCTGTATTAAAGCCTAAATTGTTATTTCTAGATTTCTGAGATCGACTTTCAAGATTCCATTCACGTTCTGGGATTCTCAGATGAATTGAACAAATCCTTGCTCCAGCTGTACCTTGACAACAGAAAGGAGATCCGGAGCATTCTTGGAGAGCTGGCACCAAGGTTACCCAGCTACCATAGTCTGGAGTGGAGACTGGATGTGCAGGTGACTTCTCTGATGTTTTTAGTATTCCATATTTTACTTCACATTTTTTTAACATCATAAAAAACTTCTAAACAAAGTAAAAGTAATTGAGGCAGCAGTACTTTATGTATTTAAAACTGACGTGACTTTGTTAATGCCCCACAGACAGCCAGTTGTAAGATGAACAGGATATGCAGTAATACAAAGTACTTGTTGCCTGATGAAAACTGAGTTCATGACTTCATTGGTGCTTTAAAAATGTTAGCATATACTAAATATATTTGGCCTTGATTATCACGTAATTTTCAGAAATACTATGAAAGCATTGATTAAAATGGATTAGTATCCCTTAATGATGAAACTCAACAATAGCTTGTGTGTATCTTTAATGTGGATGAAAAGGATTTCTGAACAGTCCTCCAGGCAGACCTGGTGGGAACTATAGGCAGGAACATCAATAATCGTCATTTGTTTCCCTGTTCCCATCTCACCAAACCCCTCCTGCAGCTTGCAAGCAGAAGTTTGAGACAACAGATCAAGCCTGCTGTGACTATGAAGCTACATCTTAACCAGAATGAAGATCAAACTGCCCAAGTGTTGCAGACTGATCCTGCTACCCTCCTCCACCTGATCCAGCAACTGGAGCAGGCACTGGGGGAGATGAAGACGAACCACTGCAGGAGAATAGTGCGCAATATGAAATAGCCTCAATTCCTGCCTGCTCTTACACTAAGCATTTTGTGAAACAACTCAAAACAATGCTCACAAATACATTTTGAGGAAAAATAAACATCTGGATCAGATGAAATGCTTTCCTGTGCCAGGATCTTGAGCCAGTAATTACAGGTTGAATGTCCTTGGCTGCCAGCTTTGCAAACCTGCCTGATACAATATGGGTAATTGGATTCACTTTACTTGCAAATGGAGGCATTCAGAATACTATGCTGAGAATTCCTTTAGCGCTAAATTAGTGTGGTTCTGCTTGAGCTTTCCTACCTTAGGTAGAACTGTCTCACTGTTATATGAAGCTGCATATTTATTGTTACATTTATGAAGTAATTTTTTTCTCTTGTGCTTCTGTTTTGAATTTTTTTTAAAATCTCTGTATTGGTGGGAATGATACTTTGAAAGAAGGTTTCTCCTACATAGACTCAGGTGTGTGTAAGAGTCCACATGGGACTGCTGCCCTTTTCCTCCAGAGGAGTGGGTCAGTGTAGGGGCTGGTGTTACACTGCTGCTCTGCCCTTCTCACCTATAACCGAGCTAACACTCGTCTTGGCAGAGCCTGCTGTGACCCGATGGGACAGCTGAGGCTTTCTGCAGCCAGCCCAGTGGCCTGCACTGAGTTGGCAAACTGATTATATGTGAAGGTGGTCTGTAAACCTGCAAAAGTGAAGCTGTGGGTGAGGAAACAGGTTAAGAGAAGCGTTAACTTCTCCCAACTCTGGTCTTTGTGCCCTGATGCCGTGGTTTGTGTTCCCGTTTGGATAGTGCTCATAAAGGCAAGGCCAGCTATTACAACCAAAATTATGCTTTTCCATTGTTAAGAAAAATGTCTAATAAAGATTTTGTCAAAAGTCATTTTTCAGTTGTATTCTAATGTAGTATTTTGCAGCTTTTGTGAGTAAGATTAAATAATTTTAGTAATCAATACTTTAGTGTCACTACTGAGTGCATCAAAAAGCTCTTAAAGTATATTGGAGAGTACAAAAAGGCAAGAGAGAACCATAACATACAGATTCTGGCAATAGCTGTATATTTGCTGTCTTTCATGGCAACACCATAAACATGTATTGTGTTTTTCCACTCAAAATGCATTTTCTTTCTGTTTTGAATTTTTGTACTTCTGAGAGGTACCATTTCAAATTAAACCTGCATGGCTGATGTGCTTTAAAAAAAGTCAGTTTTCTGTTCTCCTGTTGCTGTGCAGTGTGAACTAAATGAATTTCCTCTCTCAGCAATGTGTTTATCATTCATGTGTGTTGACCTTTTTCATAGAATCATCTTCCTATATAGTACATGGTAATTCAGTGTGATCAAATGTTACTACTTGGGGTTTTTGATTAGTATTTTTCTTATGTAATTTGTCTATGTTTTCAAGTCAGACACAAGAATAGCCAATATGTAGGTGAGTGGTTTCCCTTATTCCATCTTTCCTCACTATTATCCAGTCTAACTCAAGGCAGCAAAACAGGAATTTTAGATACAAAACCTAGAAGCTTTTTGTGTTGTCGCCTGATGAACATATTCACCTTTTTGTCTCTTAAAATTTTTTAAAAAACCCAGCTGCTCTAGAGCTGATTGGCATCATGGTAAGTGCTGGCAATCTACACGTGTGTCACATCCTGAAGCATGTGCTAGCTGAGAAGGGGAGGGTTTCCCTTGGGGATCCTGAGTAAAATGGACAGTTGAAAGCAGATGTTGAAAATGGAAAATAATACACTTCTTTTCTTCTACAAAAAATTACCGCAGTTGAGGATGGTCAAAGTTAAACTTTGAAGCTGGGTGAAACAGAGAAACTCAAAACTCTGGCAGTGATCCAAAAACGGAGAGAGAAGGGAAAAGTTCCTTTACACCAAGTGCATTGCTTTTGAATTGTACTTTTCAGTTTTTTCTGGGGGAAGTACTGAGCCTGTAAAAGCAACTGCTCGGCAGAAGGATTTAGGCTTAATTATTGGAAAGGCAGATTTTCTTTAGGTGAGGTTGGAACTGGTCTAACTACACCTCTACAAGTTCTCCTTTCCCCTCTTTTCACAGCACCCATGACAGCTGCTGAGGACTTGGCACGTGGAGTGTGACCATGTGGCACTGCTGGCACCTTGGCAGGGCAGGTGAGGTTGGGCAGGGAACAGGCATCTACATCAGTAACCCAGAGATACTGATAGGAATTCACCTTTGCATCTGGTGCATGTCCCAAATGAAAGGTGGCATATAAAGCTATATTTAATATACCTTCTCTAATGAATTTGCACTTGCCTTATAGAAACAGGACGTGGAGAATAGAAAGCACTATTCACAAGCTACTAAAAAATGTTATGTTGCTACTTTTACCCCTTTTTTTTTTAATAGGCTTTTTAAAATTTGCTCTGATACCTAGCCAATCAAAGCAAAGTGACATTTGAGGCCATTTCTCTACTATTCAAGTATGGAAGAACTGATTCTTGATTTTGTGACAGAAAAAAGTTACTTTCAAATTACCTCTTTAAAGGTTAAGTAGCTTTTTTTTCCAAGTGACTAACCAATTTGATTGGTAGGCAGTACAGCATTGTAATCTAGCAGCAAATTACAAACATCACTCAAGTTCTGAATACACTGTGAGTAAGTCTTTATTCTGAATTTCAGGAATCAGTTAATAATTTGCCATGGATAGCCTTGAAAATCAGTATTGTGTAAAGCTGAAGAAGTTCCTTTCTGCCAGCTGAGCCAGGTACAGAGCTGATCCACAGAGATCTAAGATAAGGTAGTCAGAGTTTTGAGAACCAAGAGCTGAAGCCCCAGCAAAGCTACATGGCATCTTTTGAGAATATTTGTTACACAAAAAAAGATGAGACTTTGTCATTTGTCTGGATTTTGTAATTGTTAGAAGTTGTGGCACTTTTACAAAATTTAAGTTTTCTTCAGTGATCTTTCCTTCTTCATGTGATCTGAATACTGAGGGAATTTCTTCCTAATGTGGCTAATTTAGGGATGTGTTGTAAAGTCTCCTGTCACAAAGAGGTTTGCCATACAGTCTCATAGTAAATGCAGTCAAGGATTCCTAGGAAAGCAAGATGTGTGCCTGTTATAATTCAATGACTGTCCCAAAAAGGATGCAGGCATTGAGAGTAATGATATGTAGGTTGGTTTCACCATGCAGTTTTCTTTTTCATCCTTTTTGATTTAGTTCTATAAATCTCACCTCTGAATTTTTTAATACTTTGCTGCACCAGTATTTAAGATCTTCCTCATAAAAATCACAAAATCAAAACAGGGAGGAAAACAATCCTAAGTCTTCCATTCTTCCCTGGTGTCAACATAAGAACAAAATGTGCAGCTTTATCTCTGTCAGGCCCCATCCTCACTTTGTGGTCTCAGCTAATGGCTGGGGATCTTTGCCTAGTTCTGTCCACCAAAAGAGCCTTGCTCTGCACAGCTCTCGGGCTTTTCCCTGTGCAGCCAAACAAAAAAAGGACGTGAAAAGGAAGTCCTTCTACTTCACTGGTTTTGCTGATACCTACTCACTCAATGGCAAGGAGCACGTCCTAAAAATTGCTTTTAGACTGGTCAACTTCAATGCTTCCCAGAACAATTTTTCTCTCATCCCTGCTCCTTCTCCCACAAAAATTAAAAGTTAGGATCAAGAATTACTTTCCATCAAAAAGAAAACATGATGGAAACAGTGAATACTGATCATGGACATGATTTCTTCTCACCTAGGAAAACAGAGGATCCCACAACTCAAACATTTAGAGAGTGAGTGATGCAGGCCAGAGGGGAGAGGGTGGAACAGGCAGCACTGAGCAACAAATCAATGTGTGCTCAGGATGCACTAAGAAATATATGACACTGCAATTTTATTTATACTACCTTTTCATTTATATATGTGTACAAATTTGACATATATTTTCATATATATATGTCTCTATATATACATACACACTTATTAGGTGACAACAGGTATGTTGTACATGGACAGCAGAAATCTGCAGCTGATGAGCCTGAGCAAATCTGTATTGGACACAGGGAATTCCAGCTGGAAGACTCTCCCAAAATACTAGATCTGATTATAATTAAACTGCTAGCTTTGTTTCATGGCAACGTCCACATCAGAAAACCCTCTCCATGTACATACAATTTATTGACAAAGAAGAAAACTGTATCTTTCTGCACGTTAAATTAGTTATGCTTAAAAAGCATGTTTTGTGCTGGTGTGATGCCCAGCATTGCTCTGTGCTGCCCCTCCTGCTCTAGTCGGCAGAGCTGAGCCAGGCTGCTTTTCCTCTGCAGCCACTCCCTGTGTTTCAGCCCTGTTGGGCGGGTCATTGGCAGTGTGCACACAGGTATCCAGGCTGCCAGAGCTACCCTGGAACAGCTCTAGCAGGTAAGATCACACTGTATTATAATAATGTCTGTATTTGTTTTTGTAACTCTGGACTTTAACTCTGAAGCAGCAGATTGGGTCCCAGTTTATTTTACGTTACTATTTTGGGACTTACTTATCCCACAGAATTTGGCCAAAAATCATCTTCCAAATCTGCCTTGAGTAACTGAAAGTCTGAAAAACTGACAGTTTTTCTGTTCTTTAGACATTACCACCATTTCCACAAATGGGAATTTGTTTCCTAATTTATTTATGTGCAAAGTCTGCTGTATTAGCAAACCTCATTGCCAGCAGTAGTTTGAGATGCCTGAGACAAACCAATGATGGCCTTCCTCTGTGTTTGTTCCCCTGTCTCTTGGGAGAGGGCATGCTGAGTTCAGTAAAGAGGATGAAACAAGCAGCTGGAGCACGGGTACTTCTGACATGCCTTCAGCTGTTTGCTCACTCCACAGTGCAGCTTTCCCCAAATCCCTACCACAGACTGTGTCACTTGCCTTTGCTGTGGAGGAGCAGTGTCTGCATGTCCCATTCTGCTGGCTGTGCTCTAAGGCACAATCTCTGAGACACAAACACTGCTGCAATTTTTTGGTTAGAGCAGCTGTTCCCAAAATCAATGTCTGAGCAGTCATCTACTAGAGATGTCCACACAGCTTGCTTGCCAGTAAAATTACATCAACTTATAAAACAACATGAACTGAGCTGACAGAAGGTTTGGGGTTTTGTTTTTTTTTTTAGCTAGCAGCCTGCCCACAGGAGAGGTTTTTCTCTCTGGGGAGCTATGTGCTTACACAGCTGCTTTGGAGAAACTCCTAATAGACACCAGGTCTTTGTCTTAAATAAACCACAGCACAGTTGCCAACACAGGACATGCTTTGCATGCATCCTGAGATGCCAGCCAAAGACTCAAAGCTGTCAGTCACCTGAGGAATAAACAACTGGGAAATGCACTCAGACAAAAAGAATACTTGACCCCTTTGTTAATAAACACACTACATTTACTGAAGTACATTTTTGCAGAAGTCTCTTGAAAATTAGATGAATACAGAACTACTAGCAAGAGCATAATACACAAAAAATTTGTCAAACAATATCCCATTGCCATAAGAACAAATAAAATTATTATTTGCATGACAAATTGTATGTTTTTTAGAGTGTAAATGTGTGTGTGCTACACATATATACCTTTTTATAGTGAAACTTCATGAAATATGTTTACTGTTCCATTGTGTTCTTTGTTCTCCATTATTTAGTTTGAAAGAAAACAAGTCTCCTGTACTTTCATGTGTCTTCAACTGACACCACCCGTGGAGCCCTCAGCTGTAGGTACTGCCCACCAGAGTCTCCTTGCACAGAGCAAACCCAAAGCACAGGCAGAGCCAGGGCTGTGCTGTGTCCCTGTTGCTCAGTTACCCAAAAGCACAGGGCTTGCCCAAGGACCCTGAATGTTTTCTTTTCTAACGGACGTCCCACATGCAGCTTCACCTATACAGGCTTTCTCAGAGAAAAATGTTAATCTGCTTTGACACAGAGCTGTGATGGATCTAGATTAAAAATTACAACATGTGGTATTGTTTCTTTTAACTCATTAGATGCTCATCATCTAAGGGTACATTTAAAAGTGCACTTATTTCTTCTGAGCTGTTTGCTTGGGTTTCCACTGAAGTATAGACTGAACTTGCTGATAGAAAATCCACAAGTAGGGGATACTCAAAGTACTTTAGTAAATCCCTCAGTTGAACAAAAAACCTCTGTACTACTCAAAAACATTTGAACAACATGTTAAACTGACATAAAATGTTATAATCTTATCTTCTTACAGTGCACAAACTTGTACCTTTTAAAGGCTGTAGGAAAAATCACATTTAGATCATTATCTGTGCAATAACCACATGCACACACAATCTAATACCCAAAGGCTTTAAATCAGGAAATTGCAGAAAAGAAAAAAGATAAGTAATGTCTGCATAACCCTGGAGCTGGTGCTGTGGTGAGCACAGCACTCTGGGCTTGTTGCAGCAAGGAACCCGGTAAGGAAGCAGTAGAAGAATGGAACAAAAGATAACATGGAAAATGCTTCGGAAAGGGAAGCATAAACAAGTCTCAGAAGTACTGGGTCTCCTGACCAGAAGTACAGCATATATGGGGAAAAATAACAAAAAAAGAAAAGGACAAACTACAAAAAACAGCAAAGGAAACCCCATGGAGGAGGTCTGTCAAGCCAATGGAACCATGAACAGGAAATGTGAGGGAAAGTAGACGAGATGCACGGGATCTGTTCCACAGAGCTAGCTGATCCTGATCCGAGTTTGTGTACAGGCTTAAACCACAGCTCTCAGAATCTGCATTACCAGTATTACATGTAATACTGATCGAGGGACAAACACGGTTCAGTCAGGCCCAAGTTCTCTGCTGGAGAAACCAAATGCAATTCAGAAAAGTTCATGCTTCCTTTTAAGAAATAAGTATATTCAGAAAAAAAATACCTAAGAGTTTTCTAGTGTAGATTCTGATTGCTGAGGAGGATGTATTTTTATCGATCAGCATGCCTGGAGTTTGTCCAAAATGCAGGATTAAAATGACAAAATGCATTACTAAAATCAAGTCGTGTTTGAGGAGCCAATGTGTGATATCTCTATGTGTGCAGTCATAAAAACAACTGTATGCTTCCATCTGTAAAAACCAACACTGAAGTTGGAAAGTGAACAATATTATTCTTTATAAACACAGCTACTGAATTTAAGTGAATTCTGGTCACATCATCCTTCAAAAGTTGTTCCAAGTGCAGAAAATGAGATGAAATTTTAAAAAAGGTTATATGTATTAATTACAGAAAACCTCAGCAATGCATTTTGATGACAGCTCTAGTTTCCAGTATAGACTACACCAAGGACAAGTGACTGTGAACCAGCAGTCAGCAGAGATCCACGAAGCATCACAGCTGCTTTTGAAAGAGCTCCTAAAGCCAGCGAATTGGAAGATTTATGATACAATTCTGCACGGGACAAGTACCTGCCAGCAAAGGGCCAAACCCTACCTAAACTACAGCTACGTGGTGACAGTCCGTGTCCCCATGAATGCTCCATTCCTCACTCTCATGGCCATAGCATCACTAAATCATGTCATTAAGCTTGTGTGCAAACTAAGTTGAGCATCATTTTGCTTCCAGAAATTAGCACCGCCCCTGAGCTTCCTGAATGATGGTTTTGGAGCGAAGCTCATTAGCTTGGCAGTGTCAAAGCGCTCCGCTGCGGCCGGGCCGGGGCAGGGGCAGGGGCAGGGCAGGGCAGCCCGAGCTCCGAGGGGCCCCCCATCCCGTCCCGTCCCGTGCCGTCCCGTGCCGTGCCCGCAGTTCCCGCGGCAGTTGCGTAACTGCGGGCGGGGCGGGGGCCGGGCCGGGGCCGGACGGGAGGGGCCGGCGCTCACCTCGGCCCGCCGCTG
>VWZF01003703.1:58800-196765 GCA_013396755.1 Sclerurus mexicanus | reverse complement strand
AGGGGCCGGTGTGTGAGGGGCCGGCGTGTGTGTGTGTGAGGGGCCGTGTGTGTGTGAGGGGCCGGCGTGTTCGGGACGGTGTCCGAGGGGACGCGGCCTCCCCGACCGGCGGCAGAGGGGCCGAGCGGGCCGGAAGGCGCTCCCGGAGCCGGGCAGAAGTCCTCCCGTGCCTGCCGGTGCCGTGTTTCTTTCCTGCTTGCCCGCATAGCCAAGATTCTGGAAGAATTCTTTTTTTTTTGTGTAAGTAAGTTCGATAATAGTTATCCCGGGAGCGTGTGGGAGCAGCGCTGTGCGTGCCCGCAGCACCCCCGGCTCCCTCTGGGCACAGCTCTGAGGAGTGCGGGACACAGCTGCCCGTGTCCCGTTTGGCCACGGTGTTTTATTTGTTACATTTGGCATTTGATTCAAAACAGTTTAATAGGCCTGAAAATATGTAAAAATTGTTATATGTGGTAAGGCATCAGTGCCTTATTTTGGTAGGTTCTGTAACTCAGCCCCAGATTAATTCCAAATTAAGTGGCACTGCATTAACCCGGTCAGTAACGCAGTGACAAAATGTTTGATAATGAAATCAAATATCCACTGATGAAAGTTCTGCCTGAGAGTCTTGGGGGAGTTAAGCTGCCAGGGCTCCAGGTCCTTTGCTTCCTCCCTGCAGCCTTCTCCGCCGCAAGAGTACACTCCTGAGTTCCCATTACACCGCACGTGGGTATTCAGCCGTCATAAATGGCATGCAGACAACGTGTGAGGGGAAAGAGAGACAAAACTGTTTAGAAACATGAAAAGAAATCATAACTTACATGATTGTGTAATGATTTCTTTGCATCATGGGTTTGGAATCTCCCAACAGATTAATTAAGAGCCCAGTTTTTTAATTACTCTGCAGTTTGGGTTTTTGCCTTGTGTGACACTCTGAGCTACCAGCAAAGCACGGAAATATGTTTCTGTATGTCACTGTATACTGTTTATGATACCAAGTGGACATATCCAAGGGTCCAAAATTAGGAGTTTGGTTTTAATCTAGTTTATCACCTGAATGAGAAGATCTCGTGTCTCCGCACTTTGCATATATTTTTTTTCAATAGAACAAGGACAGAGAAATAGCTGAGTGACAGGAGCACAGAAACAGACCAGTCAAAATAAATACTCATTAGGAATTCTTGGTAGGGTTTGGCCAGGGAGTGTTTTCAGATACCTCTGCCTAAAAATTGCATAACGTAGTCTTTGTCTGCTTTTTGGTTTTTTACTAATATCTAATATCAAAATGAGCTCATGTGGTTTCACCTTCCTGTCATGCATTTCTGACCGAGAGACAGAGTTTTCCAGGTCAATGGATTCTTGTTGCTTAGGTCAAAAATGCAAGGCCTTTGTTTAAAAAGCATAGGTGAAACCTTAAATTGTCTTTATTTTTTTTCCCCAAATCCTATCAACAGTAATACTCTGATTAACAACATCCTTGTTGATACAAAATACAATATTCATTTTGTGTGTAATTTGTTATCCAAGTTGGTCTTTGTTTTGTTTCGCCAGTTTTACCTATCCAACAGAACTTCCCTGGTTTATATAAAAATTATTAGGAATCATGCATTTTTTTATACATGTAATATATTTCTTTATACCCCAATGCTTTGGGGAGTAATATTTAGCTATAAAGTGCTCACATATGAATTACAGTATTTTTAAATGGTGTAATGTTTTTCAGGTGAAAATATAACTTTCTGCAGAAATTTAAGATTGTTTATGGAAAACAGCATTTAAAGCTATGTACTGTAACATACAGGGTTCGAATCGAATGGTGTGCTTGAAAATCATATTTGGTTAAACCAGGCATACAAGGTTACATTTCTTTATATAAGGACAAAAAGCCAGTGCTTTCCAGATTAATGATGAAGATTTGCTTGTCGGCATTAGCAAAAGAGAATTGAGAAATGAATTAGGAGTAAGTAACAAAATTAGGTCTTGTTAAAGCCTTTATTATCTGTTGAAGTTTAGAATGCATTTTGTTGCATTTAAACATATTTCGAAGAATTATTCAACAGAAGTACTAGTGGAAGTTTCAATGACCAGTGAGCTAACCTAGTTCACAGGGAGCCAGCTACAACTTGAAGCAGTTGCACTCCTGCATGTCAGTTCTTGCAGAAATTTTCTGGCTGTGACTGGAAGGAACATAAGTAGCCTGGGGACCACTCCACCCTGTAATTAAATACCAAACAGCACAAGTGGGGGGTGAAAAACAGTGTCATGAACACACGCTTGCAGCAATGTTATCTAAAGCATTTTTCTGTGTGTGCATGTGTGGAAAAAAATTTAAGTGTGATTTATTTCTGATAAAGGGAGTTTCTGGAAAGACAGACAAACTGCCTTGCATAGCTGTTGTCCCAGTGAGTGGGAATATCAGTGGCATGTCAACCCACATGCTGGGCTGTGTGCATATATCCTCTGAAAAGAATGTTTCAAGTATTACTTTCCACCAGTTTGGGCTTAGGTCGTACAGCTAAGTATTCATATTTCAGATGAATACTGAGGTTTTAATGTTTCCTCAGTGTGTGTAGAGGGCTTCTTGCTCAGACTCTTATAAACAGAATATGGGCAGTTTGGTGTTTGCACTGCACAGATTTGTAAAATGCCACTGTTGTCTTTATCATACTGTTGTTTTTAAAATACGACAATGAACATTTGCCTTACCAGGACATATTTGCCTTTAAATCCTGCTCAAGGGTAAGAAGGCTAATTACTTGCAATGTTTGGTTTACTCAGAATGTTCAAATTTTTTCTTACTGTTTTGTGTTGGCAAAGAAACTTCACACACAATCAGTTTTGCATAACTGGGCATGCTCAGCAGGACAGCAGAAGAAAAGCAATATAAATACTATGAAAATACTTTTTTTCCTAAGAATGACAAAACTAAGACAGTTGAAGTGCCCAAGTGATTTTCAAATACAACCTTTCCCTGAAAGCCATTTCTGATAATTCTGTGGAGACTTCTGTTGTTTTATATTGGTGTTGTGCTTGGTGCTATACAGAGTTCATCATAGTGAAACTTTTCCATCTCAGGAATGTAGTTACACAACTGGAAATGATGGAGGAAGCGGACACTGCATGAGAGGGTTACTCAGTTAAGTTCTCATAAGAATGTGGAAAGCACCGACACCTTTGTACGACTTGTTTGCAGTGTTGTCCCACAGTTGTGACCACAGTCCTGTGTCCAGCAAGGGGGCACTTAACCTCACTGTGGCTTTCCTTGGTCCTTATAGAAGAGTGGTGCAAAGCAAGATCCTGGGCATCCCTGTTGGCTTTGGTGTTGTGCATTAGAGAGAGACGTTTCATGGAATCTTGTGGCTTTTGGAGCATTTAATCTACACCTTAAGGAATTTGCTTTGTTCCCCATCTTCAGTGATTATTCATGTGGGATTTAGTGCCTGAACTGCTCCCAGTGCCAGCATACCTTCATTAAAAATAAGCTATAATGTGCTAGACAGTACCAAGATTTATTACTACCAGTGGCTTTTATCTGGATTTAGTGACTGTATTACAGAGTTCCTAACAGGCAGGAAAGCTGTGATACAACACCAAAGTTTAATTGATGTAAATTCAACTATAGCTCACCTTTGTAACTCATTTCAGAGATGCTTAGGAAGTTTTGATATTGGAATGTGCACATCAAAACTAGATTTTCAAGCTGTGATTGTCTGTAATTCAAATGCTGATTTAATGATGATGTTGGAGTTCCACTTAAGAAACTACCATGGATCTATGAGCTACTTTTTCTCCTCTGAATTTGCCGGTAGGAACAGCTACAGAATTTCCGATGAAAGCTCATATTTATTAATTTTCTGGTCCAAGATCATGTCTTTTCATGCTCAGTAGACTGTTTTCTCTGAATCTAAAATTGTGTCACCTGTGGTGCTTAAAGAATTTAGTGGTTAATGTGGAGCTAAGTAAAATCTGAGGACAGTAGCAGATCTGAAATAAAATTGCTTCAAGGACACATTCTGATTTGCAGAATGTGGTCCCTCTCCTGCTGAGTTTTCTGAGTTAGGAAATAAGCTACATTTTAGATTTGGCTGTAACGCATCAGTGAAGAAAGCTTTAAGCAGGACTGCACTGACCCTGGAAGTGTTACCAGGAAGGGCTTCCTTTGAGGAAATATTAACTTATTATAGAGGACTGTCTAGACACAGAAGTTGCATTAAATTTTTGTGTATGCATTTCTAAATTATTTAAGGAGTTGGTGATAACTGTCCTGTACACAGTATTGTGTTCATATACAGAATTTGATGTGTTGGAGTGATGTACACTTTTAAGCTATTAAATTAGTAATGTGCATGCAGAATTGTGTCGGTCTAATGAAATTTTCTTAAATATGCCCTTTAGTCATAGTGTTAACCCATAGTTCACGAGTATTTGTGCATTAATGGATGACAACTGTCATGTATTCATCTCATGAGATGAGCTGACAATACAATTGCTTCATGCATTAATTATTAGGAAATAATATCAATTAGCATATTCTTAGAAAGATGTGTATAGAATAGATACAGGTGTTAAATAAGAATACTACCATGAAAACCAGATGTTTTTTCTGAAACCATCTGAAAGGGTTTTGTCTTTACTAATGGTTTGGGTTCCTCAAAGAAAGAAAATGATAGTATGTTTCTTTTTATCACTTTTGTGAGCTTCTGTTGTCAACATCTAAAAGTTGGTCTGCCTGGCCATCTGTACTCCATTAATTGGTAAGGGACAGTGTGGAGAGCTGTCTGCTTCCGGACGTGGTGAATGTGTGAATGTCTCCCAACTTTCAACAGGTTTGACAAGGTAGAATCTGTAAAGTCTGGCCTTTTCAGCTTTTTGCTGTTCATTTCTTAAAATGTGTTGGAAAAGTCAGAGGTTGGGCTTTGACTCGTTTCCTTTCAGATGCTTTGGTTAATGTTGAAAATTCTGTTGCTGATGAAGGAGGTTACTACAGGACAAGAGCTTCTTGTAACAGCATGTTTGGGGCTTGGGGGCATTGCGTGACTAGCAGATAGAAATTGTATGGAAGCAATTAAATTCAAAGGAAATGTCATGTCAGCTGAATTTCAGCATAGAGACTTTTGGCAAAAATTTTCCCCCTTCATTGGGGGTGGGGGGGGAGAGAGGCTGACATGATGGAGGATGGAGGTGGGTTTCTTTTTGCTTTGGGGAACTTTTCCTTTTCTTTGATTAACTCAAATTCCAGACCTAAAGTGAGTGCTACTGCCCATGACTGTTATATGAAGTCTTCAAGAATCGAAAATTTGGGAACACTGCACTGTCCCAGAGTATTCCCTGCCTGTGGCTATTTTAAAGGCAGATGTGATGGAAGCTACACGGCAGACAGATACAGGTGTATTTGGAGAACTGAGCAGAATGTATTATGTTAAAACTGAAATAATTGGTTAGAGTGTCACCAAAAATTAATGCAATATAAAGGGAGATATGCAAGATGAGTTGGCTATCTCACAGCTCCTCTTGGCTCACAGCATCTGCATCAGCAGACGCAGTGCAAGCACAGCAATGGTAGATCTGCAAGTCCAGACACAGCTTTTCCTGCAGTGTCTTGTTTGTCTCCTCATATGTCTATGGGCTCCTCAGTGTTTTCTTGATCAAAATGCTCTTTTTAATTCACTGGGTATTGATCTGTCCCTAATAATTTTTGGGCAGAATATTCTGACATTCTTCCAAGACTGAGAATAGCAGGACACTTCCATGGTACATTTGAGTTTTTTTATTGTATGATGAGTAGTCCTTTTTTTTCTACCTGCAGTCAGTTTTCCTAGTCTGTCTGCTGTTGTTTTTATTAAATATTCTATGTTCCTGTTTTTTAATGTTTGATTGGTGAGCAAAGGTGTAAGCATCACAAAATGCAGTAACAGTCTTCAGTCAAGCAGTTCTTAAAGGTTATATCAAAGTGTTTTGCTTCTGAAACCAGAAAGAGTATTTGAACTGTGAGCCTTAAATTCTTTGTGGACTTCTAAAGAAGTTCTCAAAACTTCTTGATTGAGGTAATTTTCTTAGTCTTCACCTTCACTGTGAAGCCCCTGAATAAAGCAGCATCTGGGCAGAAGGAAGTGCGAGTCACTGGGAAGCTGATCTAGGCTGGAGGAAACAGCAGTGTGGTTCCTGTTGTGCTGTGACTCTGAGGAAATCACGTAACCTGTGCCTTCGTTTCTGGGCTTCATTTCAGCATCTGGCCTGGTCCATGAAAAATTTCTAACAGACAGTATACAGGAATAAACCTTAAATATTGCTCCCGGGAAGCTATTTCTTACAATGTAAGCTTACATCCTTTTGCAGTGTTACCCGCCTGGAGTTTGTTAGATTTTCAGACCCTATTTCCGAACGTCTCTTTAACTGATAAATCATTTGGGGATGTTGGTTTGGAGTCACCTTTTTTAAAAAAAGCAGGAAGAAAGAAAGAAAAAAACAAACTGCTTGGTGGTGTTTGTTTGCCTAAGCAGCCTTTTATAACATTAAGGTAGAAATGCCAGTTGTTTTCAGAATTTTCTCAAAACATGTTATTTTCAAAAGCTTCAGAAATAAAAGTAATTGACACTTGAGAAAGGCTATGGATTGTCTGCTTAGTCAGATAGTCTGGACAAAAGCAGCTCTTCTAATCTTGACACGTCTTCCATGTGGTTTCTTGCAGAGAAACATGGGCAGTTCTGTCGCGTGGAAGCCTCTCTCTGCAGCCTCCTGCCAGTGCCCTCACCTGGGTGAGGTGTCTCGGGACTCAAACAAAGCAGGCTTTGCATCAGTAAATGAGCATGCTCCTACTCTGTGGGCAACACTGTGCAGCAATGTGGGGGAATGGAGGAAAAGGTCAGCACTCTGGAGCTGACAAGAGCAGAGTTTAGTGTGGCAATTCTTCACAAAAGCTTTTTTTATTTTACATTTGGTTTTGATACTGCATTTCCCTAGTCATATTTTACTTGCTCTACATATTTAATATACATATTTAAACAGAAATATAAGTGCTTTTACCTCTAGAGGTTGAGAAAAAATATTTTTTTGCAAAGGTTTATGGCAGAATTGCTTCAGCACATAGCAAAACTGAGGGTTTGATGTGAGTGAAGTTAATGTAAAAGTTGGGGACCAGATTTTAATGTTGAATACATGTGTGTCTCTACAACCTGCGACTCCTCAAACTGACGTGGCAGCCTTGCCAGAGGGATGGGTGCAGTGATGCCAGTGATTCTTGCCATCCCTTCATACTGCAGAGAATGTACCTAGTGTAATGTTTTGACAGCCATTCCCTTAATGAAGACTTTTCCAGTCATGGGATATTTTCACAGGTGCTGCCATCATTGTCTCTCAGCCCTGTCATCACCGAAACAGTAGATTATCATTTTAAATGAAACTTTTTATTAGAGGTGGTAGAGGGCTCTACTTCTTTATTCACGCTTTATAGTGGGCATTTTGATTTTTGTTTGCTACTGAAAGGCTTTGTGGCAGCGGAAAATCAATGAAATTATGCCATTGCAAGAGAGCAGACAATGTAAAACTGAATAACTAGCATAAAAGAGATTTCTAGTGAGACTATGACTTACTGAAAATGCAACAGTAGGTCACTGATAAAAGAAATGAAGGTTTTGCTAAACATTCAACACTGGGAGTAGTTGTTAAAGGTATGTTCTAAAACATACTTTGTCAAAGCTAGGAAAGATCCTGCTTTGGTAATTGTAACTTCACAAAAGACTGCAATTCTAGTCCATAAGTTGTAAATAAAAGAATAGCTCTTGGTATTAACCATGCCAATATTCAGCCAGATCTATGAAGAAACATTACTTTAAGCAGTCATCTGCAGTGACTGAATGGTGCACATTATTGTGTTTATTTTCTTTCTATAGTACACTTGTTCTGAGGACAAAGGGAAGATCTAACTTTGATTCCTTAAATTCTGTGTACTTATGTATCTTTTGAATTATTTGGCAGATTTGCCATGGTCTTCCATTGCCAGAGATTTGGATGAAGTGTCGTGCTGCTGTGGCAGATCCCTGTTTTGTGTTGCAGCAGGGAAACGGGTGAGCAGCCTGTGGCACCAGAAGGGGTTTCAGATGCTGTAAATTTCCAGAAAGCAACTTCTATGTTGATTCTCTTGCCAAATAGTTGCAAAACTTGGGTATTGTATTTGATCCCAATATTGGTGCTGTGTATTTATAGTCAAATAGTTCTGAAACATCCATTAAATATTGAGGTTTTGACATGCTGTTTTTTACCAATTATCACATATCCTTATTGCAAATAAGGATATGACAATAAAATGTGAAAGAGGAGATGGCTTGCAGATAAAACAAATGGGGATGCAAATAAGACAGGAGCACTGTCAGTTTCCATTTTGTGCCACTTTTCCTGTAGATACAGACATAGGTTTGTATTTATTTGAGTAGTTTTGTGGTACTGTCTGGTTTGCTTTAATAAAAGCATGCCTTCTGCTGAGGTTATTGGCTCATGAACATTTCCTTTTTCTGTCAGCATGGCTTCTACTAGAACAATATTTTCAATAGTCTTTTATCTTGGAGAAACAAATGTCTGATTCATTTTTCTAGAAAAAACAGGAAGTTGTAAAGAAGACAAACTGAAAAAGAAATGTATACTGTTACCTATAATTTAACTTACAAAGGTATAAAACAAACTGGAAGTAACTCTTTGTTAGATGCTGAGGGGATATTACAGTTTTCCTGTTTTCCTCCTATTATCTGAACCATGTGAAGGACAATTTAAGATGATCTTGTAAAAAAAACCCATAAAAAACAAACCCAAAACCCACTTACACATATGAAAACCTCAAATCAAAGCAGCACAAGCATTGTGAAAACTCAAAGATTAGTCTTTCGTGTTTTAATACCCATGACAATGGGATGCATCCTAAGGAAAAGTCAAACTGAAAGTTATTCTCATGCTTTTGCCCTCTGTCAGGAGATGAACTTCCTCAAAACTGTAATGAAATAATAGCTCTATTGGTTAGTTTTGGCTTTTGCAGATAAATGAAATACTGTGTGGAAGGATTATCTTGACTGCCTTTATAAAACCCCTGCAAGATACAGAACCATCCGGAATGACTGACCTTGCGTAGCTGGAGTCTTTGCCAGCGGCAGTGCTGGGAGGAGCTGCAGGTTTACATCCCAGCCAGGAGTGGGGCTGATGGTTCACAGCCTTGGCAGATTCACTGCACAAAGCAATGCACATATATTTAGTACTTTGTCAGCAACCTGCTTCTCTGGTAGCAGCTCAACTCTCTCCAGCATCTTGGTCCCAAGCTCCAAAATTGCTTTTAGGCTTTTGATTGCAGAAAGGAAATTTTCTTGTAATAAATAAATTGGTCTCTTTGAAGTGGTGGGGTTTTTTTCCTTGGTGACTGTACTAGAAACAACAGAGAAGAAAAAAACCTCTGAACTAAATTCCTCTTGGGGCCTTACAGAAGGAACGTATCACTGCAAAAATTACACCTGCCACCTGAATTTTTCCTCACTCTGTTGTACAGGTTCCTGTTGCAGCTTGCGTTTTAGGTACTGGCAGAAGGGAAGCATTCTTTAGTCATTCAGCTTCCAGCATTTTTGCAAGAAATGAAATGTTGCAAAGGCTAATTTTTGGTGTTTTACCTTAGGGATTTTGAGACAAAGCTATGTCAGTCTTTAAATTTTAATTGATATGTGACTTTTTACATGACCTGCAGCTTTTTTTAAGTTACCTGTTGAGAGATTGCAGTTTACAATTGACTCATGACTTTGAGACATTTGAATGAGTATTCATTTTACAGTGTAATTCCAGATGGGATACGCAAGAGTCTTGATCTGCCAGATCATCTCTGCTAAGCCTAAATAAATCCTGCAAAGTCTTCCCTTATACTGAATTCTAATTTAAAAAAAACGTTTATTTCAATTTAAAATCCGGATAAGATCACCTTAGTTAAAGCATTTAAATACAAATATTTCAAAAGCCAGATAAAAAACTTACTGGTTTGATTTAATTCTAAGAAATTGGATTTTACAGGGCAAAGTTTTGCTTTCACGAATATTAAAGAAGAAATACGTAATGCAAACCATGTGTATGTTTGTTAAATTGTACAGTGGTTTGGTTTGAAAGAAAGATCGTATGCAGGAACTTTTCTTCCAAAGGAGGGCTTTTATGGAAGAAAGTGCCTCTGTGCTTCAATGCAGTCTGCATGCACAAAGTAGGCAATTTTTTACAATTGTGTATAAAGAGTTTGTGTTTAGTTCATGTGTTTGGAATTCTTTAAAAAATGAGGTTTTATGAAGATCAATAGCAAACATTTTAAATAAGCATAAGAATTTGATGACAACACTATTTTTAAATTTATTTTGTAATGACTTGTTAGTTCAATGCAAGAATCTTTTGACTGTATTTTAGCATATTGGTTCCCAGTGGTTGCAGCAGGACTGGGAGCAGCTGATCAGTGTTGTGTTCCAGTCCTTCACTGCATGATGATGGAGTACAACATTTGGTCTCTATTTCCATATATTTTTGGGGGGTTTTGGGGTGGTTTTTTTATCCCTTGGTAAGCCAGGAACTTTAAGTACTAACAGGGATATGGAGCTGCTGAATCTGACCTGGTCCCAGAGGTATTTAATTGGAAAGTGCTAGTTGAGCAGAATATTGTTTATCATTATAAGGGACTTACAGGATCTTTATAGAACTGTCACTGGAATTGATGGATATGGGCCATTATTTTTCCTTTGTAGTTCTGAGAGTCACCTTTAACAGATCCATTCCTTTGTATCACATGTCATCTTGGTGAGATCAAAATAGTAGCTTTTTTGTTGACAGGACATTTATAATTGGTGTAATGATGAGACTGTGTCTTAGTCCTTAATCTGTTATTAAGATAATTCTACTTTCACTTCATGCTTATTACTTAAAGTAATCTAAAGCAAGATGATGATCACTTTAAACATACTTGTTTTTCAGTTCACACAGCTGGTTTGGCCTTTCTTTAATGTATGAGGTCAAACCTCAGATATTTGGGTTAATTATGCCATGAAAAGGGCTACAAATTTAAATCCAGAGTTGATAAATTACATACCTCCTGCTGCTTTATTAGGTCCAGTTTTTAGTTTCCCGTGTATCCTTTATTTTGACCCCTTTTATTTTGAGAGGAATTATTGTAAGCACTGATAGACAGTGCCTTCAATGAAAATGACAGGTAAGCAATATCCTTGGTAATGGGATACTCTGACACTGGAAATAAAAAATAAAACCCAACCATGTACTGTTGGTTGAACCCAGTAGATGAGTAAGATGAGAGCAGATTTTAAGGGAATTGTTTTGGTGGTTCAGCTGGGCGTGGCCTGGGGGCTGCACTCGAGTTCCTGGTACTCTGGCTCTCCCGGGCTGTTGCTCAGTTCCCTCCCTGGAGGAGCAGGGAGCTGCTCTCCGTCCCTGCTGCTGGGTGCACTCATGGAAGGAAAAGGCTGCTCTCCTTTCTCTGGTCTGGCCTCTGGCACAGAGGCTGGTTGATGAGGCAGGGAAAACAGCTCTGTCTGGTTCTCTGTCTTGACTTCAGTCTGTGCCAGAACAAAGATGACTGCACAAAGCTGTGTAATGGACCGTGATGCCAGGACCCTATGACTGCATCCCTGTTGGGGTTGTGGCTTTAGGGGCATGAACCTCGTGTGTAGCTCAAGTCCTGGTTCAGTTGTACCTCAGGTTTTGTTTTGGCTGATGGAAGCTGAACTGAAAATGAAAATACAGGATGATTGCTCTTACCCCTCAGTGTTGTAATAATCTGATCCCTTTCATTATTGTAAATTATGAAAGTGTCAGCATAGGGTTAAATTTTACCAGATACATTTTTAAATAGGACTGCTTTGTTCCTCTCCTCTGCACTCATTATGCCAATAGAACGTCACAGATTTTCATTAAGATGAGACAACTTCTTGTAGGCTGTATCTTAATCTACATTCTCACAAAGTTTTTGCCTCCTAATAGTTTAGTTTTGGTCAGAGGTTCATTTTCACTTACTGTTTCTTTGAATTTGGATATTGCAAAGTCTTTGCACCTTTTTTTTTTTTTGTAACACCGTAGAGGACTTTAAGTCTTTGAATAATAATATACAGTCCATCAAATTGTTTACAATGTGAAAGTGCAAAGGAGGGCAGCAAAGGTGGTGAAAAGAGTCAAAAACATAACTTATGAGGAGCAGCTGAGGTAGGGGGTTTGAGGAGGCTGAGGGGTGACCTCATGCTGTCTGTGACTTCATCATGGGGGGAGCAGAGGAAGGTGCTGAGCTCTGCTCCCCGGGGGTGTCCTCTGGGGATGGGACAAAGGGGTGGCTGGAAGCTGTATCGGTGAAGGTCAGACGGGATACCAGTAAAAAGCTCTTCACTGAGAGGATAGTCAGACACTGGAACAAGCTCCCCAGGGAAGTGGTCATGGCCCCAAGCCCATTGTTGGTCAGAAAGCATTTGGATGACTCTCAGATGCGGTTGCCCTGCATGGAGTCAGGAGTTGCATTGGATGATCCTTGCGGGTCCCTTGCAACTCAGGATATCCTATGTTTCTATGAAACAATTCTGCATTTATTTAATAGGAAGTCTGGTTGAAGTACAGATCTTGTTCTCCAGATGAGAAGCTGGTTTGAAATATTTAATTTCTACTAGATTTTAATAATCAGATTTTAGATACCAGATTTTAAATGGCTTATTAGAAAATTTTGCAGCATTCTATGACACTGCCTTTTTAATGTTTGGTTTGGTTTTTGTTTGGGTTTTTTTTCAGTCAATGACAGCATTTTTTGTGGCTATTATATAGCATTTTAATATTTAAAAAGTGCCACACCTTTTCTGAGGATAGCAAGCCTCTTTCTCCACCACACCACCCTCCTCCTCTCAAAATTGTATTTGCTAGCCAGGTTAAGTGCATAGGCTAAACATTACCTGATCAGTCGCTCTCTTGCATTACTAAATAAATAGGCTTAGGGACTGATTTACTAATAATGTCATTAATTTGTGCTGCCTCCATGTCACAGCATTATTCCTTTTGAATACAGCACAGTGTGTTCCTGTGACATGAGCCCAGCTTCTCATGCTCGTGCCAGTAATCCTCAAACAAGGCACCTCATTGGAAATCAGTGAGATGCACCTACATTGCTAAAACATCTGATATTTTTACATTATTCTCAGTTTAAGGGGAGCCTTGCTTGTCCACATTTGTACTTAAATTTAGAGAAGATTTCTTTTCAAATAGATTGCATTTGATCAGAATATTACTACTGTGTCAGAATTGACAGAAATTCCTTATGTTCAGCTAAATCTTTTTTGAAATTATGATCTCATTTTAAAATTCTCAAGTACAGAGAGCACCAGTGCAGAACTGTCACCCTTCCTCAGCTGAGGTCAACTGTCAGCTGGGAGACATTGTTTCTTTATTTTGGAAAGGTTTTGTTTGAGAAAAGACTTGGTCTTTTAACCAGATCCTGCTTTTCATCTGTTTTTCATGGCAAATGGTCACATTTCCCAACCATTTGCAAACAGTGACTGTCTGGCAGGATTTCCTGGATACACAGTAGTTTGAGATTGTAAAAGGTCAGCTTTCTGAACTCTGATGATTACTGTGGTTATCTGTCCTGCCTTTTCTTCCATGGGAACTAATCAGCTTGTATGAAAGGTAGAAATAGGGTCCAAGAAAAATTAATCTGCTAATCACCTCTACCATGAATCATAAAGAAAAAAAGTAATCTAAGTAGGACACCTCCTGACCTTTGTGTACTAAAACTTTCTGAAGAGCTGGAACCAACATGTTGGAAGTCAGAATTTTGTAAGAAACTTCTGAAAAAGTTATTTATAACCTGATCCCATTTTTGTCTAGTAGAATGAGGTATTGACGCCATCACAGCACATAACCCATGAGCTGAAGCTATGTGAGCAGAGGGCAGTGGAGAACCCAGTGTGAAAGGAACCATTTCTTTATGAGACTTTTTTTTTTTTTATATTCTAAGCTGACCTTCAAAATTAAAAGTAAGGAGGTAATAAAAACAGGTAAACCCAAAACAGATGCTATCAGAAATTTGACCAGTTTTAATGTGTTTCCTGTGAATCAATTCACTGGAAGAAGGATGGGATTTTTCTCATGTGCATGTCCCATGTAAGAGATTGAACCCTTGGAAATTTTTCCGTCTTATGAAGGAACCTTCTAAATGGGTGGTAGGGAGTGGTAGACAAGATGATGATGTTGATGAAAGACAGGTTTTTGTCATTATTTGCATAGAATCTGTCAGACGTTTCTTCAGGTCCTGAAAGTGAGGGTGTTGTTTGAATATCAGAAGTCCTAATAGATTTCTTAATCTTACAGGGAAGAGGAAAGAGCCATG
Organism: Sclerurus mexicanus; assembly: GCA_013396755.1. NCBI lineage: Eukaryota > Metazoa > Chordata > Aves > Passeriformes > Furnariidae > Sclerurus > Sclerurus mexicanus. The sequence goes on along the minus strand of VWZF01003703.1, from coordinate 182,418 downwards.
CTGCAGTTCCCTTAGCTCCAGCAGTTGAGTTTGGTGGATTGCTTTTCTTTTCCTTGCCTTATGAGGACTTAAGAAGAGGGCAACATTCTGTTTTACCTTCTGTCTGTTAGAAATTATGTTTCTCTTGAATTGTCTTTTGTCCTTAGTGTATTCTCAGTAGTGATAAAAATGTTCCAAATGAAGGAAGTAAGATAAGTCTGGATGCATTCAAGGTCATGGTTGTCTCAGTATTCATTTAAATGAAGCAGATTTTCTCCCACTAAATTTATTTTACAGAGGAAATGTCAAAAGGCATTCTGATAGCCACTTTCTCTGCCTGTGGTGTCTGGAGATTTTTTGCTGCTGTGTGAATGAGATCTGAAAGTTTTAGGTTTGCATGGTCGGGGAGGTGAGTAATGACAATCCGTTTGATTGGCTGCTTTTTAAATAGGTATGGATCCCCTGCGTGGTGTGATTGTCTGCAAGAACATCACCGTGTGTAGTTGCCACTGACTGGCAGGTGGGTTCGTACAGACCCTGTGTGGGAGGGTTCTCAGACCTTACAGAAATGCTTAGGCAGTACAACTCCATCAAGTAACCACATGGCCATGTTCTTATGCACATAACACACACGATAAAAGAGATTTACAGTGTTTATTTAACTTTAAACACATAGGTTTGAAACTGTAAGTCTTATGATTCTGTGATTATTCTACACTATACAACACTGAAAGGAGAGCAGCGACGAAAAACAGACTTTGTGGTTAGACAAAAGTAAAAGTGTGGTGCATTGAGTCATGGGAAAATGAACAAAACTTCAGCATTTACAGGTACCAGTCACAAAGTTGTTCCTGACAATTTTTCAATAACAAAAAAATTATTTTCTAAAATATTGAGAGATTTGAGTGACTTGATATTTGAAATAATTCGAGCTACCTCATAGCCGCTCTTATGGTAGAAAAATGTAGAAAAAGTAATTTTATTCATCTCACTAGTTATGCTTTTGATATATTGCATGATTTTTTTTTGCCAAAGTGTTATTTTTAGTTGCTTATATTGTAACTTAATCATAGGAGAAAATCCTTTTGCATTTGCTCTTTGGCAAACTAAAGTCTTATTGATAAGATGCAGATCTTGGTCTAAAGAGTTAGGGATTTGGGGCTTGGAGGGAAAAAAGAATAACAAAATTATGTTTTAGTATCTAGTTTGGCTCTGCATGTCGGTTGTGGTTGTGCTGTAGCCATTGGCATTCCTATTAAAATTGCTGCCTGTGAAGTTCAGAGAGCAGAATTTATTTTGACCTTTTTGGAGCTTAATAAATATACTGACCTGAAAGCTGAGGTTGTGAGAACGATCTCTGACTGAGAGGTGCATGTACCAGGAACTGCTTTGCAAAAATGTGTGTATTTTGAGCCAAAGTGGTTAGTTTCCATTGAAGGAGAATTGTCTTTGGGAAAGCTATTCCTCAAGCCAATCAGTGTTATGGTTTGGAAACCCTGACCAAAGAGAAGTGGAAAAAGACAGCTTGTCATAGGAAAAAGTTAGAATAACTATTGTGCATTTGTGGAAAGAAATTCTAGGGACTGTGGTAATACCATTTTATTGTCTTTTGAAGAAATACTGGTCCCTGTATGATTTTAAAACCAGAAGGGCGGCAGGATTGCAGATGTGCCTACCTGGGGAGTAGAAAATTATTTATTTCTGCAACAAAAGCCTTTTACAAAAGTGTACTTGAATATATTATGAGGATCTGAAGCTCTTGCCAGGTTATTTTTTGAATTACAAAGAGAAAACAGTGAATAATTATCAGTTAAATAACACAAATGAAGTTTTATTGGTATTACAATAATTAGTCCAGCCCTATTAATTCTCTGGTTAAAAGGGCAATGCTATTAGAAATGTTTGTTTGTTGTTGTTAATACACATGCAAAGTGCACAATGTTCTGGAAACATTAAAAGTGATTTTCTGTCAGAAAAGCAAAGTATGACGTAAAAATCTAGACTACAGAGGAGAATTCTGGAATCAAATTCTGCAGTCATACATTTCTCTGTCTCCGGCCCGTGCAGTAGAATACGATTTTAGAAGATAATTTTTGTATAACTTCATAGGGATTTTGTGTTCTGTTTTGCTCTGAGTTGTTTTTCTGTCCTACCATCCGTTCTTGCCTGGAAGAGATTTTCATTGTGTCCCTATAAAGGGATTCTGTGTAGTTGAAGGGGAGTTCTTGTTTGTTTATTTATTAATGTATTAATTTACTGCAATGCAGAATATATTAAAGTAATAACAGCTTGTCTAGAAATGCCATCATGGTAGTCAAAGAGTATTTTTTAGGTTGGGCTACTGCTCTCATGCTTGTTACAAGACAACACCATTTTATGTATGTAAACCCTGACTCTCATAAATATGTTCCCTTTTGACATGGTTTTTATATTGGTAAACAGAGGCATTCACAACAAAACCGGATGGTAGCCCTCTAGCTCAAGTAGAGGACAGTTAATTATCTTTCATTCTGTAACCTATTTAACAGTTTTGGAAACTTCATTAATCTGAAAGTGTCATGTCTCTCTCACAAAGGAATACTTTGTCTTCAGAGTATTATATTTCCCCCAAAATAAAATGGACATGGCTTTAATAGAATCATTAATATGTCTCTTTAAATATGAGTGCTACAGGCACGCATCAGGTAAACAAATGCATTAATGCTGTTATGTATTGTATACATTAAAAAATCTCATAAGAATGTTCTATATAATAGCTTCATTCACTACCTTTTTTTCCTTTCAAGAGTTGGGATTTCGTCCAAATTCTAAAGGTTAAGTTGTCAATAGAACTCAAAGGGTGTTTTGTTTTCCTTTGTGTAACTAGTTTAATGTGTTTTAAGGCCTCTGTGTACATCAACAATGGAATCAGTCAGTTACAGGGGAGCTAGCAGGACATTCTCAAAGTTCTCTTTACAGTGGCAAATTATGCTGAAACTAATTCAGGAAAAGAGCAACTCTTTTCACGGAAAAAGTTACTTAGCATAGGATAATGAATATTCAAATACAGATGTAATGTTCCAGCTTCAAAATTGGAGATGGTAATGAACATGCATTAGGGGAACACAGTCCATGGTTCAATCAGTTTAATAATTACATTGTGGCTCCTTGTTAAAGTTTCATGAAATTTTCACGCAGCATTATTGGTGTCTGAAAAAGCAAGTGCCATGAATTTGAGTAGCTAAACCTGCAGGTCAGAACATTGCAGAGCTTCACTTAACTCCCACAGCAATGAATGGTTGAACTGTTGAATGTTATTAATTTCTGTGCTCTGTAAGAGAAGTGATTGGGAGATACTGGATTTTATGTTTGTGTGCTTTTAGTGATGTCAGGAATGATAAATTTTTATTCTTTCCAACTGTTGAATAGCAAAAATGGAATCAGTAGCATGCAGCTTTAAGCTCTTCCACCTAATAAGTGTTCTCCCTTTGCATATATATAGCATGAATGATTTTTGCAAAATATTAATATTTTGGCTTTGAATAAGGCAAAATTTTGTGCTTTCCTGATTAACAGTGAATAATGTCCGCATATAATTAAATTGCTGAGGCTAGGAAATAATGCTGAGCAGCTGTTGTGGCTGTGCCACCAGTTGTTTTGAGGTGTTGGGTGAGCACCCCAAGCGCTTTGCAACAGCTGTAGAAACAGACTGACTTCTCCAGGTCACTCTGAAATGCCAGTGAGTGCTTTGGGAGTGTCCAAAGAATAGGCAAAATTTTTTCAGAGAGGGAAGTTCTTCATACTAAAAGCCTAATAAAGCATGTGTCTTTTGATGTCTGATTTAGGTGTAAAATGAAAATACTGCTGTAGATTTTTGTTAATCTTTCCCATTCTTCCCTCTTCCATCAGAAATCACAAAAAAATACAAGAGACTTTAAACTGAATTTTGGTTTATTTACAACAGCCCATGAGTCCCATGGTCTGCCTCAGACATTTGGAAACATCAGAAAGCTTCAATATGTCAAGACACCTGTGGTAAATAGCAGGAAATATACTGTAGCTATCTGATTTTCTTACCTCAAAGTGTTGTCCCATGAAAGGAGCTTCTTGCCCATTTGCCAAGTTGACCATCACTCTGTACCGTGTTCCCGCAGCATGGCCCTGGGCACAGGCCAGTGCCAGACAGGCTGTGTCTGTCCTTAGCTAACTAGATGGATACCAGTAGTCTAAATTATCCTGTCTGGGATCTTGTGTAGCACCATCACTATGTTTTCTTTAAAAGAACTCATCATTTCCCATATGTCTTTTTAGAGGAGATGGGACCCCTCTAAAAATAAATGTGCATTCCACTTGTGTGTATGTGAAAGAAGGTAATAGCAGTCTTCTCTGCGTAGGAAGAGAACCAACCCTATCAGCTTTTCTTTATATGATGTTGGAAAATGTCAGACTAATGAAGAAATATGTGTTCTGCAGATAGTATTAATTTTTAATGGAGTTGTTACAGGTAATAAAGCTACAAGAGACTGATATGGTGAATGTTGTCTCTTGGGTATGCCATTTTTACCCATTATTTGCTAAAAATATTTTTGTAAGTTACTGTATCTTCACAAGATAGCCTAAAGAAAGGCTCTAGTTCATCTTCTGTTCATCTGTTTTAGTGCTCACTGAAAAAAAATGCCCTTTTATCTCTATTTAACTGCATGAAAGGGTGTATGTATTTGAAAGTAAGAACCACCCCAACCTATGCTAACCCCCCTATGCCTCCCATGATTTATAATATGCCTGGCACTCGTAGTAGCTGAAGTCACTGTAAGCTGTGTTTTGAACACAAAAGCCATACCTATTTTGTAGGATTAGGGGCTAGATGTTTCAAAGTGCTCCCTGAAAACACTGCATACTGCTAAATATGTTGTGCCTCTGATCTGCAGAGTGGGGACAGCCTTGCAAAATCGATGGAGATCTCTGAAGTTGCAACGTGATGATCTACTCATTATCTTTTAAATATAGTTTATTACACCTGTCACTAGAATAGAGTCTGAAAATTCTGCAGTAGGTACGGGCTGAAACTGTGTGTTAGTTAAAGAAAATAATTCATAGCATGTCAGAAATGGAGCGTTTGAATAGTGAAATGCATTTAGTGAGTAAAGCAGTCACTCTCTGGAAAAAGTGTGTAATTAGGTAATGAACGATGGTATCACAATGCACAACCATGAGAGGACCAAGAGAGGCTAGCACTGAGTTAGCTGTGTTCATTGTATTAAACTTCTCACATTCCTTTTTTTGTATGTGTAATGTAAACATAAGCTAAAAAGAAAAGACTGAGACAACTGCCAGCCTAATGACATTGATGCTTTGTCTGCAGTCTGGCATGTAAACTGTCGATGCCAATCAAGGTTTTGCTACAAACATGTTCTGTGTGGGCTCATGCCAGAGTGAAGCTCATTGTCTTTAACAGAATGTGATTCAGATCATAATTTAACTCAGTCCCATTTCCACTTAAGTTTGTATTTAACAGAGTTGTAAACAAGTGACATGCCATAAAAATTGGGTTGCCCTACTGAAATCATTGCATGATTTTCAAGCTTTACACTTGTGAAGTGACTGTCCCTTTAGTGTCCCTTAAGGCAGCTTTCACATCATGGGAACTGTTGCAGTCTACTTTTAATGAGTTGCAGTTACCAAATGCACAGGTGAGTGCATGATGTTAAGACATGGTGCTGTAATTTCTGTGAAGTCTTTTTATGTTGTGATGACAACAGAACTTGGCTCTTGAAATTTTCCAGTCTGTGGTGAGAGAAGGGGAAAAGCAGCATGGAAAGGTAGAGACATCCAACTGCATGCTACAGACAGAACCCTGTGTTCTCAGGCAGTTGTTGAACCACATCCTGCCCTTCTTTTGTGCATATAATAGCCATGAAGAAGAGAGAATATCTGCAAAGAAATAATTTGCTAATAATTAAAAGGAGTGCTTAATGAACGATTCTTACAAAGAAGCATTCACAAATTCCCTTTCACTATCCATGGGACCACATAGCATATGTACAGGTTTTTTTATTAGAGGTAATCTAAAACGTTTCTCACCTACTGTTTTTAGTGAACAATAAATTCTTTCCACTTTTAGCATTAGAAAGATGGCAATAACTGAAGTGCATCCCCATGTCTGCAGAGTCAGTAGGTGCTGGTACAAGTTGCCCTTGGTGGGATAGGGGCAGGGGCAATGGTGAGGGTGCACTGCCTGGTGAGGAAGAATTTTGCTACTTGTTTTGGCACCCCCAGCCGGTCCTCCCACTGGTTCCAACAGCTGCCATAAGCTGCTGTGAAGTACCATCTAATTATAGAATTTCCTTGATTCTGTTCATCCCCTTCAGAGATTCCTGGTCCCACCCTTGGCCAAACTCACCACCTTAAGGTAAGGCACTTGTGGAGGCATGACAGCGGCACCGTTCCTGCTGCCGTCCTTAGGGAGCTGGTGGCGTTTCTGTAGTGAGCAGAGGGCCTGGAGGTCTCTAAATAAATGTAATTACTGTTGGTAAGCATTTAAAAATACTAACCTGTGAGTTAATTTTTTTCCCAAACCGTATTTTTATTTTTCTGTACGCAGTTGGTCTCATCTTTCCCTTCCTGAAGTTTCCTAGGAACGGACACTAGGCCTGGAAATAGTTTTGAAGCATGTGAGGGAAATGAAATCAAAGGTTTTCTTAAGAAAAAAAGGTTATTTTTATATGCACAGAACTAAGTACTTGAGCATGGGGGGGTTTTTCTGTTTACCTTAAAGAGGTAAAATTGTACTTCTGAAAGTCACTTCATGAGATTTTTTTCTGTAGAATTGAAATCTTGTGACTGACTCTTTTTTAAAAATAAGTTAAGACTATACTAAGTAGATTTCATTTCTTTAGATTCTAGTGATGGTTTTTGAATCCCCTGTTTAATGACAAAGAGTATTCGTTCTGTGGTCTTTCTTTTTGAACTTGCTCACTTCTGTGATGTTAAAGATCCTGGATAGTGAAAGAACTCGAAAGCCCTTTCCTGGATTTTCTTTTTTAGCCCAATTTGATTGTATTGCGTTGCCGTATATACACACATATTCCATTAATTTCTGTGAGAATTGGACACATGCACATAGGGTAATTGTTTCTAAAGCTAAAAATAAATTCTCTTCATATCTTAAGTTTTGTTCACCTGTGACTGCAAGACATAAAGGTCACTTTAAAAAGAATAATAGAGCTAAGGGTTTTAGGAGATAGATGATACCAGACTTCTACAGATCCCTAAGGTTCTGTGAGCTTATACAGTTTCCTTTTAACTGCTGGATCCTGCATGGTAGTGTTTACTGGAATAGTGTGGGGCTTGGCTCTGGCTGTAGTTTTACCAGAAATTTCACTGCAGTACCACAAGCAAGCTCAGACAATAGACTGGGATGTTGTGGCCCCGAGGTGATTTTCTTAAATTTAAAAAACTTTCCATCTGTATAAAGGCCTATCTGCCACATCACACAGTGTCAGAGCACTGTGCGTGGGCTCTAACTTCAGACACACTTCCTTGTTGTCCTGTTTTTGTTTACAGGGAGCAGAGGGACAGAGAGAAGGTTGGGCAGTGCTTTGGCTCTGTGCCAGGAGGTGTAAACAGATTTCCCAATGCTTGGCATGGCGGGGGAGCTGGGAGCGGGTGGCTGGAGCTGCTCCAGGGCAGTGGGAGCTGTGGTCCCTTTGCAGTGGCTCATGAGTCAGAACGTGAGCACTCTGGTTGCTGGTGAGTCACCAGTTCCTGCTCAGCAACAGCAGATTCACTGTGATGTGAGCTCAGTCCCTGTGTCCAAGCCCTGATAAAGGACCCCAAAAAGCTCCTGTTAGACAAACTCTGCATTTGTGTTTTTTCAGGTGAGAGTGCACTTATGGAACAATCTATTCATTCTTCTCTGTTCCCCTTAAACCTTTTTTAGATGAGTAGCTCTGAATTTCCTAATACTAGGATAAAAAAGGGTCTGAAAATAGAACCCACTGAGATACATTCGTTGTTGGAGTGAGTACAAGTAAGTACAAGTCCTTCATGCTGCTGCTTGCTAATTTAAACTCACTGAGCTGTCTTGGCACGACTGCAGTGGAAGTGGGGGATTAGAGCCTTGCAGCTAAAAAATGCAGGAGACAGCAGCAGCACAAATTCTGGAGAACACTGACATTTCAAAGCAGGGGGCAGACACCCAAACAGGAGACATTTAAGAAAAGCCTGAGGTACAACAGATGGAACAGAACCATGAAATCCTAGTAAAATACTGAGCTGTTTAGATCCAAGCTTTGGTTTAATTTTTCTCTGAGGGACCACCATTGGGATGCAATTTGCCACTTGCTGCACTGGGGCATCACAGGACTTTATGGGTGGGAATGCCATGATCTGGGCAGCTTGGGGTGGCATTTGTGGTAGCACACTCTGTGTCACATTTGACAGATTCCTATGTATCTCCTTTGAGTTGTAAATATTTAACTTTCCCATATTTCTGAACCTTCTTTTTTGCCTGTGGAGACCCTCATCAGTCTCATCTGTGATGCAGAAATAGAAGCTAAGATTAACTCTGCTTTCCTGTCCTCCTTATTTATGAATGGAGACCTTGTTGAGAAATGGCCACCTCTGACACTAGAATATATAATAAGGATTGCAAAAATTGATTATAAAAAAATTTAAAGTGAAAATTTGAATATGGATTTTGGGGCTGCTTTGTCACATTTGAATATGCCTCAGATAAGAATTTTATAAACACAAGTCATGAGAGTTCCTTGCATATCTACATAGTTCTCTCTATTTCAGTATTATAGATGAGGTAAGGTATCATTAAAGTTTGGGGCTCTTTGGCTTCGTATGCCATATACAAGAATTCTTATACTTGAAAAGTAAGTAAAAAGAAAAGCTCAAATATAAAAAAGATTTACAATGAGGAGTGAATAAAGTGTTTTAATACTAGGGAGAAGCAGTGGTGAGTGGTCTCATTGTGAATGATAAATACTCTAGAAGCTGTGTAAAAAGGAAGTGACTCAGCAGCTCAGAAGCTGAGAAGCATCGACTTGAAAGTGTGATCCTTAGTTAGGGCTTGGGAACTGTGTATATACAATGTAAAATATTAGGAAAAGAAAATGGCCACAGACTAAGTAAAGACAGTGGCACTTTTTTCTGTTCTTTAAAAATAGTTTAGGTTCTTCACCCCCACACACTTGTAATTCACATTATCTTTTGTAATACGTGAGATGTACATTACAATATATGTGGAAACTTGCTTGTGAAATAGTTCTAGTTATCAGCTGGCTATGAAGTGGTGACAGCGGTGGTGGCCATGTCACCAGTGTCAGCAAAAGCAATGACAAGCTCAAGACTGAGCACAGTAAGGGGGATGTTACTCTGTGCTTTTATGAAAGTTGGATTGAAATGGTTTTTCAGACATAGAATATTTAAATTTTTATCCTTCTTTACATGTTCTTAAAGACTTACCTATTCTGAACAAAAGAACTAATACAGAAGAACCCATCCAAGTGCAGACAGTAACCCATAGCCCGATTAGTTGGTTGGGATTGGAGCCACGCAATCCCTTGATAGATACCAGACTGTTGATTGCTTTAACAGAGTTCCTTTTTCATTTCTTGTTTCTAATAGAATTACATGATGATCCTTAAAATCCTTGTCCCAATAAGTTTCTTTAAAAACAGATGCATTTCAGTGTAAACTTTTCTGTTGAACAAAACCACAGTTCCTTCCCCAGTGAGTTCTGTGGCCAAAAATATTTTACAGTGATCATTGTTATAGTTATCTCCCTGTAAAATCTATGTGGATTTATGCACAACTCCATTGTTTTCAAGGTAATACACATACATAGAGTTTGCAAACTGGAGTGGTAGGTACCTTGCTGGCTATATTGCAATAAAAACTGTTAGTATTTTTACAGAGAAGTTAGCAATTACACATAAGTCAGGTGGCTGTCATCTGCCAGGTTTAGTAGTGGGAATATATTCTGGTATTCTTTGAGACATACAGACAGACTAGTTTTCATGGTGTGGGAAGGAACAAAGCAGCTGGATTTGGCAAGACAAACACTTGTCTTTACAAAGCTCAGCAAGATGACTATATATTGCTGAATGAGAAATGGCTAGATACTGAGTACATAGAAGAAGACTGGTGGGACAAGAGTAAAAAACTTTCGGACAATTGAATAATCTGGAAGATGAGGGTATTACAGATTTTCAGTATCACAACAGAATTCACTAGTAGTTCAAGTAAAAGTAATTATTCAACAGTAGGGCAAAAGAACTTAGACTGGCAGGGGCAGAAGATCAGAAGCAGAAAATAAAGGGCCAGATGATAATTTCAAGCGAGTTAGAGTAAGATGAGAAGGGCAGACAGATGTGGGATAAGAAAAACAAATAGGACTTTCATGACATTATGCCTGTGTATATAAGATATTGGGTATTTTTTGTTAAACTTGTGTTCTATCTTTTTTTTCTCAGTCACATAGAAAAAATTACAACATGGCAAGATCCTCGAAAGCCTATAAACCAACCGCTGAATCATGTTAGTCACCATCCTGCAGCCATGTCCACGCCGGTGCCGCAGAGGCCCATGGCAATGTCTCAGCCAAATCTCAGTAAGTACTGGATGGCGTCTCTCTGAAAACACAAGAGATAGGAGAGACTTTCTTCTGATTTGTGTATCAAAGTAATTTTTGATTCAAGAAAGTAGCTCTCCTCCTGCTATCAGACCTAACAGTATGTTCTCCCCTTCATTTACCTAATTCTCCCTCTGTAGTGTTGGCAGCAAGTGAATTCCTACTGTTTGAGGTTCTAAATCTCATGCACTTTTGTTTAGAGCCTGTGTGACAAATTTTTGATGTCATGTTAAGCATAGAAAACATAGAAAAATAAGCTCTTTCCATTATGAGGTGGTGTAAAGCTCTCAGAAGCCCCATTTCATGTCCAGGCTGTTGGATGACCTGTCCGCAGACGGCCCTGTTTTTTCAGGTCACAGGGTGTACATGATTTGCTTGGTAGTTTTATGATGGCAATGGGGCTTTTGCAATGAGGTTCTGCACTGGAAGCAACTTGCAAAATATTAAAAAGTCTGTTTTTCAGTATGAATTACCTACAAAGTTTTTATAGCACTGTTTAGCACTTTAAGTGTAAATTTAATCATCAACTTACATTTGTCTGCTGTTGTCAGAGATGAGTCTTAGTGCAAATAAACCCATGAAAACTGAAAGCGTTAAAGAACATACATAAGTGAAAAAAAACCCCAACAATCTGTAAATATTTCACTTCTGGAGCTTTAACTTTTCTACTGCTCAAGAAAATGAGAACACATAGGTGAGCTTCCAGGCTCAAAAATCACAAAACTGTGTCAAATAGGTAGTCTTAAAAACACAGCAGATTCTTGTTCTGGTTAATTTTTGCTTAGTTGTTCTCATGATTTCTTAGTTATTCATTTGCAGTGTGGTTCATCAGGGCTGCCTCTTCACATGCCAGTAAAATGGTGAACTTTTGTCTGCTAATGGTCACCAATAGAAGTAGTGCAATATACATATTTACTTTTGTCCTACATTTATAAGAAACACCTAGACTGACCTCTGAGGTAATTAGCTGCAGTTCTTTCTTCTGTCTTTCAACAACTGCCCTGCTTGAATATATGCAGCAAGAGTGTTGGTTATGTTATATGTTTTAGCGGGCAGTAGCAAATCATAATGTGAGGATGGATATCTGCAGAAGAAACCTGTGTAAGATCTGAAAGGTTAGGGTGTCTGCAGAGTGTCATGGCACATGGTAAAACTAACAATTGTTCCGCTGTGGCTTCAAACCACAGCTGTGTGTGTGTGTCAGTCTGTTTATAGCAGTGCTGGAATGGCAAAGAGGTAAGAATAGGACAGCAGGCTTTTTGTTCACACCAACTCCTCCGCTTATGTTGACATCTGTTACAATGTCCCTAGTTAAAAATCAAAGGAGGTGCCCTAAATCAGGACAGTGTACAGCATACTTTTTCCCTCAGTTTGTTAGTGGAAGTGAATCAAAGCCAAATCCTGCACTGAAACACAGGTATATTGAATTTTAGAGAAGGGTCTTTCTTGAGATACAAAAGATGAGAAATAAAAGTGTACACCTAATGAAGAAACTGTTCTTGAAGGGACTTCAGGTGTCCAGAAAGGGCATTTCCACAGAATTCAAAATCTGTCCCATCAAATGCAGAATTTCATTCAGCACCCTTCACATACATATATGATGTTCCACTTTTTGGTAGGTATTTATGCAGTTCTTGGCACAGTGGTTCAGATCAGTCATTGAATTTCCCAGTAGAAATAGTATGTAAAAATTTACGCAGTCTCCATATTTGTCAATTTGACATTTTGTCAATATATCTTGATGAACTTCTTCTCATTCTGGTGGCTTTCGAAGATATGCTGTGATGCTTTGAGAGCAAGCAAATCTGTTTGCACAGCTGAGTAGCACTTCCAGCACCATAGTATTAATTTCAGCATCACAGTCCCTGATTTTCCAGTCCACCTGTTTGAACACACCAAGTGTGATGCTATTTTATTAAAAACATATCTTAAAATATCTAATCTAGAAAGTGTTTATGTATACGCGCATATATATACTCACAGAAGTTACACAGAAAGATTGCAGGAATCTGAACAGAACACAGCAGCCTCTGAATACTTCATGTGGCAGTTTAAAATATATGTGACTGCAGTTTCCAGTGCTAAAGTAGAATGTGTCTATTTTTAAATTGCTGTAGCCGAAAGGAAGGGCCTTTCTGCTGCTCTGTGGTGCAAGCAATGTTACTGCAAAACCTGCATTCCTGGGCATGCTCTGGGCTGCAGGGAGCAGTGCTGGCCTGGCACTAAGACCCCTGAGCCAAAGGTCAATGTGCCAGCATTCCTGATTGACAGAAAACTGAACATGAGCCAGCAGTGTGCCCAGGTGGTCAGGAAGGCCAGTGGAATCCTGGCCTGTATAAGGAATAGTGTGGCCAGCAGGACCAGGTAGGTAATTCTTTCCCTGTGCTCAGCACTGGTGAGGTTACACCTCGAGTGCTGTGTCCAGTTCTGGGCCCCTCACTTTAGGAAGGATGTTGAGGTGCTGGAGCGAGTCCTGAGAAAGGCAGTGAGGCTGGTAAAAGGACTGGAGCACAAGTGCTATGAGGAGCAGCTGAAGGAGCTGGGGTTGTTTAGCCTGGAGAAGAGGAAGCTCAGGGGAGACCTTCTCACTCTTTACAAGTCTCTGAAAAGAGGTTGTAGCCAGGTGGGCATCAGTCTCTTCTCCCAGGCAACCAGCAGTAGAACAAGAAGGCACAGTCTTAAGTTGCACTAGGGGAGGTTTAGGATAGACATTAGAAAGAAGTTCTTCACAGAAAGAGTGATAGGGCATTGGAATGGGCTGCCCAGGGAGGTTGTTGAGTCACCATCCCTGAAGGTATTTAAGAAGAGACTGGATGTGTCACTTAGTACCATGGTCTACTAGGCAGGTGGTTGTTAGGTCAAAGGTTGGACTCGATGATCTCAGAGGTCTTTTCCAACCCAGTTGATTCTATGATTCTATGATCCCACAGACATCAGAGGAGAAGGGGGAACGGGATACCCAGGAAAGTCACTCTTCTGACCCTAATTTTGTGACTTTTTAGCTAATGAACTCTGCACCTGTCTATTGCCTCAGCATTTTTTTTTTGTACTGTAGCAATTAAAAGACGTTTTTCTTCAGATGTGCCACTTAAAAGAAAAGGATTTAAGTATTTCAGGTCTGCACACTGGTCTGCACTTCCAATGGCTAACACATGCGTTTTTCTTGCTGTACTTCTTATGAAGAGAAGGAAAATACTGTCTGTTCTGTACAGGTTGTTGCTTCAGTTTATAAACTCCTTTCAGCAGTATTTGCTGGGAATTGTACAAAGGCACTTATAAACATTTTATCAAAGCACAGAGTGTGACTTCGTGATACCAAATCATAGTATGCCTTTGCTGGAGGCGTACAGAAACACAGTGAAAGTTGATTGAAGTTAATAGTCCTACCTTAAAAAATCTGCTGTATTTTTCTACCTTTTCTCTTACTGTGGTTTTATCTTGTCTATTCATGAGCTATACATGAAGCTACAGACTTCATCAGTGTTAGTTTTCATACTAACATTTAAAGCACTGCCTTTTGAATGTTACAGAACAAAGGTGTCAGAATCCATTGTTTGATGGATCTTGTTAAATTTACAGAAAAGTAACACATGCAAGTCTGTTCATTTACTCACCACCACTAAATTCGGTGCATGAATGAAAAGCGAAATTTGTCACAGAGATTGAAAACATATTCTTGCAGGTTACCATATATTCAGGCTTATTCAGTCTGCTTTTTCCTAACATTTTACTGTCATTGTTCTTCTAAGACAGCTTGTAGATTTATGTACTAAGAAAAGTACAACATTAATAGGAATCTTTTAACTGTATGTTTTGTGGGAAGCAGCAGGGAAGATAATCAGCCTTTGACTGAAGACAAGCAGAAACGCTGTATTTCTTGCATATTCATAAAAACTCCAAAAATCACATTTACTGTGATGCTGAATCTGTACAGGTCTTAATTTTCTGCCCATTCTAAAACAGTGTTTTTCAGCTGATTGATAGAGTATTAACTTCAATTATTGTGAGTCACACAAGGGCCATATGTGGAAGGAGAGGTTATTGTACATCCATGTTTTGGGCATCAGGCCTAAGTCCCTGAACAAGGAGACAAATCCACATGGACTCTCAGTGTCCAAGAGGGAGCAGTTGCAGCGCACTGAGCTAATGGTCCCACTGCTGTCTGAGTAAAGGCCTCCTGTGGGAATGCCTGAGTCTGAGCTACAGATGCTGTTCTGCCTTCATGGCACTCCCTGGTGTAAGAAGATTGTGGAGGATGATTTTGAGCTATGTGTAGTAAGATTTAGGGGAAAAATTCGATCTTACAAAAGTTTCTTTAGCAACAATTTTTCATTAAATGCTGCTTGTTTTGTGGTTTCTCTCTATTCTACATTATGCAACACTCAAAGCCATTGTTATTTCCATCCTTTTGCCTTCATACTGTTTTAAAGAAATTTCTTTTGTGATTGTACTTTTCATCCAGTGGGTGAGCACAATTTGGTGTTCATTTAAATGTTTTCCAAGTTTAATAGTCTGCAACTTATTTTGACATAAAATAATAAACCCCTCTAATGGCATTCATGTTTTCTGTATAAATTAGCTTGAATTTATGTGTGAGTTCCTTCAAAAGCTCATACAAAAAGAACAGACTATCTGCAAAAGAACTCAGAAGACTTGTAGGTGAAGTGGCCCACCCCAGGCACGGTCGGAGATGGGATTTGGGCCTCAGAGCAAACAGCAGCTGCAGTCTGCGAGGCATAGTTACTCTGCATCCCACTTGAGGGACTCAGATGTGTATTAAGCAGCGCCCAGGGTTTTGTAGTTTGAGAGTTTTGGGCACTCTGCCACTTTGTGAAGTGCCTCTGAGTTTGTTTGGGTGTGGACAGGGGCTTTCAATTTATCTAATGGAAACTGTGGTTAAAATGGGTGTTTGGTCTAACTCAAGCCACCAGGCAGGTTGCATGTTGCTGACGCTCCCTGGTGCCCGGCCACCACTATCCCCTTGGCCTCTCTTCAGAGTGGACAGTTCAGGACCAGCAATTACAGAAATTACCAGCAATTACCTGGTTTTACCCCTTCTGGTGCACAGGAGAACTCTTGTGCCTCATCAGACTGTGCACAGAGATGGGTTTGACGGGCAGGAAGGCTTTTAAATGCTACAGTCACTCATGACCTGACTGTCAGAGTGGGAATGACAAGAGCTGGAGCACAGAAACAAGCAGAGATATGTTTGTGTGGATCCTTTGTGTTAGAGCTGTAACATCTTCTATTACCCTGTCTGTTTTTAATCTCACAATGTATTATTTTCCATGTAAATTTGGAAAAAGCAGTCTTTTGAGGTCCCTTCTGACTGGGGCTGTTCTATGATGATGGTTGATAACTTGATTTCACAACTCATAAATCATTATCTTAGTACATGGTGTGTGTTGTCCCAGCTAATGCTGCCCTCAGTTAATGTACCCAGATCTCTCTTAGTTCTGTACACTGACATAATACCTCATAACAATATATTCTCTTATATTCTGTCAAGATGAGTTCATTAATATGCCTATTTTCAGGGGAAAAAAATCATAAAGATTCTTATGTTATAGTTCTGAGGCTTCCAGTGTTCCTGTGCTCTATATCTGGAGGAGATTGTTTTAATTTATCTCTGTGTTGCTGGTTTATCAGTTATCTGCTAGCGACATCCTCAGAGGGGTTTGATAAGAACCTGTGGATTCATTCAGGTATCCTGAATGGAGGGACAGCTGCTGGGAGATTTGTGAGCTCACAAAGGTGAGGATACCTGTTCTGAGGTAAGGAAAGCAGCTGGATGAGTTTCCACACGCGGTTGAGGCCTTGCACAACAAGTTAAGGTTGTGTCCATCACGTAACATCTCACGTGGGAAGGGGTCTCTAACCTGGCCTCCTGCTGAAACCAGAGTCAGCGGTGAGACTAGAGCAGGAGCTCAGGGCTTTGTGCACTCGGGTGCAGAAATCCTTTGTGGCAGAGGAGAAGGTCCTGGTGTAAGTTCTCATGTGTTCATCAGGGAGGGACTGGCACCAAAATGGAAAAGGGTGCTGTATCATCAGCATTGACTGGGGCAGGTTCAGAACATGTAACACACACACACTTAGGAATAATTTCTAGCAGAGGAGGAAGGGTGCTAAGTGTACTTTAGTTTGCACTTGACACCTCCACTTTCACCTGATCAGATCATGCATACATATAGAGTGTAAGAAAAATAAAACAAAATGGCCCGTATCTGGCAGAAGCTGGTAATATTGATCTCCATTTTATAGATCAAGCAGTTCAGGCAGAACAGTGGAAAGCCCAGTGTTAATTTGTTTAGTGTCAGTGTATGTGTTGATCCTGAGAGTTCAACCACATTAGCTTTTTGTATCAAAGTCCAAGTGAAGAACTATTTGATTTTTGTTTTTCCCTGCTGAAGAAGAGAACCTTACCTCTGCCAAGACCCACCAGCATGACCCAAGTGATACAAGTGGGCATGGTTTTCACTATTAATTCACTGGTTCTCTAAGATGAAGGAGATCGGGTATTACACAGTAGAATTCTTTAACGTGAAGAGCCTCTTAAACTGATGACTAGTTATTTAATAGAATATTGTGCATGAATCTAAGAAGTTTAGCTTTCAGCTCATGGCACTTTAATTATGTCTGCATAGCTGGGAGTTACAGCACTTTGCCTTTGCTTTAATTTTTTTTCATCAGACAGGAAATCCAACCAATAAAACAATGCAATAATCCTGTCTAGGAGCAATAAACACATGAAACAAAGTTTCCATATCCTGCCATGACTAAAGAGGTGTAGCTACTATTGTTTGAGGATGGTAAAAGGCAGTTTTGGTTACTGTGTCAAAGTGAGTCTCTGGAGATAGGAACGCAGAAATTCCCAAAGTATTCAAAACCAGGTGGTATGTGTTCTAGTGCTAACTAACAGCCATGAAGTGGTCTAGATTTTGCAAGGCTTGGTTTGCCTTGGCTGGAAATTTGAATAGAAATCCGTGACATTGAGAGGAACGTGTTTTTCCTTCTGTGTAGCCTGTGCTCTCACACCACCTGCATAGTGGAAAAGTTTCCTGTTCCAGGTCATTTTTAATTACTGGATATCCTGAAAGAAGCAAACACAATTCATTTGTGGTCAGTGTGAATAATCTTGGCACCTGCTTCTGGTGATTACTTACAGGGGAGCTGAAAGCATTGTAGAGGACTTGCCCCTTCTGTGGGAATGAGAGTTTTGTGACGCAGAATGAAAATTAAAAAATGAGGGGGTTTTGGTTGTTTGCAATTAAAGCCTCTGACAAGTAATTTATTAAGTGATTTCAAACGAAGTAATTTATTTTTTAAGGACAGTTGTTGATAGTTTTGAAGACTAGTAGGAATTAATTTCAGTATCAGGTAAATTAAATACAGATGTGTTAAAGGACACACACTTTTAAACCAGCAACTGACTATGCAGGAAATCTGAAATGTTAAAAGCTGATGTGTTCAAGAGAGATGTTGACATTGTTTCAAAATCTAATAATTTTTAATTTTGACACAAAGAAATTCCTGTTGGTGTAAGCCTTTCCCCTCAATGTTAGTAATCCAAACTTTTGGCAGTGCAAGAGTGAAGGGTCATTTCCGTAGTGTGAAGTCCTCCACACATAGTTTCAACCTGAATGAAATGCACAAGCTGAAGATTGCGTGAAACAAAAGTAAAAGTAATTTAGTAAATATTTTAAAGTCTAATGGTCATCAGTAATTAGTCATTATCATTAAAGCTGTCTCTACACTCAAGCAGCCCCCACCATTATTTGTTCTTACTGATTTATTGTTAAAAATGCTTTCAGAGTAAATCTTTAATCTTTTAAATAACTTCCTGCTAAATCACGGCTTTGATATTGCACCTGCAGTTTGTTTGTTTGGGTTTTTTTAAGCTTAAATCATTGAAGATGGGAAAGATTAGTTAAATGTGAATATCACAGAACTTAACAGTTGAAACTGTTGGGAAATTTCTGTATAGCTATTTTCAGCTCAGAAATCTGAATAAAGGAGTCTCTGTGTACTGGGGTAGGGCAGCTTTTTGCTTTAATACTTTACAGATTTTTGGAACAAAATGCACCAGAATTGAAAAGCAGCATTTTTTGCTGACCTTGTTGGAAGGCTAATGCTGTTTCTGGGAAATAAGTGAAACAAGCAGTTCTTTGTTGGCTGAAGTGGAGAGAGAAAAGGAGTGGAGCCCAGTTGTTTTTTCTCCACAGAGTCGTGACTAAGTCAGAACTGTAATATGGCTGGGTTCATTCTTTTTTTTAATTGTTTTTAACCTCTGTAGACATTTGTTTTTCATCAGACTGTGTTGTGTGACACCCGGCACTGAACAGTTTATCTGAATTCAGCTCTGGGCTGCCTGTGAACAGAGCAGAAAGATCCACAGTTACATCCAGACACTTCTGACACTAGAATATCAGAAGTTGGCACAATCGGTTTAATGCATATGTCACAAACAATTTACACTTGCATGTTTTGGCTTCAGCAACTTGCAGAATCCCTTGCCCACAAAATAATACTTGCTTAGCCTATATCCAGCAAATTTGTCGAAAGAAAGGTCTCCTACAGTATCAGAAAACCTAATTCAATAGAATATCATTATTAATTTAAAATCAAACAAAAGCAATAAAAGATTTTTTTCATTTTTCATCTGTCCAGAAAAACAAAATTCCATAGGTCTAACTTGAGAGGCAAACTAAATAGTTGTAACTTCATGGACTGCAATGAAAATGTGGCCACGTAGTTCCAGGTTTGGAACTTAGCTCCATATTTTTACTTGCTTTCATTTGGGCTGGATAATTATGTAATGGCTGTTCATTGAATATACTGACTTCATTTTGCAAAATAAATTTGTTTTTCCACAAGACAACTGAATTCAAGGACACACGGACTCTGTCTGCTGAAATGATGAATACGTTTCATCTCTGATGTTACACCCAACCTCCTTTACCACAGAGTGGCAGGTTTGAGCTTTTTTATATTATTTTCTCTGCAAAACCTTAGAAATGTTACACCAGCGTGCCAGACCATGCCCTAGTGAAGCTTACTGAAGACCAGTTGTTTTTCCTTAGTTACCTTTTGACTTCTCAAAACGAGCCCTGAGGTCCCAAGGCTGCCCTGAGGTCTGGCTGACAGGAGCTGTTGGGGTCCCTGATCAGTCTGATGGTGGCGGTGTGCAGAGAGTGGGGGCTGTGCTGGGCAGTCTGGTTGGAGTGAGAGTGGCAGGTTTTTCTTTGTGAACCCAAACTCCACTATGTTCCTCACAGCATTCAAATACAAACTCAGAACTGAAATATAAATGAATGCAGGCATTACTAAAACCATATAAATAGCACAACAGATGTGCCTTATGATTATATCATAAGGAAAAAAGATTTGTAGAATGTCATCACGTGTTAAGTTGCTCACTGGAGCTGATGCGAGACTTTTCACTGGGCTTATTCAAACCCTTAGTGACAAAAGAGTTATCAGCTGTATTCCAAACCAGTGTTACCAAACTTTCAGTGTCAGGGTTCAGCTCTGGTTCAGTGGAGCAGTTCCAGCAAAAGCACTTAGGTAGAAGGTTTTTCACAAACTAAGCTTATGTATATACCACAGGAGCAATTTTTCCATTCTTTTTATTGCAATCAGTGGATTTAAAGATTCGCTGTTACTTGAAAGCTAAACAGTATCAGACATATCAAGCATGCTTAAAGGTATTCCAGGTACTGTAGTTTTCTGTTTTCAATATGCATATCATTGTAGCTCTATCCTTAAGCAAAGCAAGTTAGTTCATTTCAATTTTTTACCCTTGTTGTTTGGAAAACTGACACAGTGGAAAGTGCTAAAGCAGTGAGAAGTCTTGGTCCTGTAACTACTATACCATCATATTTTGCCATGGTTCTTTTGAAGAGACTTGCAGTTCTACCTGAATGCCAGGTTTTGGTTTTGCCCAAGTGGATAGTATTGCAGAACAAAACCTACCTGCCCCTAGACTGGTCCTAGAGATAGCCCAGGACTAATCCACGTCTGGTCCGTGCAGCTAGGCCTGATCTACCTCAGTAATAAATCTAACTTGGGTCCTGAACAAACCATAATGTTAAAATTTTGTGAATTCAGTGTATTTCACTTCTGGCTTATCTGGAGGATATCAATGCTGGATGCTATTCTTAGCACCATAAACAGGAAGAAATTTGTCTTGGTTAAGTCAGGAGTCTGCACAGTATCCTTGATGGCTTAATATCAGAAGTGCTGGGCTTGCCTGTGCAGTTGCAGACTTCATCACTGGAAATGCCCTGACACCAATAAATACGACGTTTACACAAAACTATGAGGTGCCCAAGGGTTTTGTGGCACCAAACATTTTAAGGTGGTTCTGTTCCTCACAGTCTTTGACTGTTGTGTACAATCTGAAAATTTTTACTGCTACTTTCCTGTGGTCACCAGGCCGCATTCTCAGTCAGCATGTCCCTTTCTGAATTCCCAGCTCCTTTAACTGGAGCCGGTGTGCTTGTTCAGCATGACTGGCTATTACTGTTTTCTTCATTTTTCTGGATGCTTAAGGACATTTTAGTATCAGTTTACTATGAGAAACAGTATTTCCTGAGAGCCACAGTGTTCCTTTCTGTGGATGTTTCTTGTCTTCACATAAGTAAGACTACCCATAAATTACTGTCTCTGTAGTGTATCTACTCCATCTGTATTACTTTTGGGCGTTATTCCCAGTAATACTGTCCCATTCATTTTTATATACTTTTCCCAGTGAGGCAATAAAATCTTTCCACCATTTTGTCTCCTTTATATTCTGTGGTCAGTTCTGTGTACAGGGTGAGACCTTACCCTTGCTGATTCTGTGTTTGCAGAGCCTGGTCTAGCCTGGTTGTGGCCACGGCTCCTCTGCAGGCAGCAGTTCTTTGAGCTTCTCCCTCATACTCTGCCTCCTCTGGAGCACATTCTGCACCTCTCTCTTGTCCTGGAAGATTCATTACTTAGTGTGATCCTCAGTCACAGGCATGTTCACACCACAACCTCCAGCTCATGATTGCTGATCACTACCGGTGTGAGGCAGTGGGTCAGTGGGTCCTGCACAGTGAGAGGAGCTGAGCAAACGGGGAAGCACAACACACACAAAGGGTTTATCTGCTGCCTGCAGGTATTTGCTGGTGCACAAACTGTATGGAGGCTTTTTAGTGCCCCAGTCACCTAACATGGGCCAAGAGCTGTGTGGACGAAAATGGCAGTGGCTACATGGTGGCAGCTGGCCAAGGGTAGAGGGAGGGCAGTTCTTCTCTGTGCTCAGTGTGTCCTGGGCTTCATGGTATGTCCTGTGTAAGAGTTTCAAACAGGAGACAATCTGCTGCATTTCATATGGCCCAGGCTCCAGTAGCCCCAAGGAGAGTGATGGGCAGTGCTTTTCGAATGTCTGTCTGAGACACCATTTGGACCATTTGGACACCATTTGTTTTGCAGAGAACACATTCCACGCACTGTGTGTGTGAACTGGTGGCGTAGGAAAGCCCTACACTTAACACATTAACTGCAGGCTTAGTGGTCATAATTGCAATGCTTTTCAGTGGAACCAGGGTGCAAAAGAACACTTGCAAATTGCCATGATTTAATTACTCCAGCTAGTTCCCAGAGTCAGCTATTTTATTACAGCACATGTAACATTTTGACCCTTAGGATATATTTTTAAAGCAGCTGAATGCAGCAGTTATTGTGGGAATTGCTGCAGAATGTCCCAGTTTTTGGTTTGTGTTTTCTCTAACAGATACCAAAAAGGAATTACCTAACAGTCTTGTGTTTTATGCTGTTTTTATTTCCAGTTAGTATTTGTTGTGAGCTTTGTCATATTAACTTAATGTGCATTTTATGTATGCATGCACAGATCCAAAAACTAGATTTGACTTCACAAAATAGACCCCATATGTCCTGAATTTGCTTGTGGGACATTATTGTTATTGCACTCGAGTAATTTGAGTGGAATGATGCTATTATACAGTTGGTAGGATCAGACCCTGGGCCTTAGCATCGCTGTATTTACAGACTGATTTTTAATTATATTAAAAAATAAAATTTAATCACCATATCAATTTAATGTTCCATTTTAAGTTAGACTTCATAACTATCCGGATACCTCAACAAAGCTATCTGTGCTTGTTTGAAAGCACAGATACATGACTCCTTACTTAGTGTTTCGGAGTCTCTCCAGCTTGGGTTGTTATGGATACATTGAAACTGAATGGAGAGCTACCTGAATCCTATTTTTCTTTAAAGCAGTGTGTTCTGGAGAAAAATGTAGTGTCAGTGGGTTAAAATGACTTTCAATAAGTTTGTGACCCAAATCAATGAGCCATTCCAATGAGTAGTAGCTTTGAACACATCTATTTTCTATTTTTAATCCAGAGGTTAAAACCTACAAACCTCTGAGGAGAAAGGTGCTGACACAGAGGAGCAGAACCAAGCAATGCAGGTAGTTGAATTGGCTGAGGATGTCTCCTGCCTCTCTTTGCCTTACACTGTTCATCTCCTGCACTGAAACTTGCAAAAGTGTGCCCTGACTATAGCTTTAGCTAACCCAGATGATATACATAGCTGAGTTTGGGAGTAGAATGGATTTTTATTGTTTCTTAGAAATATGATCACATATTTATGGCATATTTGACTTGTAGGAGACTCAGTGTGATACAATTTCTATACTGGTTTAAAGACATGGGAATGCTGACTTTATTCATTTTACTGAGCTTTCTGTAGTTCCTTGATGGTATGTCTTACAACCTGCCCCAGAAGGCGAGGATAAACCAGGTTCTTGTAAGTAGATCCTTTGGGCCGATCAGAGTGAAACGAGACTGAGTAATCAATGTGTGTAAATATATATGTGTAGGATTTATTTTAGAGCAATTTGGTTGCCATGGAAGGCAGGTATGTAGCCATTTTGGTTACTGTTATCTATAGTAATATGACAATATGAAGGCATAAACATGTCACTTAAGAAAATGCATAAGGCAAGAGACTGAAAGAAAAAGAAAGCATTAAAGTAGAAAGATCTGGATTCAGCAACAAGACCTGATTGTTGATATTTTGATGTCTGTCAGTCAGAGTGATGATCACAGTCCTGATCAGTTGGGGGGAGTGGTGAAGCCCCCAAAACACAAAGTCCAGTGGGTTAAAATATGCTCAGGTTCAGGTGGGAATACCCAGGTCAGGGGGAGCTTTCAGTCCTCTGGTGGAAGGCCTCAGAAATGAGTTTGGGTGTACTTCAGGGGGCTTTGATGGTTTATGACACGTTCTAAGACATGACAGCTGCCTCTCAGGCTAGCGCTGTTGAGCCAGTTATACCCCATCAGAAGGGATGAAAACCCTCAGGCCTACGTGTGAATGCCCCGTGTGAATGTGACCTTTCCTGGGGAGAGGAGGGTGAGTTCTACAACTGAGTGAGTTGTGTAGGGGAGGACAATTGGCAGGATGAAAAGCACTCTCCTGTCACCACAGGGTCTGCCTCTTGTCTGGCTCAAGGCGTGGCTTGTAGCCTCTGGTGGTGGGTGTTCACCCCCTCTGTCTTGTGTAAATCACCAACACACACCCAAAAACTCACCTCCTCCCCCTCGAGGGGTGCAGACCTGGCCTCAGCAAAGCACCTTGCAGCCTCCATGAATGGATGAGCGGTTTGAGTCATTAACCATTAACATTTTCATCTTTCACAGTATGTAACAATGGAGAGTGTTGCTTGAAGAAAAAAGTAATTTACTCCAAGGTATAGAGTTCATTGGACCAAAGTATTCTTTCTGTCCCCATGAGAAGAAATTACATGGAGGGTTATTGGGGAGGGAGAAGTACTCCTCCATATTTGTGCATTGTCTTGTTCTTTCCCTTCTTGCATGTATAATTTCAGCTGTGATGCAGCATGAGGAAGGGAGTATTTTATATAGCAAAGGCAACAAATAGCCATGACAAAAATATTTCTACACACCCTAACCCTGAATGCATCCCAAACACACCGTACGGGCTATTAATCTTTACCTAACTTTGCCTGGTTCTATCATTTGCACGTGCTGCTTAGGTGAAAGCAATTTTCTTTCAGGGAACTTCCTATGTTGTGATGATCCTTCAGCCAGCCTGGATTTTTAGTATGGTTGTTCTGTTCATTGACATGCCAAAAATGTAAGCACATGCTTAGGCATACAAGAGGAGTTAAATTACTGCCTGAGTGCTTATGGTTCTGGCAATTTAACACCAGGTTGAACTGATGTAATTTATTTAATTGTACTTATATTTCTTACTTACTTTAATGTGACTAAGACTAGACTCACTGCATCTTAAAATGTGGTTCCATATATTGTTTTCCCACTGCAAAAGTCGTTTGATTTCTGCACCCAGCTCTCATTCCTGCCTTTCCTCTCCCAGCACTGCACTTTGTAACCTTTCTGGGGCTTTACCACTGAGAAGTTACTGCTCAGTGCTGACTGTACTCTGTCTTTCTTGTAACCAACTTATTTTCCTGCCTGGACTTCTACACTGGTTGCACATAAGGAGTTTCATGGCTACCCAGTTATTTTCGGTGGAAACTGATCTAGCCAGAAAATACCTTCCTTTTATCTCCAGGCAATTTTTAGTTTGCTGTATGGCCACAAAAATGCTTTTGCCAGCTCTGTAAAGGGTGCAGCATGTGGACAGGAGTGAGCAGCTGGGTCTGGAAGAGGTGATGGACAGTGGCACTTAAGTTTTATGTAGAACCATTTTGTCATTTGTGTGGATACAGCTGTTTGTGGACCACACAAAGGCTGACTCCAGGGAAAGGACTGCTTTTAACTCAGATAATTTCTTGAGCTGGATTTGCCACGGAAGCTAAAATATCACACAGCTGTGCTGTCATATGGTTCCACAGCCTCTACATACTGGACCTGTGTGATACTGGATCACCCAGAGGAAAAATTTAATTCAGATTTAATATGAGCAAATGAGCATATGTAAATATTTCTGTCAAACACAGCAGGGCAGTGTGTGCTGGCTGAATGCCTGCACACCGGTGTTACTGCAGCTGCAGAAAGACAAGACAGTACCTGATCTGACAGAAAACTGGCTAGCATAAAGATTTTACCTTGGAATAGGCAGAGTGAGCAAAGTTCAGCAGTTTTTTAATTATATGGGCATCACATCTGATCCAGGCTGTAAACTCAACCCATTTCTTACAATCACATGTTCTGTGTCCTCCAGGATCAGACATGGGCCCAGCATAAATATGTTCAGGCCTTTGAGACTGAGAACTGAGTTGAGATCTAGTTCTCAGATGGTAAGAACAAGGAGTGCAAGATAAAAAGGAAGATAAAAATCTTAATTATGTAGATAGAAAAATACTGTATCTCTTCTAGAGAGTGTTTTAGTGTCTGGGGTGTTCTTGTTAAAAGGTAAGAGCTCTGTTAATTATGCTGTTGCCCCTTCAGTGAAAGAATCCTTGCAGAAATGTCAGTTAATTTTTAAACATGAAGATGGGTAAGAAAAAGAAGGAACATTTGCTTCCATGGTTCATGAGGGCTTTTGGGTTGCATTGATGACAACTGATACATTTTACTCAAAAATGAAAAGTAGGTACTAACAGAGGCTATCCAGTTTCCCCTCTCTGTCTCATTTTCCTCCTGTTTTTCCCAGTCCTATTACTAAGAGGGAAACATTTCTAAAGGGAAAGGATGGATCTGTTCCCATGTCCAAGTGATACTTGCTCTCTGAGGTGCCAGGGCATTCTTTTACCTTTATGGCATGGTGGCACCAGACTGACTGTGGAGCTATGCAGAGACTTACAATTTCTTTCATAGCAGTTCTATGAGTAGATATGTCCATCCCACAGAAAATTCTGCTCTGATTTATAGATTCTGAATTTGATCAGAAAACAAGATGTTGATTTAAGTAACATTAACTGTGTAAGCACATTAGCTTGCTCAGCAGCAGCCTTCTGTCTGCAAGTGAAAGGGTTTACCTGGATATTACCCAGGTTTCGTTGCAAAAGGTACCGTTTCTCTCAGCTGCCATCTGCGGAGTTCTTTCCCTGCTGAGCTTTGTGAATATCCTACCAAAAGTAGAGAATTAATGGGTGATTTCCAAATCTGAATACCTCAACAGGTAAAGTTTCAGTTGTTAGTCTGCTGGTAGTTATTCTTGCAATAATTAATTTATATCTGTCAATAAAGAAAACGTTAAGTTAAAACAGTTTTACTAGCTTACTGCCTATATATAGACATTTGTAGAGGAATTTTCAATTAAAAAACCTTGCATGTCATTTGCAACATTGTTAGGTAAATATTTGAACATGCCAGGGCGAGTATAAATACTTGCTGTGTTGTAAGCTTCCTTGTTTGATACACATGGAACATTAAAAATCAATTATTAAGCAGTTGCTAGTCCAGATATTGCCAGATGGAGTAGTTCTCTCAGTCATTTGAAATACAGTAATTGTAATAACTCTGTCGTGTAAGGGAGCAGCATGTGGCAGTACAGTCGTACCTGAGATGTCTGCGCTGTTTTGTCTCCCGCAGTGGTGAATGGCCCAGTGCAGCTGCCCCCCAGCACAGCCCTGCCACAGCAGAGCCACCCCACGCAGCCCCCTGTGCTTCTAGCCCTGCCCAGCCCACTGACCACACAGCAGCAGCAGCAGCAGCAGCAGCAGAAGCTGAGGCTCCAGAGAATCCAGATGGAGAGGGAGCGAATTCGGATGCGTCAGGAGGAGTTACTGCGACAGGTAAGGCCAAGGACACTCTTACTTTGTTCAAGAGCTTTTAGTTCAGTGCATCCAAATTTTTACCAAGTACAGTTAGTGGCTCTGTTACTTTATGTCAAGATTAACTGTGGTTTTAGGTAAGGATAACCAAAAAGCTAATATAAATAGATAATTTCATTTTTTTCTCTAAAATAGCACTGAACAGAACACACAATGGTCATCAGTCAGAAGTTACAGAGCTGGAATCTTTCTTGCTGCCTCTAACAGTAATGTAAGAACCAAATTCTGTTCTGTGTCTGTTCATGAGCAACCAGAGCACCTATCACTGATTGTTTGGCAGTTTAGCTTTGTTTGCATAGGAAACCATGTTCATGCTTCACTGAAGACAAAGGCAGAACATATGGAGTTGTTCTTGACTCTGATCCCAACTCTCTAAATTTGTACCCTTTGAGTTAAAATAAAATCACATTCACATCTTACATGAATACCTCTGATCTGAAGGCTTGCCAGAGTTGGTTATTTGTGGATGTTTTGTTTATTGTTCTATTTCTTAAGTTTCAGCTCTATATAATGACTGACATTGTACAAAATAGACATGTTACTTCCTTTATACTGCCTAAAGAAAATGAAGTTTTAACAATTGTATTTTGTCTGTTATGGACTGTTCCACTAGTGATGTTGTGTTTGCATGGCATATTAATCAGATTCCTTAGTGAAAAAAAATAACGTGTTTCTCTCAGGAACAGCATAAATTTTATCAAGAAGAATACTGTTATTTGTGGCCTTCCATATGCTTCAGGTAACAGTTCTAAATACCTTCAAAAATAGTAACTTCACAAGATCAAGGTGGTTTCAGACATGGGCAATGGTCTCAAGTCTTTTGCATACCTTCTCCTTTACCATCAGAAGCTCAGAACATGATAGAAATGGGTATGGGAAGAGAGTGGGGATATGTGGTATGAGCTTAGTCATCATTGTCATCATGCTAACAACATGTTTAGCTATTTTTACTCTCTTTAGCTCTGTTCTTGCTTCAGGACAAGAGCAAATTAAGCTTCGCAGTTGTACCATTGACACAAAGGCTGCTTTCCCTGCATTGCTGACTTTGAAACTGATACATGCACAGCACTCTGCAGCTGTGCTGTACTCAATCAAGCCTCCAATTTACTGTGCCCCAGTAATACCTTGCCTCTGTGGTGTTTGTTGGAGCTCCCTGTTGCATGAAGCAGGACAGTATCACTTTGCATTACTAAAGTTTTCAGAACTGGTGTAGGTCTTAGGAAGGAAAGCAAGATGCAAAATCCGTCTTTCTAAACAGAATGCTGTGAACTTCCTGCCAGTAACCTGAGCATCCTGAACCCTGGCAGCTGAGGACACGATGAACCCCTCGGGAGCCCTTGGTGTTCAAGTAGTTACTCCTGCTCTGACCCTCCACTGCTGTTTTTGCTTTTCTAGGGTAACCTATCTAAGGGAAAACTGCTGACTAAGTGTGTGCTCTGCTGCCAGCAGCTGTGAGGTGGTTCAGAGCATTTGAGTGAGAGGGGTGGGATTCTTTGGAGGGTCTCAAACGTTTCAGCCTAGCAGCAGCTGCTGGCTCCCCACAGCCATTTCTGGCAGCAGCTGATGGGGTGCAGCAGCATGCTTAGCCAGGAGGAGGACATGGCTCTGGGAGCTCTTGGCTTAGAGCATTTGTTTCCTTCTTTGTCCTCCTCTTCATGTAGTTAGTAGGTAAAACCCTAGAATTCTAGATTGAGTACATGCAAGAAGGGCAGCATGTCAGAAAACCAACATGACAGCTTCTGTATAAAGTTTTCCTTATTGACTTTTGTCATTCTATAAGGAGTTAATGTTCTTTCATACTCATTTGTTTTTGTTAGCTTTCCCAAAGAAAAGGAAGAATGTGATTGCTAAAGAGCTTCTTGGAAATGGAAGTTGGTAGAGGTCAGTCAGCTCTGAAAGGTTGGGCAGGGAAGGTGCCCCAGCACTTCTCTGTGTGCATGAGGGCCATCCTGTGCCATGTTTGGAAGGGTACCAATAGTCCAAAAAGGCAGTGCTTTGCAGGGGCTTCTTTCTGATCCAGGGGATTGCCTAAGCGCATCCTCAGAAAGTTTCAGGGGCTCAGAAGAGGTTGAAGAAGCAGTGGGGGAAGATGCAGAGGAACATTTATCGCTTTTTTGTCCTCAAAAAGTAGATCGTTATTGGCCTGCTATAGCCTCAACAGAAAAATGCCCCTCTGTGTTCCTTTCACCAGACAGACTGGCCCAGGGTCTGATTTACTTGATGCCTACATCTCTCGCTTTCCACCCTAAGTATGAGGACTGGCAGAAGAGGAATTGCAGCAACCAGCAATGTAAACTCACTATAAAAATGCTGTCACTCATCTCCTCCAAGGGTTTGGCAACTAAGGATAGAGTTCAGGTCAGTTCTGCCAAGGAGAGTCCCAGGGAATGTGACAATGAATTTCTGTATGTGTCTGGCATACAGCTAAAAAGGGGTTTACATCAGGACTGTGTTTAGAGGCTTTGAGTCATTCAACACACTGCAATGCTTTGATGCTCTTAAAGTTTTGCAGATAACTGCTGATGAAGCTTTTTGACCTGGCTTTGTGATGTCAGAATACTGTGGGGTTTTGTTATTTATTTTGAAAGTCCTCTTTGGGTTTTTAAAATAGCATATGCCATAGTGCCAAGCAGATCATTAAGGGTTTTGGCCCTTTCTCAACTAAATACCAGAAATTGTCTCTGCTGGACAAAGGGAAGGGAGCTTCCTGCATTCAAAGACTGAGAGGTCACTAGCCTGGCTGAGGCTTTAATAATGTTGCTGCTCACAGGATGTTGGAAGTCTCTGATACTTTTTGACAGACCTAGGATAGGGGATTCACAAATATTCTTCTTAAAAACCTTGTAGTCATGCTTAGAATAGAGAATAGGTAGCAGACTATCATTCAGCTTTGGGCATTGTGTAGTTCATCTGTTACTACTGACTATTGCTGTAATAATGTCAAAGAGGTGAAGGAATCTGACACCAGTAGCAGTACTAAAATTGCAGTGTGACTTCTGAACAAATAACCTGCAGTAGAGGAGGAACATATGTCACATACGGTGAAGCCAATGCTCTGTCTGCTTCCCCAGCCAAATCTTTACTCCAGTGTGCAGGAGTCTGTTGTTCTACATTATAAAATATCCATGGAGTTAATATTACAAGCAACATGCAGTATGTTGAAATAAAGACATGGGAGGTGACACGCCATTTCCCAAGAGAGAGTAGATCAAGTAACTTTATAATAAATGTTGTGTTTCTTGCAATAAAGAGACAGGAACTTTGATTTTGTAAATGATAGTGTTAGTCATTCTTCAGGCTTTTCAGCTCACAAGTCTTTTGCTTTGGAAGGCCTGTCTAAATCTTGTGTGGCGGTAGTTGTTATATTTTAAAAAAGTACTGAGAATATATGCATGTAGACAGTTAAAAAAGACATCTGCCCATTCTCTGAGGTCTGTACATTTTCACAGACTTCAGCTGATTAAATTCTAAATAGAAACATCACCATTAGAATTATCACTTGACAAATGTAATCATATACAACCTATTGTACATAAACTATTAAGAATCTTCAGACTGTTTGTTCTTAACATTAGTAAATAATGACACCATCTAATGTAAATTATAATTTATCAGCGAATATGTTGATAATTGTATTATCAATACTACGTTATTTTTTTGTCAAGACTACATTAATGGGCACCAGTATATGTTAATTCCCAGTGAATAATTGTTACATTATTCATGAAGAGACCAGCCCACTCCTTCTCAATGAAAAAAATCAATTGAAAACATAGTAAAACATCATATTCTAGCTTCAACAACTTGTTAATCCTTTCTGTACTTGGAAGAATGAATGACTGATTCTGTGGAGAAAAGTTTTCCACTAGGATTTAAATGATATATTTACTTTGCTTATTTCATTTATAAAAATAAGTTGAGAAATGAGGTTAAAACAGAAACAGTTTTATTATTTTAAGGTCTTCAGTTATTTGTTTGGAACGCCCTGCTGGAGCCAGACAACCTCTGGATAGAACTCTGCACCACTAGATGTCATGGGTGTTTTGCAGAGATAATGCTGGAAGAATTTATTTTCAGGAAGAGTTGGGAAAAAAGTTTTCTTTGTCTCTGATTGTTTGTCATCCTGCAGGCAGTAGCCATGAGACGGGTCATGAGGCAGATGCTTATTATTAGGCAGAGGGTTCATTCTAAAGATTATTGCATTACAGTCTTGGTTCCAGTGGTTTTCTTCTAATGTGTTATGTACTTTATGGTTGCTGAACTATGAGACTGGCTTCCAGATGTGGTAAAACTGACAGAGGTTCTGTGAGGCTTTAAGCCAGCACAGGTGGGTGTGAGACGCTGTCTGTCTGCATCAGGATTTTCTTCATATCAGTATAAACAAATAGTCATCAGTGACACCTTCAGAACTAATTTCCTCATGTGTATATGTTACATGGTCACTTACATGGTCACTGCAGTACTTCTAAGCTGTTGGAATAACCCATCTTGTATATTTATTTGCCTTTTCAGGAAGCTGCTCTATGCAGACAACTTCCTTTGGACTCAGAAAACATGGTCTCAGTTCAGACAGCTGTGAACACCCCTGCCATGACACAGGACATGAGGCCTATTGCAAATAATGGATCCGATCCTTTCTTGAGCAGGCAAGTTCCTTCTTCATTAGGCAATTGCTTCCACTGCTTTCTCTAGACTGTTAAACCTTTATCTCTAAAGTAGTTCCTATATCATCCTCTTTTGTACTCGCTCTAAACAGGGAGATGGCTGACCCAAAATCTTTCAGTTTATGGTTCAAGAAGGAATCTTAGGAAAATTAATAAATTGTAACAGATGGTTTTAACTGTAGTATCAGGATACGTAGAAGACTAAGTAGAATATTAGCTAAGTATTAAAACATTCGGTTTTTTTAGGCTGTCAGAACTGGTGTTCTCTCTCTCTCTATATATATATATACATATACAATTATATATACACGTGTGTATTTAAAAATTTAAGAGTGGCCTCACTTCAATTGCTTAGTTATTTGGGCTGATGTGACCCAAATATGATGTTGGCTAATCAGTGGCCAACAGTTGAGAATGAGGCTTAATGACTGAGCATCTACCTTTAAAATGTAACCTACTGTGCCCAGGGGCTGTGTGCCTACCAGAGAATCTTTACTGAGCCTTTTTCATGTTTCAATTTATAGTGGGCCATACCATTCCAGGGAACAGAGTACGGACAGTGGCTTGGGATTAGGATGCTACAGTATACCAACGACACCTGAAGATTTCCTCAGCAACGTAGATGAGATGGATACAGGTAGAATACTCTGGTTTAGCTTAAAGTATAGTCATGTTAATAACTTTGTGTTATAAATAGTAATGTTTTGTACTTGCATAACTGAACAATAATCTCAGCTTTCTTATGCAAGAGAGCAGACTGGGACTGTGGGGGGAAATACCCAGAAGGTGCTTAGTACCCAGAAGGTTCTCAGCTTTAACTTAGGTCCAGATTCTGCCATTTTACCTTAGACTGATGTTAAACAAAATAAGTAAAAGTTGGAAAATGTGAACCTTAATTTCTGTTTTCATACCATTGTCCAAGGTAAGAGGAGTAAAAATCTGGTCTTGGGTTACATGTACAAATCACTGTGTTTTCTAACTCTGGAAAATCAATCTCGTTAGTAAGTCTCTTACAGTGACAAAGTTAGATTTGCCTTCAAACAGAATGTATTTAGCTAGTTTAGGTTTTGTTATATATTTATTTTATATTAGTGTCCTCATGGTGTTTAAAATGCTGAAATAGATTACTAGAAAATCAACAACTTTTTTTCCAAAGAGTGGAATTCTCAGCTCTTCCTCACCTGAACTTCCTTTTGAAGTCATCAGAAGTTCTAGATCATGCAGAGAGTGAAAGGTTTCTCTACTAAAGGTTTTAATGCTTGTTATGAATTTATGAAAAAAAGTAATATTACAGAGTTAAATTGCTGTAAAGTGTGTTTTTCAATTATTCCCCACGGACAGCATTGCCCCTGGAGCAGAGAATAGGATGGACATGTACATGAGACTTCTTTGCGGCTCCCTGGGCAGACCAGGGAACAAACTTGGAACTGTCCTGCCCCCAAAGTGGAAGGCCAGAGCTGCATGCTTTGGGCACTCCTGGCAAGGGCCTTTTGTGTTTTAGAGAGCGAAGCAAGGATGTGAAATGTACTCTTAGAAGACCATGCACTCTGCATCCAAATACAGTTTTGAGGTAATGTGTGTGGTGAGATAGGAGTGCTCGCAAGTGTTCATGGAAAAGGGGGAGTCTGAATTTTAGGTCAGTTCTGTTGTTTTAAATTACCCACAAGAATGGGTTGGTATTTCAAAAGTTCTTCTTTACTTTTCCTAGGAGAAACTATACCACAGACAACAATGAACATAAATCCACAACAAACACGTTTCCCTGATTTCCTCGACTGTCTTCCAGGAACAAATGTTGATCTTGGGACTCTAGAGTCAGAAGACTTGATCCCTATTCTCAACGACGTGGAATCAGTACTCAACAAAAATGAACCCTTCCTGACCTGGCTGTAATCAAGCAATGCTGATTGGGCCTACAGTGCAATTCACATTTCTTATTCCTCTTGAGATAGAAGTAGAATATCTGAAAATCCTCAAGAGATTCAACCTACTGCCTTAATGACTTTTGTTACATCACCTTTACGGTCAGTTTAATCTCTGCCTGGATTTGATTGATAATAATTTAAATATAAAATACATATTTTTTTATATATATATAAAATACATATATGCCTATATATTTCTTTTTAAAAAGCACACTACGTTAGACATCTGTGTACTTCTTTACCTTTTCAGACCAGGCAGAAATGTTTCACTTGAAGGACAGAAAGTGGCTGATGTTTGTGCATGTCTGACTGATCTCTGGGGTATTGATTGACATCACAGACCCTTTGTGAACCACAGAAGCTAACTACTAGGTCACTTGGTTCAAAAAACATGCACAGCCTATGTTTATGACAATAGTACCAGAAACTTTTTTTAATCAACTTACTTAAGCCTTAAAAATCTTTTCTTTTAGTTCTTAGTAACTAACTCTGCTCTATGGAATATAGATTAAATCTGACCCATATCAGCCATAGTAATTCTCATTATATATTTATAAAGGCACAAACAATACTTATATTGTAAGTTGTATACTTAAAACAATATAGCAGTTTATTTTTTTCAGTATATTACTGTATAGTTTTCAGAAAATAAATACTTCCAATCTGAAAGTACCAGAATTGTTTAGCAACATTTTTATACTAAAATATTGTTCCAAAATAAACCAGGCTGGTACTGACTGCTGCCTTTTAAAAACAAAGCAATGTATTATAAGCAAGCATTTAAAAAAATTCTTAGATTTTTATGTTTATTATATTAAACACTACAGTTTTGTAATTTAACACATGAACAAACAATTTTTTATATATATAAAATCTATGGCAAGTATCTTAAGTGCAAAAATACTCTTTTAAAATCAGGTCTGGAAAATGTGGCACAATTTGTTAATGTCATATGTAGTGGGGGAAAAAACCTTGCTCATACTGTTTTCAGTAATGTTTTTAACTGACAGTGTCAAAATACATGTAGTTGTATACATGAAAAAAACCAGCAACTTTATCAGGGCACTGCTAAAGCAGCATTGGGACTCAGCTGATAAAGCTGCTTAGTTCTCGTGTCTTTCACTTACTGTAACTGGTGCACAGGTGTGCTGTGTGTTCCTACCTATTGTATATCCTACAAACCCTCCCTTAACAGAGGTTTGGGACTGAGAAGGCATCAAGGACATTAAGCTTGCAGTTCCCCTGAAATGCAAATGAAGTCCTGAAGATTCTTAAATGTTTGGAAATTATTTAATTTATAATCTATGAATTTACATTTTTTATATTAAAAATAGGTCTGTTTCTGAAAGGCATTAAAACTTTTCTCTAAGCTTAATCCAGGCTATGTAAAGAGAAGAGATGTAGCATTAAGTGTAAATGTGTGTTTGCCACGTCTGATAACACTTAACAAGATCTTACTGATGTGACAGAATAATGATCACTAAAGACTTTTTTCCATCTGGTTGGGGGAAGGTAGGTGAAATGGTCAGAGATGAAGTGGTGGGAATATAGAGTAGGTTTGGAAGACAAATGATGAGGTAATAAATGTAAACCCTTGCTGGAAAGGGTGGCTGCAGACAGGGACGCATAGCAAATGGATCTTCGGTGTTCAGTGAAAAATGTAAGAGAAGCACTAAATAAACAACCCTGTCTGTGATGAACTTCTGGTTGTATGTGGTGTCACAGGATGGAAAATAAAAAGCACACATATTGACAATTGGAAAAAATATGCAAGGCAAAGACCTACAGTTGTGAAGTTTTATTGCATAGAGAAAAGTAGCTTTTTAAAATGTTTTTGGTTGTTCTGGTTTGGTATTTTTAGGTAGAAAAAGAGATGTAACAGCAGAGTTGTGTCTGCACAGAATTTAATTACTGAATGGGCATTGCATTTATTTTATTCCTTTGGAGGGGCTATTACTTGGGGGGTTTTTTTAAGTTATTTTTGCCAGTGCTAACTTTTGAGATAGCACAAAATTACTTTCCAACAAACAGGGGACTGGGCAGGGCTGACCAATATTACTGTAATTAGGTTTACTCTTTCTCTGTTAAGGGTTTCTTCAGGTTGTCAGCCTAAATGAAAAACAGATGGTCCTAAGTCTTTGTTCTGTAGTGCCATGACTGATGTTGGTAAATAACTGGAGATCTTTTGGCCAGCTTGCAAGGCCAGGTTGCCAGAGTTGCTTGGTTGGTGAGGAGCCGACAGCTGTTGGTGCTGGAAGCACCTGCAGCAGCTGCAGATCTGAATGGTGGTATGATCCAGAAGACAGTGCTCATCAACAGATTATGCTTAGAGAATGCAGTTTTTTCATTTGCTAGCAAGTCTGCACCACTGAACGTGTATGTTTGTCATAATAAACAATATTCTGAGCTGGTCGAGCTCTAGCCTGTTGTGAGTGCTGATTCCTGCCTGGCCCCATTTGTTGTCATCAGCCGAAGGCTGTGCTTTGTACAGGGAAAACTGATGCAGCTTTCTAGTGAAGTCATATCCGTTGTATACCAAAATTGTGAATCTGCAAGCTTGATTCCTTTTTCATTGGTGTTTCTGGTGGTTGAGTGTCTTGGTGCAAAGGCCTGAAATTGGTAAAGCAATCATAAACTCTGTTTCTTTGTTACTTCCATAATAAAGCAGCAGTGGATCTGAAACAGGAGGGTGCCCTGCAGAACAGCACTTCAGGGTGAAACAGCTGCCAGAGTCTTAGGTCAGATCTTTACTCAGCCACAAAGCAAATCATGCTTAAGTTAATAGTGATCCTTTATGCTGTCAGCTTCTCATTTTTGTAATGGAGAGGGTGTATCAGATGAAGTGTAGCAACAACAAAATCTGGTTTTCAACGTTCTCTTTTTTAAAAAGTTTCTGGCTTTAAACAGGGTTGTGGCAGAACTTTTCAGTATTCAAAGCATATGCAATATGAAACTAAATTTATTACTGACAATATTTCACTGCACTATTTCAGGTTTCAAACATTTACTGTACTAAATGTACACTATCTACTTGTAGTATGAATACAACCAGTGTGCCAGCTGGACAGTTTTGCTGTGACCATCCCTGAGGGTGGCATACGTAAGTCTTGGTGATACTGAAGTTATGGGATGTTGTTAATTACAGTTTGTGTTCTGGTAATACTGTTAGAATGTAACTTGGGGAGGCATTGGGTTTGACTTTTTGACAATAAATGCTGTTTGGGGGAAGGGAAGGATTTAAATGTCTATTTTAATTATAGAAAAATGTGGGCGGGTGTTCAAATAAACTTGTTTCCTAATATATACATCCATGTACATGCTAGTTCTTTAACTATTTTATTTACTTTTTTCATTTTGTTATATGACATGTGTGAGCATTTGTTTTTAATATTTAGTACATTGCAATAGATTGTATGTATCAAAACCAATGAGATCAAACAATCAGATCAAACTGTAGAATCCAGGGTTTGATTTTGGGATTTTCTTTTTTTTACTATTTCTTTGATCTTGTACCTGAAAAACAAATACAAATGAACTTGAAAGATTTTTGATGCATATTGTTTTTTTTAAATGGTTTGGGTTTGTTTCTGGGGGATTTTTTTGCAGGTTTTAGTATGTGCTTCCCAGGAAACTGTAGAACACTGCTTGGCATAAATGTGCAGACATATTAATCTGTGAAAAAGGGCATAAATCTTGAATAAAAATATTAGTACTTATCAAGTCCAAATGGGATCTTTTACCATTATGTTTCCATAAATTAGTAGTTGTTGTTATGGCTGTTAGTGGTGGTTACAGTTCTACTTGGAATGCTTACAACTTGCTCCCTAGTGCCACCATAACTTGTTTCTTTTAGTGGCACCTTGTAACTCATAATTCACTAACAACACAAGTGCTGGTTTACAATTTGTTTAATACTGTTATCTCTGAGCAGACTCATTAGCACCTGGTCCATTTGCTGTTAAATTCTGTTTTGGGGGCTTAAATACTGCATTGTTTTAAGTCTGATCCCTTATTCAGGAAGTTTATTAAATTCTGTATTAGGAAAATACCTGTCTTCTTTCTTAGGAACAAGCTGTGAAACCTAAACATCCTGGGCTTCTGTTTGAATGTCTGGTCTTTACTGTCATGGTACTTGACATGGGTGAGTCAAGATGCAGGTCAGCTGTTACTATTAATTAGTTTTAATACTTTTTTCTTGAATCATTCTCTTCCATAATTTATTGAAACTAATTGTTAGAATGTGTTTTAACAGTATCTTGCATTTACATAAAAAAGCTCTGGAACCTCTGCCAAACATAAATGCCAGGTGTATTAGCTTCTGACTGTGTTTGGAAATATGTGATTGCTAATTCATGCTTTATTTACTCAGGAATATTAATCAAGTTTATTTGGCAGAAATAGCAAATATGTATTTGTAAAGGCCATTCAGTTTGTTCCTAATGGCATCAGCGTGCAAGACCTTAGAAGGTCTCTGTCCTTCCAAGCTGCTCAGTGGTGTTTGCTGTACTCTTGCTGCTCCTGGGCCTTGTTACCCAGGAGCTGTGCTAAAAGTGCTCGTCAGGGAGAGCTTTCCTGATGCTGGAATGTCCTAAAACCCGCTGTCCTTTCAGAGGCGTGTCCACACTGCGGCCATCCCAGACCGTGGTTGGAAGAGCAGCTCTTCCGTGGGTGCCTACGCCAGTTCAGGTCAGGCCGCAGCCACAGCCCCAGAGCGGTGACTCTGCCCCGGGCTGGGCTGCGCATCACCCCGGCATTCCGTACAGTCCTGTTCGGGGGGCAGCCAGCAGTGGTGTTTTTACTGGGGCAGTTCAGTTACAATCCTCCTTAACTGGTCCCCAAAATCTCAATCTGCCCTCCACCGCTAACAGTGCTTGCGCCCCCATCAGGTACCTCATGATTCCTAAAAGCACAGTGGCTGCAGTCACACACAGTTTCCCAGAAAAATTAAGACTTTGCATTAGGGTGGGGTTGGCTTTGTTTTCTTTTCTTCTGAAAACTGGATTCCTTGTAAACAGCTGTTTACAGAATTTGCTTCGGAGCAGGCTCCTCGCAGCACCGCCGCCGGGCCGGGGCTGCTGCAGCTGGGCTGTGCTCGGGAGCGGGGCCGGGGCAGAGGAGCAGCACCGGCAGCAGGTGGGAGAAGGCGGCCGTGGCCAAGGCTGTACCCGTGGGGCCCAGGAGGTGCCGAGGAAGAGTGCCTACGAGCCAAACCGAGAGAGATGTTTAATGGTGCTGCTTTCTGCACATACCTGTTTCCAAATAATGCCATAACTTACTCTAACTAGCACAATTAATGAGTAAAATGTGTAATTTTCAGTGCCTACTAACAGTTCTTTCTGGTTTGGATTATTAGGCTCCACAGGTGGAGCAATCTGTATCTCAGCAAAGGGTCCTGCAGCAAACTAGCAGTGACAGGTGGGGGATAATGGTGCTGCTTTGCAGGTGAAGATGTCTATAAGAAAGTCCCATTGTGTTGGCAGAGCTGCAGAGCTTTTGTAGTTTCAGTAAAGCAGTGCATCCTTATCCTGTGACAACGTCATTTGGCAAGAAAAAAGTTCAGAGGTGTTTTATCTGGGTTCTTACTCATGTTCATCACTGTGTACCAGAATCTGCCCTGTGGGGCAAAGACTTCACCTGTATCTGTGTAATGGAACAAGTCAGCCTTCCCACCCTTGGACAGCTGGGGTTGCTCCAGGGTTTGCCACTGTTCACCTTGCAGCTGGTTATACCATGAGTAATGTAGAATCCATAAAGGGGGAGCTACAGTTGAAGTGGTAACAGGTGATGAACTTTCAAGACTGGAATGATGTTAGAAAACATCCTTTCTTCTGGGCTGAGCAAATTTTTTTTTTAACTTTGTAAATGTTACTTCACTATTTTAGAAATGAACCTTTTGCAAAGAGTTGCCAGTTAAATAATGCATCATTCCCTGACAAGTGACACTGTGCTAGGGTTAATCCATCATTTTGTTGCAGTGTATTTAATTGAAGGTGATAATAAAAAGAACTCTTAACTGTACATACTTCAGCTGTGCAGGGACACCTGTTTTATCATGCTGAAAGTGCGTGGGCTCAAAATCATATGTGTACACTCCACATGTAATCTGAATTGTTTAATAACCAGTGTGCTTCCTTTTATGTAAGCTCTTGGCTAAAACAGTGCCACACAATGTCAAAGTTGCTGTTCCTGGTCATCCAGTCACCCAGCAGCCAGTTTTTATGGATGAATAATGAACCTTCAGCTAGCATGGGCATCTCTGAGATTTTACAAACAATACTAATATTTTTTTCTTTCTGCTGCTAGGTCTTCTACATCTCTATTTTTGTATGTATGTTGATATTTGTACACACTACAACAGAGTGTGGTGTTCAAGCTGGTCAGGGCTCCTGAGGTCTGCTTTAACACTTTTGGTTATCC
The DNA here is from genome assembly GCA_013396755.1 of Sclerurus mexicanus. Taxonomy (NCBI): domain Eukaryota; kingdom Metazoa; phylum Chordata; class Aves; order Passeriformes; family Furnariidae; genus Sclerurus; species Sclerurus mexicanus. Next base: position 142,056 of record VWZF01003703.1, on the reverse strand, counting down.
CTGTTTGTGGTTTCTCTCTTGCTGTCATCCTTCTGTTCCTGTGTTAGCACTGCACTCTCTTTATCTGTGACTTCTCTCCCAGAAATGCCACTGGCCTGTTATTTCATTTTCTCTTACAAGGATCTGTGATCAATCCCTCTCCTTGATTTTGCTGGACACTTTGCTCAGTAAAAACATAGAGCAATCTCCAATTACTGCAGAACTGACACCGAAATTTATTGCTAGGGGAGAGCCTCAGATGTTAGCCATAACTGAATAGATAGGGGAACACTCTTGTTGGCACTTTAAAGCGCGAGTTCCACTGAGCTGCTGGTTTGGCTCCTTTACCCTTGTTCAGTACACCTCAAGGCCAAGGTGCGAATGCAGTCTGGATCACAAGATGAAATGTGTGTGCCTTGTGTCAGTATCTAGTATATATGAGCTCATGTTAGAAAATCACCATGTAGTTGGGTGTCTCTTGGAAGCACTAACTCATGAAACACCCATTGGTTTTAGTTTTAGGTATCGTAGCTTGCCGTCTATTATTTCTTATCCCATGTCCCACAAAGATTTATGTACTCTGTTTATTAATATATTGAAGTTGCACACCCATCCATTTGTTGAATGCTGATGAGAAACATTCCATGTCCCCAAAGGCTTCATAAAAATAAAACAAGACAAATGTGAGATGAGGTGCAGGACAGCTGCTCACCACAGATGAAAGAATAGACGTGAGTTGCTTGCACAGTGGGTGGTGATATAAAGGGTACTCTCAAATTCCTGCACAATGCAGTAGAACAGGTGGGAGAGACAGCTGTTTGTAAAGAGGATTTTTTATAATTTAGCATCTTGCACAATCTATTGCTGAGGCTACTTTGATTTTATTAGTGTAACTCTCAGTACCTAAATAGAGCTGTTTAACATTTCTGCATATTGCTCAAGTACTTTCAGTGCTTTGGAGTACTTTGTCCTTCAGATATCCCGAGTGTAGATACAGAGTATATGAAATACATTTTGTGAAAGCAGAGGCCACAGAATCATTATTTCAGAAGGAAAATTTTAGGCAAGAGATATGGCAAATACTGAGAAGCCTTGAGACATCCAGCCTGGCAAAGCTGGTTTGTGAAAATTTTTTTCAGAAATTTTGTAAGGAAGCAGTTGATTTGAATCCCTCAAATGTCTCAAAACCTTCCTGATTTTCTTCTTGATTTCTTTGAGAAATGCTTTTTCTTTTAAAGTTTTAAAAGTTATTTCGAAAAAGTATTTTTGCCTTTGTGCTCTCTTGTCTCCTATATCATTGTGGCAGACACAGCTAAATTGAACTTCTGCAAAAAAGATTAATAAATGGCATTTGCCCTCACGTATAGGTTGAAAGCTGTGAGGAATTATGAGCCACCTAACTGACTTGAATAAAAATTGTAACCCAAAATTGTATTTTGCCTGAGAATAGCTTCTTTTTAAGTGGAACTTGTTTTACAAAAATAAATATGAATGTCAAGAGTTGAATTTAAGTTATTTTATTCCATGATGAGGGGTTTCACGAAGGCTAGAAAGAGAGTCAGGGCTTCATAACATTGGTGAAGGGAAGTGACCTTCATTCTCATCTTCTTAGCCAGAGCCAGTGCATCTCAGGGCTCCTCTATGGAGGGCTGCAGAAGGGATCCTTCGAAGGTGAGGAGGGTTGTCTGCAATATTCATGTTCTTCAGACAGTTCCATCTCCCTGGAAGAATGAAAACAGGGAGGTAATTTAGTGGCTACTGTTGCTGCGACTTTCAAAGTTTTTTATTATTTCTCAGTGGCAGCAGTGTAGGGTTTCGGCTGTACTTTAGAAAATGCGAGCGTGGCGCTGGATGAAGGCTAGGTTAGTTTTTCAGACTGTCAGCTCGTCAGATGTGCATATAACTGAGCAGTACACAGAATAACAGAACTATCAGTTGCTCACCCCACAACATCCACAGCATTTGCAGTCCCCGCAGAGGGTTCCAAACAGGCCGTTCACCGCCTGAATACCACAGAGCACTGCCTGGATCAAACTCATGACCAGCAGCAAGGAGAAGAGAGTCAGGTGCCACACAATAATATTTTCAGGTAACAAACACTTTTTCCACAATGTATGGTCAGTGAGGTAATCCCTACAGGAGAAAAACAGGAAGAAGACAATATTAGCTTGCAGAGGGAGAGTCTCTCACAGGTGAGGGGTTGCCACTGCTGTGGCATGGCTGAGGTTCTGTTCACTTTGGCAAGAATTTCTCTTGCCACACTGGTGCTATGTATCTAGAACATGATTTCAGTTTAGTTTGTAAATAATTGAAGCAATTGATTTGAAAAGACAAAACATCAGAAGGGAACAATCGGAGACAAGTTTTTGATAAATTGGACAATTTGGTTTTCTGGGAAGAAAAGGTTGTAGTCAAGCAGGTGCCAAATGGGTGTTATCTGTGCCAGTGTTTTGCCAGGGGCATTTTTGCTGCTTTTACATATTTACAGCACTTTTTGTGGGGGGATGGAGGGGTGGTTGGGCATGCAATCCAGAACCTCCAAACAACAGTTTGGAACAAGTTGTAATAAAATCAAAACAACTGAATTATCAAAACTAAGACATCAAATGCTACAAGACAGATGGGCTCTTGCCCACTGAGCTGAAAAGAACAGCCTTTGTTGTTCTGCATGCCTCATCTACAAGAAAGGTAAAAGTATTTTCTGTAACTTTTACCTTCCTGTCTTGATTTAATTGTGAATTGCTTAACCAATTAGTATATTTCCTCTGCATGTTCTTAGTGTTGTTTGCTTGTGTTCTTGTCAAGTGATTTCTTGACTGCAACCAAAACTGTTTGAAACAGAGCACATTTTTCCAAAGACTCCCAAAATGAGGCAAAGGGAGTTTGGTTTCCAGCCTTCGCTGACCCGTGAACAAATAATATTTATCATACACCTTTATATTTCTTGTTTTCTTTTTTCTTTTCTTTTCTTTTTAACCTGAACTATAATTTTGTGGTATATTAGGGAAGAAACACTGCCAGTCATTCTTGCCTGAGACAGACTGCATTAAAGGTTTTGAGGTGATGAGATATGCTGATCACACCTGCTCTCCTAAGTAGCACATTGCACACTCTTTTCTGTTGGACCTGTCTTGACTTCAGCCTGAGCAGTGAGATTGCTGGGGTTAAGAGATAAATGTACATGACAGTGAACCTGTTTAGGTTGAGAAGTGTGAGGGACAGGAAACTTCCAAGTGGTATAGCCAAGATAAAATAACACATAGATACTAATTATTTGAATACCATCAAATTTCAAACTAACCATAGAATAACAGAATGGTTTGGGTTGGAAGGGACCTTAAAGATCCTCTTGTCCCACCTCCTTGCTGTGGGCAGGGACACCTTCCACTAGACCACATTGCTGCAAGCCCTGTCCAACCTGGCCTTGAACACTTCACGGGGCACACACAGCTTCTCTGGGCAATGTGTGCCAGGGCCTCACCACCCTCACAGGGAAGGATTTCTTCCGAGTATCTGATCTAAACCTACTCTTTTTCAGTTTGAAGCCATTCCCCCTTGTCCTTTCACTACCTGCTCTTGTACAAAGTCCTTCTCCATCTTTTTACTTCCCTTCAGATATGGGAAGGCCACGGTTCGGTCATCCCGAAGCTTTCTCTTCTCCAGGCGTGAACAATTCCAATTTTCTCCTTATAGAAGAGCTGTTCCATCCCTCTAATCATCTTGGTGCCTCCTCTGGACTTGCACCAACAAGTCAGTGTCCCTCCTGTGCTGAGGACCCTATAGCTAGAGGCAGCACTGCATGTGGGGTCTCACCTGAGCAGGGAAGAGGGGCAGAATCCCCCCTCCTCTGCTGCCTACGCTGTGGGCTCAGCGCACACGGCCAGGGCTTGTCCAGCCTCTCATCCACCAGCACTCCCAAGTCTTCCCAGGGCTGCTCTCAATCTGGTTATCCCCAGCCTGGGTTAATACCAAGAGTTGCCCTGACCCACTGTAGTAACTTGCACTTGGTCTTGTCAAACCTCATGAGATTCCTGTGGGCTGCTTCTTAGCTTGTCCAGATCCGTCTGGGTGGACTCGTTGTTCAGATGTCACCTGCACCACTCAGCTTGGTGACATCCACAAACTTGCTGAGAGTGTCCTCGATCCCTTCGTCTGTGTCGTTAATGAAGATATTAAATAACACTGGTCCCAGCAGGGACTTGTCATTAGTATCCATCAGGACTCTGAACTGTTGACCACTACTCTCTGGATGCTACCGTCCAAACACTGTCTTCTCCATCTAACAGTTCACCCATTTTTCAAATAAATCCATCTTTCTCCAATTCAGAGAGGAGGATCTTGTTGGGGACCATGTCAAGATCACTGGTATCTCTAGCCTTTCCCCCATCCACTGATGGAGTCATTCCATCATACAAGGTGACTGAGTTGCTCAGGCAGGACTTGCCCTGCTGAAGCCATGCTGGCCATCCCGAATCACCTCCCAGTCCTTCATGTGCCTCAGCAGAGTTTCCAGGAGGGCCTGCTCCATGATCTCCCCAGGCACAGGTCAGTAGTTCCCAAGGTCCTCCTTTCTACTGTTTTTAAAGATGGGGACAATGTTTCCTCTTTTGCAGTCACCTGGGGCTTCACCTGACTGCCAGAACTTTGCAAATATGATGGAGAGTGGCTTGGCAACTACGTCAGCCAATTCCCTCAAGACTCTGGGATGTGTCTCATAACATGTCACTTCTATTCATCTAGGTGGAATTTATCCCCGTATACTGCTCATCATCCAAAGAGTAACCTGGGACGAGGCTGTGCATTTCTCTTTATTGGCTCCTTTGAAACTCAGTAGTTCTGATTGTACTAGCTATTCTTTATGTCTGTGCTCTTGAGCCTTATGAATTGTTGCTGTGTGTTGCTGGCACTTCTAAGAGCTTCTGTATTTTAAACAAACAGTATCCATTTTTAATGGATTTGGAAGTTGAATCATATCACAAACAAAACGTATATCCTTTTTTTCTAATTGCCTTGTCTTACCCATCCTGGAAAGGGTAGGTCCAGCTGATTCCAGTGTAACATTTAGGACCTTTGTTTAGGGCTACTGCTGACAAAATAAAGCAGTATCCAGCTCCCAGAACTCCAACTGCAGCAAATATTATAGAAGAAAACATCTGATGAAGAGAAGAATAATGTTATTTTTGTTTTTACTCAAACAACAATGCACCCTAAATTCAACTGTTAATGGTCAAATAATCAGATCCTGAACAGCTAAAATATATTTGCAATTGCATAATAAATGTATAACACGTGCCTGCACTGGTATGTAAAAGTTCTGTGCCTGCCGAGCAGAGGGCGGGCGCTGGCAGCAGATGGCAGTGCTCCCCTCTGGGCCCTCCTGTCTGGGCTCCAGTTCCCCTTCAGCCAATGTCTTTCTCAAGAGATTAGGAGCAAGACTGAAGTCTTGGACCACTCAAGGCATTTTAAAATAATCTACAGTACCCCTTACAAGTTAGCATTGATATCCTGGTCACATTTGGACCAAATAATTATATTTTTCCTTCCCAAGTCTCCCTTCAGGTTTCATATCAGTATACTTTATCTCCTCACAAGTGCTTATCAGTGTTAGCTCTAGTAGTGCTATTGGGATGGATTGGAAAGTATGTCTTTATTTTTCTGGCTTTCTATTACAGCATTTTCACATATACTAATATGTAAGTAAATTATCCAAAAACTAATGCCCTACTTGAATTCTGAAGCACTTGTAGCTGTTGTATGGGTCTGCAGTGAGCTGGGAATGTAATGCCCCAGTGCCAGAGTAATTTTTAAAATTGCCAACACAAAATGGCTAAAGAGAACTGTTATGCACTGCAAAACAAAAAAGGGCAGGTCTTTCAGAAATTAATTTTAATTGTGATAGTAAGTATGAATATCTTGCAATAGCAAAAAGCAATGAGGCTGTACCATTGTGGTACCTGTGACACAACATCAGAGGCATAATACAATTTTTACATCTTGCTATTTCCACTTCCAGCACTCAGACAAATGGCAGGACTGTGTGTCCCACACTCGAGACAGCATCTGTCTAGTCTCTCAGTGACTGTGAGAGGAAGACACGTATGTCATATTGGTAACAATTTAGCTTTTACTTTTCTGCCATGTTTCCTTTCCCTTACCGCAAACCTCTTTCCACAGCTCTGATTACCACAGCATCCACAGCAGTCATTGTTCTGGAGGCCCAAAAATACCAAGGCAGGGAAGATCATCTACCAGTAACAGAAATATAGTTTGAATTAGGATGAATTCAAGTTACATCTTCTTTTAGATGTAATAGTTCTATGTATTTTTTTCTTATCACTAGGTTAAGTTATTTATTGCCAAACTGTTGGATGACTTATTATTTATCAAAAAGGAATTTGCAGTACTGAGAATATTCGACAGTGCAAGTCACAGCTGGGGGTGGGGGAGGTAGGAATGTTTGAATTCATGTACTTACCAATATACCAGATCCCAAGATCCCTCCGAAGTACCAGACCTCATCTGTAATGTGTGTACTGTCTTGAGCCACTTTTCCTCCAGGGAAAAACAACAAAATGTTAGCGAGGGTGCAGAGCACAGCCAAGGGGATAAGAATGGTTCCCAGGCACTTGGCACAACCTCCTGTGCACATGCTTCTCTAAAGAAATTGCAAACACAATTGAAGGCAAAATAAAATCTCCCAGGTGTTCTCAGAACTGTTTTATAAAAAGGAGCTTCTCAGTGTACTTTGCAAAATTCAGTTTCTGCAGTGCCGTTAGAGGAGCTGAGCCTGTAGAATGTCAGTGTTCCTGTAGTCAATCCAAAATGCCCTGTGCTGGTTATTTATATGTCCTTGCAGCCGTGATGTCAATTTTCTGAACGTCCAGAAATGAAATTGCGTTCAGTGCAGCCTCTCATTTTACTGTAACAACCCACAACCTCTGTTAATATTTTACTAAAGTGGTTGAGACACTTCATAGTCTGGGCTCGGGTTATGGGTAGATATCTGTCAGTTCTAGATCATCATTTTTATGACACATAGTCCTCCTTCAAAATACTTCTTTGCAAAGACTAACATGAAAATGTGTAATGAGTCAGCTAATATTAATGACATATTCATAGTCTGAGTTCTTACATGTCATGGATGGTTCTGTAATTGAAATAGTAGATAAACTAGCTGATACAAAGATGAGCCATTATAGGCTAATAAAGATACACATCCACAAGTCTGAAAAGTTCTTAGATTGAAGCAGGGTGAGAAGCACCATTTTATTGACGTTAGGCAGTTGGACTGTGCCGCAGAGTATGTATTTCTCCATGTTTGAGATTTAAAGGTTGATTTCATATTTATTTTGTGATCTTTGGATATTGTGCTACAAGATGGAAGACTGCAGGAAATACTGAATTAGATATGCTCTAAGATTTAAAGGCCCTCTTCACTAAACATTAAGACATATGGTGAAGATCAATCAAAACCTGAAGGTATTTTCCATAGATTGTATTTTGAAATTATGTCATATGCCACATTTTAGGATAACTTGCTTTTTTTTCCCTTTCATAGGAGAATGCTTCATATCACATATAGTTAGGCTTATTCAACAGAAGATGGCAAGAAATTAATAAGCATTCTTTAATATATTAGGTAGACCAGAGGTTTTGTTGCGAGGACCACTCCAAAGAACAGACATGTCTGAAGTGCTGAGCAGACTCATGATTTCTGAGGAAATCATGCTAGTTTACTTTGTAAAAGGTTTTATTCAGGTATTTATTAAGATAAATTTTGAGTGGCTTCTCAAGTTTGCATATAATGCAACACAAATTGAGTCAATGGGTTCTTGGGTGCGAAGCACAGATCTAGCAGAACAGCCAGGACAGTGACAGTGATAGTTCCTGGTGGACTGGAAGATCCCTGCTAATCACAGTGCATTCCATGCCATTGGCACAGGAGCCTGTAGCCAGATGATTCACTGAACAGTTTCTAGGAGTTGTGCTGCACTTGTTTTTCTTTCCTCATCTCATCCCCTCTTAGGCTTTTTGCTAGGAGTGGTGAAGGCTGTGAACAACATGTGCTGTTTGGTATGTGTTTGGAAAGCATGGGCCTTTGCACCCCACACTGCTCAGCCAGAGCAGCCGCCTCTGCCAGGCGCTGGAGCTTCCCCTGTGCTGTCCCATCCATGTGCTGTCCTGCTCTGTCCTCCGCGTGGAGCAGACACCAACGAAGGCGTTGCCACTGATCATTGACTGGGCCTCTGGTGTAACAGCAACATGCACCTGGCCACTGAGAAGGCACATGCTCATAACTTTCATATTTCATCCCAAGAAGGACAGCTATTTTGCAGCCAAAGAGCAAAGTCCTGACTGAGAGCACGGACTACGTGTGGTGTTCAGTAGGATGTCAGTCAGGCCAGTGGAAGCAGTTTTCATGGCCTTTGACAGCCAGCTGTTGCTTCTGTGGCAAAGATTCAGAACGTGAAAACTCTCCATATGTCACCTGATACGTTAAATATGATTTTCATGACATTCCCATTTGGTAGAGAGCATCTGTAATTTGTCTCCCACTTATAGTGGCTCAGTAATAGGCACAGAGAAAATGTTTGCTGTAGCTGGAAGGTAACTCTTACTTGGCTTTTTTGCTCTTATCAGACTAAAATGTGGCTTTTTTGCAGTTGTGAATCCTGGCTTGTAATAAGGGGGAAGCTTTAAATTGTATTGTATCCAGCACCCTGCCATCCTGATCCACAGCAAGTGGCTCAGAGGCAGATGATTCCACCAGATCCTTGCCAGGCTTTCACAGCACTCCTGTGCTTTCCTTCCTCCACTCACCAACACTGTCAGTGCCACTGAAGGCCACAGACCCCTCTGTTCAACTATACTCTTTTATGCATGGCATTTTTAAACTATTGCTAGCCTTTAAGGGTTAAAGTTACATATTTTTTCAGCAGGTATGGTGTAAGGGGAAGTGGCATCCAGCCTGAGCTGGAAAACACCATTCAGATTGATTCAAGTATTTCTTCCAGGAAAAAATTTAGTGGCTTGCACCCACAATTCCTCTGAAAGGGGTTCTTCCATTCTAAGCCCACATTTTCCAGCTTTGGCCTTTATCTGGGAGGAGGACCAGTGACCCTCTGTCAAACATTAGTCACAATCGCTTGTCCTGGAATAAATGCTTCATCTTGGAGACTCTCAGCGCTGATAACTGGGGTGGAGCTGGTCCGTGAATGTTCTGTCATCCTGTCCTGTTGAATGGCATTTTTCTAGCAATTGTGGTATCACAACAGAAGGCACTCCTTTCTGGTGTGCTGTGGAAGGGTGTTTCCTCTTCTCCTCACCTCCTGAGTCATACAAAGCCTATGCTGTGCAGCAAAAGGTGAAATGACATATTTTCCTATGGAAAATAATAGGAATGGAAGGTCGCTCAGATAGTTTTGGAGGATGTAAGCAGTGATAATACCCTGCCAGATTGCTGTGTCTATTTATCAATTTTTAATTGTAGATAGGTGTGTCTTGATCAGTTTTTATGTCAGTTACTGAATTCATTAGACAATTATGACCTAAGGTCATGAGTTCTTGCCCTTGTGATTTGTGTAGCTGCTGCCATATTCTAAATGTAGTTTGGATATCTGGAGCTTCAGAAGCTTCTTTGGGAAGTACTGATCCTCCCTTAAATTGAACCAGCGTGGGTTTTGGTACAAATTTATGGGTAGGATGGCATTTACAGTAGAGTGATTGAAAACAGGTCTGTTCAAGCCTCTGCTGCTGCAAGTAAATTTGTGTATATATATATATTTATATTTTATATATCTGGCGACACACTGATCCCAAGCAAGCAATACAGAAGTAAGTTCCTGCATAAAATCCCTCTTAACACACTTAACATGGTGTGATAGTTGCTTTTTGTTGTGCGGTTCCATTGAGGACTGAAGAGAGGCTGGTAAACTGTTGACCAAGTTCCTTTTCTTTGAAGAGAGTGCAAAGAAGAATGAGCTGAAAAAAGGTCTCCCTTCATGTGACCCAAATCTTCATTGTAGTGAAGGATCGTGTTAGTACAAGCTCTCCTTTGGACAGCTCCAAAAAGCCCTCCAGCTCTGACAGCTGTGTAGTGAACCCAGTGGGATGTACCGAGGGGACAGACCTCACTCCTCTTGGTGGTGACTCAGCCACTCTTTCTCTGTGAAATGCATGGATATGAAATGCATATTGGCGAGAAGCTGGAAGAGTGAGGCTGTGTATGTGGAAAAGTAAAAGTCATCATCACAACCATACACACAGCTTTGGTATGGGAGAAATTCATCCCCTTTCCTATCCCCACACTCCTCTGTCAGACTGGGGAGCTGGCTGTGTGTGAGGCACCTAAGAGCAGAGACGGGAAGATGCCTAAGGAAAAGCTAGGTGTTGTGGGCTTGCCCCAGCTGCCAGACTCCCTCAGGCTCTGAGGACAGACTGCTGATGTACAGCATTTCTCTAGTATCTTTTTGACCTTAGATCTCTCCCTGTTGTTTCTGTGCAGGTAAGAGCTTACGATAGATGAAGCTTGTGCTGGATGGTGTTCTAAGTGACACGGGGACATCACGGTGAATAGAGAAAGGCCACATATACTGATGAAGAGTGTTTAGAAGTGGGGTAGAAGGCACATTAGAACTAAAGCAAGCCCAGATTCCTGTCCAGTGTGGGCAATTCTGCTATCAATAGTCAGGATTTAGATATGATTTCAGCTTCCAAGAAAGATGAAATTAATTAGCTGCTAGAATGATTGTCTGCTATAGGTGGATGATTGCCAACTTCTTTCTCAAAGTGACTATTTGTCACTCATTATACGTCTTCAGAGCCCGGTAGCGTTCATCCTGATTGGGTGTGTTTCTGAAGAGAGCGGTGATATACAGTGTGTCTCCATGTGTATTATCCTCACAAAAAACAGTGGTTTTCGTGCTTTGGTCTGTTCCTACTTTCATTTTCTAGCAGAGAAAGAAACAAGAAAATTTCAGTTGTAAGTAACATTTGTACAAGGTCTCTAAATCTTGGAAAACATGAGAAATTGAAATGACTGGTGCTTGAGTGAAATCTTGGCTAGAACTATGAAATACATAGTTCCCATCATGTCCAGTGAGGGTATATTTTTATCCTTGTATTGCTGGTTTTGACAGGCTGTTTATGGCTCTGCTTTTAAATTATTGTATCTTTGTGTCTTCTGCAACAACAAACATCTTTAAACTAAGACATTTTCACATCATATGCCTGGACTGGAATTTCCTTTTTTGCATCTATAAGCACTCAGATTTCTTACAGTGGGTGATGGGGCAGTTCTCTGGGGTTTTTTTCGCTCCCTTTCTTCTTGCAAGGGGACTTACAGACTGCCCAGGGTTTGATCAGTCTCTCTGGTGCAAATACCCAATACAAGGCAGTAGTGCTGCTGGGCTGCCACCCGCCCCTTCACTGAACCCTCAGCGCTGGTGCAGATGGAGGTTGTTTCTGTCTTTACTGGGGTGCAAACATCAAGGGCATGCACGGCCTTAAGGGAAGGTAGGTGCCAGAGATAAAGCCTGGGCATTCTTATCCCTTGGTAGATACCAGTGCAATTGAGAGGAAAATTCTCCTGTGAATTCATTAACTCACCTTATCTAGGAACAAATTGTGGCCCCACATGTAAGGCGGACATGGTGCGGCAAACCTATACGGAGTTGCTTTGCTTTTACCCTGGAAGAGAACATTTGTCTTGCATCTTTCTTTCTAGACTCGGAGGAGATGGGAGCAGAGAAGAACCAGCTCTTGGTTTCTGCAGCTTTTTTATGTTGCTCATGAACAGCTTTCCCTGTTTGTTGGCTCTTGTGGTTATGAGGAGATGTGAGCTGCACATCCATCAAACTAAGTCTCTCTATCTAGTTTCATCCCTACTTCTTGGCTTCATATTCTCCATTTGTGTTATCCAAGTGCTGCATGGAAATGACATGATTGTGGCCCATTGACTCTTGGCTTCTCTTGCCCATCCTTCTGTAAGGAATATGTCTGCCTTAAGGCATGTGTAGGGAGGCAGAATGAAGAAAGGCAGGAAGGCTGTCCTTTCTGTGGAAGTAGAAATGGATAATTCCTGTTTCCATTTTGGATCAAATTTGAAAGACTGTTATGGTTTTGAATTTGTTCAAATTTAAGTGTTGCAATGGCTCATTCTGAGCTCTGTGTCTCATGTACTCAGATGCTATCAAATTCTATGCTGCTTTTGACTGACATTAAGGATGCTGTTGTATACTGCATTCTCTTTAATCCATCTGGTGTGAGACTGGGATATTTAATGCCTCATATTTATCTCACTCATAACTACAAACATGCTTCCAGCTGGCTAGTTCATCTCCCATGCTGATTTCACAGGACTTCTGTTAAAAATGGGGTTAGAGTCCATGTTTACAATTTATTTCCTCTTCAGTTGTTTGCTTAGCTATCCTCGTGCTGTAGTTCTATTCAAAAGAGAGATTCTCATGACTGAATAGTATTTTCTTCTATGCTGAGCTCCTCTGATAGCAAGAATCAAGACGTTCTAAAGGAAGCAGGTAGTTGGGTTTTTAGCTGTGCCTAGAAATCACAACTGTTTTGTTTTTCCAAAATAAATAAAACTTTAAATTTTTAGTTAATACATTAAGAATCTAGTGGCATACCTTGCACATATCTGCAGTTCCTACAGACTTCTGTGGGAAACCTTGCTGGAGAAGAAATTGTCTTACCAAAATCTTCCTTCATCCACAAATAAGATGGCATTATTTTGCCCAACATGCTCACATGGCTAGTGGCTTGTCCTTGAAGTCCCTGTATTTCTGTTGTCAGCATTAGGCTCCATAGGCTCGTGGAGGGCTCATGGGCAACACGTTAGTGGCCTTGCCTGCAGTGGAATTATTTCCCAGTCACTGCTGTAGTGGAGAGCTGAGTCTGAGCAGTTTGCCTTTGCACTGTTGTAGTAGTTAATTGATTTCTCAGTTAACAAGTAAATTCAAAACTGAGGCAGATCATCCAATGGTAAGTCTAATTTGCAGCCAATTCTGCAAAAGTTTGTATTCTTTCTAGGAGCCAGTTGAAAATGTGTAAAAACTTGTGTTCTTGTGAATTGTATGCTCTTTATTGACAGCCCCATGCTATCCAAAGAAAAGCCCATGGAGCGAGGACATGACATGCTATGCCTGTTAGCAGACTATTAGTGCCTTTTTTTAGCTTGGATTTCTTAGCTAGAGTTTTGGAGGGAGGATGGGACACGCGCTACACCCTCAGTTCTTCCTGTGCTGTTCGCAGCTTTGAGAGCTTTACCTGTTCTTGTGTCTGGAGCATCCACAGGAGTGGGGGTGCATTTTCCACCTTACTCCCTCACCCTCCCCTACATCACTTTGCAATCATGAAATCTGCATTAGGTACAGCAACAAATTAGCTGCTCTGTAAATAGACATCCAGATGGTCTAAGGCAACTGTTTTGTTTTAAACACTGTTTGTGCCTGGTAATTATGGATCAATTGTTATCAAATTTGCCAGGCTAGGAGTAGAATTATACTGCTGGTTACAGTATCTACATTAAGGTTCAAATGATCCCTAGCACTGGAAATCTTGCCTCTGGGCATGCCCTGTCCCTCCTTACAGCATAATTATTGTCATTATCACTATGAAGTATCTCTTTAGACGGGGCTCTGTTGCTGAATTTTTACTAAGCAAAACGATATTCCAGCTCTCCCTTCTTTTAGTTACACCTTCTTATTTGTTTTGCAGACAGTTTGTCCCACCCTGAAACTGAATCAGCTGTTACTCCCTCACTGAAAGCCCATATGGTTTTTAGATACAGTGTGCCAATATCCTGTCAAGATATTGGAGAGTTGGAGTATGTTAACTACTTCACCTATATTTTATTATTATACTCCATAGTTTAAAGTTTCTTTTTTTTTTTTTCCTGAGATTTACATGGACCATTTCAGTTTTTCAACATAGTGATTGAAGACATTCATGTTAGGTTTTTCAAAAAGAATTTGACAGTCTGGATTTCAGAAGTGAAAATAAATTTTAAACTTATCTTTTAAATCAGATCTTTTTGTTTCAAAACAAGTAAGACAAATCTTTATTGCTTTTGTCAGGAACAAGCTACCTACAGTTTTATAGATGGACCTTTACTTGTGTGCTCAAAGTTGACACAAATCATGAATTCCTTTTCACTACTTCAGCATACACTCTGCCATGACTTATGAAAAAGTGCTGCGAGACTCTGATGCATTTCCCACTAAAGCATGGAATGCACAAGAAGAGAAGAGAAGCTGTATTTTCGTTGTTGTGTCATTGAGATTATACCAACTACATTTAATGAGAGGAAAAATGGCTTTACCATCTCAATTAATGAGATTTTGCAGCTGCTTCTGTTAAATTGGTTTTATTTCCATGGCAACACTTCCTACTTCCCAGATAACTCCGTTTTAGTAACTGTAAGACTGAAGTGTGGCAGATGAGCCTTTCTTAGTGTAGTCTTAAGTGGGCAACTACAATAAGTTTACATATCATGAACAGATAAATATAGGCACTTAACCCTGTTGTGTAGAATGTTGTGTTACAGGTTGCTGAGAACCAAATGTCAGCAAAAGTAAACATGTAATTGAGAGTGAGCCTGTTGATAGTGCTAGTTCATCCAGACTAAAAGCACATACAGGATCTCAGCTGCAGGGAATATAATGCAGTGCTCTTTTGTTTTCTTTCTTTCTGCTGTGAATTTTTATTGTGTTTAAGAGTGGGACTAGAGCTAGGTATCTCTTAATCTATTTTGTAAAAAACCCTCTTGCTCCTGTTGCTGCTTCAAATTTGATGTTGGCTACCATGCAGTTGGAAGGCCTAGAGAGACGTGTACCAGGATGCAGTTTATTTTGGAGATATATCATGTATGGGCTAGTGGTTTACTTTGTTTTCTAAAGACATGGAAGTAATCCAGTTTGAATGCAAAACACTGCATTGTGTGCAACTCTAAGAACTGCAAGTTCAGGGTTGGTTACAAAATATTTTCCTTTTTTTTTTTTTTCAAACAGCAAAATAAATTTTGGATCTTTTTCACATATATCTTTCCTCAAAAATCTACAGTGTAGCATGTCTTGTGACAGTTTATGTACTTAGTCTTGATTTATTCAACTTTCTTTTTTTTTGTAAAAGGTTAAAACTGTGGTCAAAGTTGACTCACCTTGAGCAGATCAGTTATCAGTTGTTAATATTTAATGGTACGGTACCAGGCTGTACCCTGTTCCTTTCAGAACACTCCCATATTGTTTTGAGAGATAATGTGTCTCCTGCATTAGCACTAGGGATCTGGGATTAAGCAGGCTGTGTGATCTCAAAGGTGCACTGCTTCTGTTGCCTCTATCTTTGTGTGAGGGCTGTGATGAATCCTAACAGTGCAAATGTTCAGAGTCCAAAAGCCTAATTGTGGTCTTATTCATAGTGATTAGCAAAAAGTGAGAAATAAATTAGATGGAGGAAAAAAATTAGCAATCAGTCTAGTTAGTTATCTGTATCTCATTGTGACAAATATACTGAGCCTTTAGAAGCTGGCCTAAGGCCAGGGGACTGTAGCAGCCCTTAGAGTTCATGCTTCCCTTTTTTCTTGTCTGTCCCTTAAGCTGTCTTTTCCACCATCTCCATCTATTGCCAGTGCCAAGGTCAGTGGCACCCCTGAGACCCTTTGTTGAGTTTTCCGTACTTCACAGAGAGGACAGAAGGTGTGTTTTTGGCAGGGAGGAATGCCCTGCCTGCCCCTGCAAGGCTTGCGTGGCCATGGCCTGGGGGGCAGAGCTGGGCGTCCTTGGCTGATGTCCATCTGGGGTTCCACCAGCACTGAGAGAAGGGGGCCTGGCACTGGCTCCTTGGTGTCAGGTGCATTCCTCTGTGCACAGGACTGATGGGCTAATCTGGCTGAAAATGAGCAGTTTGTAATTTCTACCACTGGGCTAGTTTTCACCCACGTTAGTTCTGTGATACAGTCCAAGCAAGGCCACAGGAATGCCAGGCCCAATACTAGCAAAGAAGCAGGAGTATATAGCTGCAAGTGAAGAATGAGACTGAATCTCCAGCAACAATTTTCAGTTCAATCAGTTTAAGTCAAGTTTTAATTGCATCTTGAAACTGTGAAGCTAACTTGTGGTATTGGGTACCTCCCTGCGGTGACATTAGTAAGTAGTCAGTAACACTGAAGTTTTATGGATGGCGATTTTCATTAAAACAACTTTTCCCAGTCCTATTCACTTAGTCTCTGTGAGTTCAAGATAAAACAAGGCAATGCTGGCTGCAGCTTGTTCTGTTCAGGTGGTCTGAATCTGGCTTGATTAACAAGATGCTTAGTGAGGAGGATGTTGCTGTCCTTGATGGAATTCAACTCCTTTAAAGTGAGTATGAATGCAGTCCAGGAGAATACAGGGAGTTTACGGTTGGGGGCTGCACTGGGGGGCTGAGGTGCACCCAGCTCTTCTTGACAAGAGAAATCTCCAGGTATATTCAGTGCAAGTTGTCTGTTTAAATTCTTTTTGAGGTGTGTCTCTGTTTCAGCTTTTCCTTTTGGACTATTACCAGTCTGGGGTGATTTTAGGAACCAAGAATGGGCTTGCATGTGTGGTACTAATGGCCTGTTTTAATAGGGTCTCTTTTCAAGTTCCCTGTGTGTGAATTGATTTTATTGCTGTGTGTTTGTTAACCTGTTGGTACCCAATCCTTACATCATTTAGAGCAGCTGGGAATAACTGTTGAAATTTAACCATGTATCGTGCCCTTCTGGAGGGGATTAAAAGCATTTCTTAAATGTTGGATATATTTCAAAATCTCAGTATACTTTACAGTTTGGTTGTAGCAAAGTAGGTTCTTTTAGATCATCACCAATATGTGTAGTACGTTTCCAGGTTGTGCTTAAGTGTCCTGACAGGATTCTTCTCAGCTCCTCTGACGGTCGTTAACTGTGAGACCTTGTGCAAGGATTTCAGCCGCTATCACACCCTTGCCGTTTTGAGTAAAAGTATTGTGTACTGTTGCAATATACTTATCAATACTAAATCAAAGCTACCTGATTTGCTAGTTGAAGTGTCAATACAATGCAGTCTTTAATCCCAGCTTCATCTTTGTATTCTGCTGTTTTTATTGACCTAGTCTCTTTAGTTAGATTGTAGAGCTTATCCTGTGAATTTGACAAGAGCTTTAAAATATACTAAACCCTTCTGCATGTGCACGTACATGAGATAAAATTGCTATTTCTCCAGCATTCAAGAGCGGGAGAAGCTCTGGTTGGATAGCTGTTTCAGAGCCACAGGTAGAGAGGTTGCTTGCAGGTAGAACCAGTTGCTCCCAGACACAGCAGATCTGCACTTTTTGTCAAAACTCCTGTTTTTCAATTGCATGATTTTCTTAGGTTTTTTGTCTGTCTTTAAATGGAAGTCACTGAGACTCATGAGATTTTCTATTTCTGATTTTTATTTAGACAACAGAGTAAGGGACCTAAATTTCAGTGCTAAAAATCGCAAACAGTAGTTGAAAACTACTTGGATTTTGGTGTGTGAACTGCAGCTTGCCCCATGAGCAGCAATTGCAGTGGTTCTGTTTTTTCAAGAAACATATGTAGCCCTCATGCAGAGATCTTCCTCTGCAGTTAGTGGTGTTACTAACTGCTTGGTGCTTAGTCTAGCTCAGCGTTCCTTCACTGTTTCTGTGCAGTCCCTGTGCTATGCAGCTCTCACAGGAGCATTCTGTTTTCTCTCTGAAAACACTGCCCTTTTGGCCTGATGCTCTTCAGGACAAGCTTAGGTTGTGACTTTCTGTCTGAAGCTTTGACTTATCAGAGGGCATTGCTATCTCCTCTGATTTCGGCCCATGGAAATCACGGAGGGATTCATGTGCTATTCAGCTGTGTTGTGCTGGAAGCCGTCACTAGGAATGCACTGCGCTGTGCTTTTTAGATGCAAATGATGAGACATTTGCCAGTGTTGATGGTCTGTACTCAGTGATTATTTTCCATTTGAAAACAAGAGATGATCTTAATACTGCTGGTATACCACAGAAACGATGCTTCCTTAGTGGTGGTACATTTTGGTGATATCTGTAATGAAGTGCAAGCAGGTGTTTTCAGAACTTTTGTTAGTCTTTAAAAAGTAACAAATATGAGAGTTTTAAGATAAAGACTTTAAAAAGTGATTTCTGTTTTTTTGATTGTTCCTCATTATCCCTGACAATATGCATTTCTGCTACATGCACAGCAGTCTACAACGCACTAAAAATAATGGGGGAAAACCCACAAAAAATGCAGTAATACTTCTAGTTCTACATGATATTCTAGGGCATATGATACACACAGGCTTTGCTCCCGAGTTATTTTTCAGTTGGAGTGCTTCTACTCCAAAGGTGTAGGTGTGATCCTATATATAGGTATGCCTCATAGGTATTATGCTTAGGAAAGTGAACTTGCATTTTTAATTTCTTGCTGATTTAGATATTTGAGTTTTGCCTAGTTATACTTTCTAATATTCCTCATACTTCTGAAATCTTGAACAGTTCTGTTTCATAGCGAGGCTGTATAATGATAGTAGGGTTGCAAGAAGTGTAGGCAAAGGGAAGGATTTTATTAGGAGCTATTACTTGCGTTGTCTCAGCAGGTGGGTCAGCATACTCTGCACACCTGCCTTTTAAGACACTGTATCCTGTGACACAAGGACAAGCATTCCGTCTGTTCCAGGGCTCACAGGAAAAAGTTATTAGTCATTCATTCAGTGGCACACCCATTGCTTACTAAGAGATATTTTTAGAAAGCAGCAGTAGTTCATAGCATGGCTTACAGAGACTATTTTGAAATACCTGGCTGCATGCACACCCATGCCTGCAGCCTTTACTCAAAGAAACTTTTTAATTACATTCATGGGAGCTGTGTCGAAGTTGAACAACAGAGGACAGACTCTTAGGGGTAATGGGCTACCTGTTGTGCAAGTGCATTTACTATTTTCAAAGCAGGAAAATTCCTGTACTGAGCAATACTTAAACCAAAACATCCAGATACATAGCAGCTTTGGGAGCCGGCATAAAGCTGCACAAAATTCTTGTAGACTTAGCAAGATAATTTGGGTTAGTTTGGTGTCAGGATGTCTATGTGTCCTGACAGATGAACGGGAAGTGCTTGATTTATCTTGACATGGTCTATGGTGAGGCCTGCACAGGCACTTCAGAACTGGCACTGACTTCCAGCAGATGTTGGGATGCCCATGCTGGAGCTGTGGCTGCCTTGAGGGAGGAAGAGGGAATTCCTCTGAGAATTCCCGGAAGAATTCCACTGGGATGGATTTGGCTGGCCTCTTGAGTATGTTGTTGGCCAGGAGGAAGAGTGGGTCATGCCTTGATCCTGTCAAAGGAGAGTTTTGGCGATTGTGGCAAATCAGTGTACAGAGGCACATGTTAAAAGCGGAGCAAACATTGCTGCTTTTGGAACACAGGCGCAGAAAAAGTTGAGGTGCCCAGTTCTTAACAAGAGATCATTAAAATGCCTCCCCAACATGAAGAAAGTCAAAGGCCTTTGCTGGCCTGATGACGTGTTAAACCACATCTCTTATTCCACGTCAAACCCCTTATCAGCAGACAGGTCATGCTGGTCACGCTGCCTTCTTATGTGCAGCCTCAAGTAGCAAAAGGTTTCGAGGGGCCCCCGGCTGCAGCGGAGTAGAAGCAGCAGAGGCCCAGGGAGCTGTCCTGGACCTCAGGACTATGGGAGCAGTTGTCCCACAAAGCAGAGGTTCAGATACAAGTATATTTGGAAGGATTTACAGGGCCCTTTGCTTCTACTGTTTCCTCTTAGGAGCAAGCAAGACTGGCGCTCCAGGCTTTTTTTCTTTGGCAGGTAGTTTGCAGATTCTTTGCTGAAGGCAAAAACATGGCTTTTCATAATTTTACATGTTTCTTACAAACCATTTTGCCTGTTAGGTGCTAAGTAAACAACTGCATTGTGAAAAATGCCCTTCTGTAACTCATCTACAGATGAAGTCTTTTCTCTGTGAAGGAAGACTTCCCCCTGTGTAGCAATAATGACAGTATTAGCACTTTCTTACATTGGATTGGGTTCCTGCTGCAGAACACTGTACTAATTTATAATGTGCGTATCTTATTCTAAACTATTGAGTTATAGAAGTAGGGAAAGACACTGCCTTGCTCTTGGGAGTTTGTGTTATAAAGAAAACATCTTCACTCTTTGCTGGTTTTAATATAAATTTTTAATAATGCTTTTTGTTGTTAAAGGAGGGAGAAAAAGCTTTTTTTTCCTCCCTGTAGTGTGTCAATGTTTGGGAGATGCCTGCAAGTTGAGAAAGAATCACAGCTTTGACCCTAAGCATTTTGGGGAGTTCGAATGTTAAAGGTATGGCTTTTATATGTAGTAAGAGGTTTCAGAGGCATGTGTTTTTCAAGTCTGACCAACCCTGAAAGTCTGATTCAGACACAGAAGAATGAATCTGTTCGTATTTCCAGCCATTTGCAGTTCAGGAGAAGTCTTCCTTGATGCCTGATCAAAGGCAAGACTTCAAGAAAACTGTACAATGAATAGTTTTCTTCTACTAAACGAGGTGTGATTTTTTTTTTTTTTTTGGAAAGAGACTCCTAGTATGAAACAATTTTCATTTTTGTTTTGAAAATATTATGTTTTGCAAAGTACAATATAAACTTCAAAGAAAATCTCCAGTGTGATTTAACTGATTTTTATAAACAACTTTATACTATTTCATAATTTCTCCTTGCTAACTACTGCACAATGCTGTGAACAATAATGACATTAATACTTCAAGTTGTGTGCATAATGTCTGGATACACAGTGCAGTAACATGGGACACATTAAAATGTGTGATAAATCTACTGCAGTTGTACCTTTGCTGCTGCTGCTTTCAGACATGGATCATAACACAGCTGACTCTGCATGTGCTGCCTGGGGCTGTGGAACTCGGCTTCGCTGGTGCAGTCTCAGCCTGTGCTGACCCAGCAGTGGCTGGGCACCGAGAAAACCCACCTGCCCCGATCTGATGCTAAGGCGTGTTCTCAGCTGATTAACTTAAAAGTGTTTTCTTTTCCCTTGCATACTCTGTAGTATGAGGAGGAATTCTGTCATTGGAGATTTTAATCTGCCTCTGGACATATGGTTATAAGACTTCCCTCAGAATTATTTACTTTGAAGTAAGTATCTCTTAAATAATTCAGCTCAAAAACTATTTGTTTATAACATCAGCTCTGGGGTTTTTGTAACATTAGTCCATGTATACCCATGTGCTACTTAAAAAAAAAAATAGAGTAGTTGAAAAAAAGCAGTTGATAAAGTAGTAAAGCAGCAAAGACCTATTGGAAACAACTAGTCTGCAGATTTTAAATCAGCTAAAAAGAAGAAAATAAAAGAGGTGCACTGCTGTCTGAACCTAATTTTAAACAAAAGACCTGATAGTGTTCAATTAAAAAAATTACTGCATAATGACTGCATGATATTTTCCTCTTGCCTAACAGTAACACTAAAAATTTTGCTTGGACAGTCAGAGACAAGTGAGAAATAAGAAAAATTTGGCTTGAACCTTAGCTCTCTGTCAGCATGATCAGAGAAGCATATGGATGCCATGGCACAGGCCAGACCTATCGCGCCTCTCCATCTCTAGGTGCCTCTTGGCAGCTGCTTTGTTCAGAACTGATCTCCATGGCATGGGGCAGCACCTGGAGTACCCACAGCATCCCAACTGCCCTCTCTCCCTTGGGCAGAGCGGAGAGGAGGGGACCTGCCTTCAACCAGAGATGGCTGCAGCTCTCCCAAGAGCTCCTCTGCTATTTAGGGCAGATGTTCGGGCCAAGAATTTCTCTCCCCAGCTGAGAGCTCAGCGTGGCAGGAACTGCACCAGTGTGTGTAGAGCAGAATGTGGAAGGTGGACCCTGCAGCTGACGCTGTCCAAATACCCTCCATGTGCCTCTGCTTCCCAACCAGCGGGCTTTCAGCACTGGTCTTTCTATTTGATGGTTTTCTTTCATTAGTGTGTTTGAAGGGCAGAAATTAAATATTGGAGGCTGATGGGGTTTGCAATCAGGTTAAATTCAGTAAGGTCCAGGCTTAATAAGATCTGGGAGCCAGAAGTCATTTTAATGTTTAGTACAGTGACAGTCTTACTGAAGGAACATAAGAAAATCCATGAACACAGTGATTACTCATGCAGAGGTAGAAATTCCCATGTGTGTAAGTACCAGCCTGTGTTAGTCTGGTTTTGTGTACTTTAGGTAGATGTGTTTACTTTAATTTATTGGCAGGATTGTGTTTGAACTTAACCAATTACTAGCTATAAAGTTGAAATATTTTATGGATATAGGCATTACATGGCTATAAGAGCACTTTGGCTCCATCCAGTAGTTTGGCTTTCGTATGATAACATCTATCATTTCAAAGTGTTCATCTAAACCTTGGTGTGTCTCAGTTGTATCAGATTATCACAGAATCATGGAATCATTTAGGTTGGAAAAGCCCTCTCAGACCATCGAGTTAGTGTTGTTATTGTTACTTACCAACATACTCTTAGACACTTGTCATGGTTTAACCCCAGCCCCACATAGCCACTTGCTCACTTGCCACTTGATGGGATGGGGGAGACAGTCAGAAAGGTAAGAGCGAGGTAAGAAGAGTTTAGTAATTGAAATAATAGTAAGAAATTGTAATCAAAATTAGATGGAAACTCATTTTTGTTGTGATAATCTATTTATATTCATTGCACATTAATCATAGACTGGATTAATCAGCAACCCACTTACAAAGTCAGCATATGAAGAATGCTGTAATGGCTTTGTAATTGTAATGGTTCCACAGGACACATCTTAATTTTCCTTGAGCTCTGTGTATGCCCCTAAGTAGTGCACCTTTAGTGGAGAAAGTACACACTTTCTCCAGTTTAGGGCGGAGTGTACTTGATCAAAATCCCGGTGGTCGATGGAGAGTTAACACAGAAAACCTCAAGGTGTTTTGTGTGACAGGCAAGTGCTACTGTTGACGTGGCTGCAGTTTCCTCAGACAGTGCCTGCCTTTTTGGAGGAAAGTGCTCCCTGACTCAGTGCAGACAGTAGGGAAAAGCTGTGATGTTTTAGTTTTCTGGTTTGTTTGGGTTTTTTTTCCCTCGCCTTTAGTGGAAACTTCCAGTATTTTTCTTTTGTTTCCTTTATCTTTGTGCTTATGGACAGCAAAGAGCAGGACTACTTGTCTGCTGTGAAGATCTGCAAAAGAAAAATACTGGTTTACTTCCTTTTTTAACTTACCATTTTTAAGTCTCATCTTGGAAGAGCTCTCTTTTGGAACTAGCATCTGAACCACATCCAGTTGTGCCAAAGCCTTCAGGGTTTGACTTGGAGGGCATGATACCTTAGCTCAGTTCCTGTTGCTGCAGAGCAGAGCACCTTGTGCCAGCTCGGGTGCCACCAGGGGCTGTCACTGAGCATTGTCGTCTGCTGCCATAGGCAGGTGCCTCTCACCTGAAGACGGTATTTCAGGAGAGCCAGAGGTCACTGGAGGCAGCGTCATGGGCACAGCGGAACCTGTTTGGTGACAGCCTGATTATCACTAGAAGGAGCTGGTGGGATTCGTGGGGCTCTCCATCTTCTGAGTGCTGGCAGAAGGGTCCGCGGGCAGCGCCCGACCCCGGAGCAGATGGCTGTGAGCGAATGCTGCTCTGGAATGAACTGTGTGTTCTGTGGTTCTGCAGCATTAACTTCTGTGTTTTGGTGTGCGAGTGACACGACTGCTTTTACCTGTAATTATAGTACAAAGGAATATAAACCTCCTAATTTGGGAATTTAGTCTTTCCCCACCCTCCAAGCCAATTGCAGTTCATTAGAATGGCACCACCTCTGTGAGTCTGAAGGACCTGATGAAAGGAGCAGCCACAGTAAAGCACTGTAGCTAGTACAGGCACCACATGGCAAACAGGTGTTTTGTAGATTTACACAGAATACAGTCTGTCGTGTTACTCCAGTATGTTACCTTAAAAAAAAGGACAAAGAATTAATCAAATCATAATCAGCATTAAATGTTTTCTTCTGCTTTTCTCCATTAAATGTTGCTCAGGTGAAAAGGGTTCTTCTGTAGTCTGATTTGTTCTTTAACCATAGTTTTTAATTGTGGGTCTTTTTTTTTTTAATTTTTAAAATAATTTTTAACAATGTTTTGGGGTTTTTAATAGCTCTGTCCCATTAAAAATGTGTGCTATGTATGTATAGCATTTTTGAGGTCTTGATGTACCCTTTGGAGGAACATGACTGTGAAATAGTTGGCTTTGAGATTGACAGCCATTTTAAGGACCAGCTGGTAGCAGAAATTCAGTGCACTGAGTGTATATTGTTAAATGGACTTTAGAGTTTCAACTTAAATGATGATAGCAAAGGTTGATGAAAGGGTGGGATTGAAGTTTAGGAAATCATTATTCAAGAGTCTTGTGGACAGGTCTGATTTGCTTCTCTCATTGTGATGTCTGTGATTCAACTACTACCAATGCTGAAAGATAGGCAAGCAAAGGCAGCATGCTGCAGTATCAGTCATGCTAATGTCAAAGACATGTCCAATTTAAACATTGTTTTGCATCCCGCTGCCATGGAATCAATACATAGACTGTTCCCAGCCAAGCAACAGTTATGGGACTTTTCAGCAAGAATAATTTTAAAATCATTTTAAAAATCAACATGAACTTACTAATGGCTAGTTCCAGAAGCAAGACTGCATGAGCAATACATGAAGTATATGCTAAGAAAACAAAACGGACAATAAACTTGTTGGGTTTTTGTTTTCTTTCCTTTTTTTGAGCCTGCAGATCTAAAATACATGGTCTGATAGAGGTGATCTTTTTTTTTTTTTTTGCTAGATTAGAGCCTCACTACCCACAGGATCACTATATGAGAAACACAAAGGTGCTTAATGACTGACTTTTGTACCACAGGAGCCAAAGACCTAATAATGGTATTTTTTGTTCCATGTTCTCAGTTGGCTTTTTACTTTTTTTACTGGATACCTGGTTTGTGTAGGTTGCCGTGGGGAAGGGGAGACACCAGTGGCACATTGCAATCCTAAAGACTGCCTGTTCATCCTGCTGGTCTATGCTGAGATTGTACACTGAGCTAATGCTGGTTTTCTGATCCATACAGGCGTTACAAACACACAGTGTAGAGCAGAGGAGGCTTATGGTGATGCAGTGATGGTAATGCCTCCTGCTTGTTTAACTTTTGCAAGAATGTCACATTCTAGGGATAGACTAGAAATATAAAATGCAAACCTGTGTGTAAATAGTACAGTACAAGAGGAAACTAACTTCTGTTGGCTATTTTGCACGGCCAAGATTTCTCTCACAGGCTGTGGCAGAAATAGAATTTGTTTGTCCTATGTCCTACTTTTATCATAATAATATTGTTGTAAGAATTAATGAATGCAGGCTACAGCATGGGTTTTGTATGTCACCAGAAAACAGTTTTTGAAGTGGTTTATTTGATCGTGGCATTGCAAGTCTAGGGTCAGTAATAGTTATTGTTAAGTAAGGTTTATGAGTTCTTCTTTAGAGAGAGGAATTTCTATACACTCATTTAGTTGTAGCTCTGCCCTGATTGTAAGCTTTTGAGTCTCCAGACTGGTTAGTTAAATGTCAAAACTACTTTTGTTGCATCATTGCTGACTCCTCCTTAGGTCAGCATTATTACTAATAAATCTCTGTATGTGTCAATATGTGTTGTTGCATAGAAATGTGAGTGCTCACTCCAAGCTGATTTCTATGGTTCACATGAGTTTTCTGTCTTGAAGTGGTGGCAGAGATAGCCAGCAAGCAAGTGCATGTGTGTTACAGCTGTGTAAGGAGCAATTGCCCCCATTTGCTCATGGCAACAGGTAATTGCTGATCCTTAAAAATAGCTCATTCGTTCATATGAGGAGCTGTGATGTAGTTAATAAAAGTAATCTGGAAACTTTCTTCTGTCTGTGGCCAGAAAACCGTAGGCACCAAGGACTTCATGGGGAGCAGTTTCCTCTCATGACTGTTCAGGTTGAGTTTGCCAACCAGTGTGCACCTGGGAGGTGGTGAGGGCAGGCACAGTGACAGCACAGTGTTTTTGTGGTTGATGGCTGGGGCCACGCATCACTTGGACATGGAGAAATGGATGGGTCAGAGGGAGTCAGGGCTGTTCTAAGGCCACAGCTGGCCATGAGCCTGCTCTTAGTTTAGCCAACATGTGCCTGCACGTTCCCAGTACATTCCCAGCAGCTGTCTGAGCTAGTATTGGCCTTTGTGAGCAGCAACCTACTTAACAGTAAAAGAACTGATGAGAATGGCTTACAAGGGAATAGAAGTGGGAATTCCTAACTTCTGTCAATACACATGGTGTTGCCCAGTCTTTGCAAATGCATCAGTGCAGCCCATGCTGTTATTTCCCAGGCTGTGTCTCATCTGCAGATGCCAGACAGTGACCACACCTTGCCAGTGCTTTCACAAGAAGTACTTACCTCCATTAATCTTTTGCTGATGGTGGATGAGACCAGAAGTCCTTCAAGAAAAATTAAATATTGAGACTTTCTGGTAGAAGCTATAGCATAGGGTGTCTAAATGGCAGTAGTGTTAGTGAAGTCCCCTTGATTCGCATCTGACCAGGTTTTATAATGTAAAAAAATTGTATTGGCTGCAAGGCTTCTTATTTGTTTCTCTCTTTACATTGTTTTCAAGGCAATTGGAAGATGTGCCATATGTCTGTTTCAGCTGTGTCTCTTGACTGGTGTTCTGTCTTTTAGCAAACTGTGGCTAGGAGTGGCTATAAGGCAGTGTAAAGCAGCAGGACTGACCATTTGGAGTGTTAGAAGAAACTATTGGGAAGAAACATGTTTTTTCACTAGAACAATATCTTTCTTTCCATCTTTCTGGCATCTTTAAGTCACAAGCTTGCTTATATTAGCTTGGAAAACACTGATGCCGATATTTTATCCTTTGTCTAGTTATAAGGAATGAGAACCTCTTCAGGTGCTAAAATAGTAAAAGAAAAAAACCAACAGCAAATCATTGATTTGTGGAGAACTAATGAACTTAACACTGGGGGCTTGGCATAGCCGAGCTATAGAAATCTCATTTCCATGAAGGGAACAGTAGCCAGGCTGTGCTGACAGCGTGCCAGAGGGCTAAGGAAAGAAGGCTCAGTGGCATCCTCAGCACACAGGAGTCCTACAGCATAAACGTGCAGCAGCTTCAAACATAGCCCAGTGTCCAGCTGTAATGCCCATGCAGTGCCCCACATGCTTTATAGAATTATTTTAAATATAGGAAGTTCTTGATTATATAAAATTCTATGTCAAGCAAGTGTTTAGAAAACCATTATTTAAGTTATAAATAGAAGAGTTTTTAAATCCATGTCCTGGTGGCCGTATGTGTGGTGTGGTTGTTGAGATTGGCGTTTTTTTAGCGTAACACAACAAAGGGACTTTTCAGTTGAGCAGCCATCTCTTTCTGCAGAGGAAACTGGCAAGATAATGTTTATGCTTATTTTAGTCATCAGAGGTGAAGTGCACAACAATGGCCAGCTTATGTTTCTACAATTGGAGGATATTTCTCATAATGAAGGAAGTTTCCAAGGTCAGCAGCTACAATACCCGGAGAAGTTGCGTCACAGACATCACAGGACTGCAGCTGCACCAGACTGCTCTCTTCCCTCACCTCGGCCTTTTCTTTTTGTGCACTCCCGGCTTAAGCGTTGCTCACATCTCTTGCAAGTATACCATGGATTTGATTTAGGCTTGTGTTTACTGTGTTATTTAGCTGTTAAACACCTGCCCCACCTCCCTCCCCCCCAAAAAAAACCAAAAAACCCCATAACAAGTATTTTTGAAAAAGTCTCACTATAGTCTTCTGATATCCTGTACATTCCCAAACTCAGTTTGATTCCTTCTGTTTTTGCAATGACAATTACCTTGTACTGTGATGATGGTAGCAGCCCGGCAGCACCTCCCAGATCTAGTCTGGGCCTGTGCATTTTAGTTACCTTCTGTTCTGTGATGTTTGTGGGCATGACAGCTCATGCCTCTATGTTGAGCTGTGTGTATGTGAAGAAGAAAGCCTTTGGGCTATTTTAGCAAAATTTGCATGAGGGAAAAGACAAAAGGCTACATTTTATAGGTCACTTTGTATCTCCATTTACTATGCAAATTAATCTTACTGGTACATGTAGTTTTGGAAACCCCGATACAGTTTGTTTCTCTCTTGGGCACTTTGTTTTTTTTTTGGGGGGGGGGGGTTGTGTTTCTAGATATGATATTTCAGTGCAAGGACAGTCTTTTATAATCCTGCTTTTTTGAAGCAGTATTTTTCACCAATGGTTCAGCTGCTACCAAGCCCCTTACCAAATGGCCATTAGTCTAAATTCAGCTTGTCTTATAATGGCAAGAACAAGGACACTCCTTAGAAGTCTACCTGTTCATTTTATTTGTTTTCCAGCCTCCTGGTGAGGTTTACTGTTGTTCCATCAACAGGACAGCGAAGTGAGAGGTTGCTCTACATACTCCTCATTGCTGTAGGCCTTATTCTATTTATACCCAAAACTCTGACTCAGTACTGTTGAAGTCAGCTGAGTCTTTCCCTGGCTTCAGGTTGTTCTGAATCAGTCTATAAACCTAAAATTCAAAGCTGCTTCTAACAAAGAAAACAAACCCATTTTTCCTTAAGTTCCTAACAGAACTTATGTTGTGGTTTAAGGCTGTTGGTCACGTCTAATCATGTTCACCAGTGATCATTCCAAGCATCATATATTAGGGTGAAATTACCTAGCATTCAATATTTCCTTCATTGCATTTGGTTTGCCAACAATTATTGCATTTAAAAAGGGCGGTGGCGTTCTGCCATCCCTGCTCCCTCACTCTGCAATTGGGAATGGTGGTTAGCAAGGGTTGTAAACATCATCCAGGTAGCCAAGGTAACCACTAGTATTTAAGGAGGTGAGAATAAACACTGATCTTCTTTTAGGTGTGGACAGGTATGAGATAGGTTGGATCGGACTAATTGAAGGAGAAATTGCAAAGCTGAGAACATGTGTTTTGGAAGATGTGCTAGATGTGTTGGTTATAAGTTGCTGATCCTTGCCCTGCTCTGCATTGTGGCCAACATTTTACTTTATTTTCCCAATGGCGAAACAAGATTTGCTTCAGAGCATCACCTTGGCAAATACGTGGAGTGCCTTCATGGCATTCTAGGTGGAGGCTTTCTGGTAAGTAATGGCCTAGTGGCTTCTCTCAAGTTTGTTTTGGAGCTACTTGGTATTGCTGTTCCTTTACCAATTATGTTAATTTATTCATCAAATATCTCATCAGCAGGAATCTCTGGAGTTGGATTAAAAAAAAAAGCTGTATTATCCCATATGCTTTATTAGTTACTATTGGTTATCTTGGCTGCAACTTTATGTCACTTTAAGGTTAAAAAAAATCATAGGGTGTAGGTCACAGAATCCAAATGCAAAACTGAAGCCAAGCCTCTCAGTGGGTCACAGCTTGCATAAAGAGTTAAATCTTAAATTTTTGTTGCATTATTGAACCATTCTCCTTTTAAATGTCCTTAACTAACTAGCATTTACTTACAATTCCTTAATTTCTGTTATCTGAGATGTTGACAGTTGTTTCTCTGCCTTAGCTACTTATTGAGAGGAACCAAGTAGCAGTTGTCAAAGCTTTGCATTTGAGTAACAGCAAAGAATGAAGAATCGAGTGTGTTCATTATAGGACATTGTTAATCTGAAGCTATTATTTTCTACCTTTTCCATTTTGTGGACCACATTCTAGCATATTTAAGTCCCCTGACTCCAAGCTTCCTTTCTCAAATGCTTTTAAAAGGCCTCAGAAATAGGCTGCTAGTCCCTTCCAAACCTTAACATTGTGTGATCGCAAGGTGTCTGCAAATGACATTTTGAAAACATTTATGCTCTGTGTAGTGAGAGGAGTTTACAGCTGTTACAGCCCCACTGGAACCTAGACTGGGATTTGCAAAGACTGGGCTTTACACATAGAATAATGGAAGTGAAATCAATGGAACAGCTCCTGCAACGCACTTGTACAACTTCTTGACCTGCACCATTGGGGCTCAGCAATAGGTTTGAGTGAGGGCTGACAAGTATGTGTCTGTTCAACTGGATAGTTTTTATTTTAGTCTCTTGTTAAGTAGTTCTGTGCAGTTTGCAGATGACTCTTTACTCTTTCTTTATGGTTTTCCAGGGTACTTCTGGGTGTAGATTCTTTATAAGTGGACTCTATTAATTGCTGTTAGTGCTGGTGGGAGGATCCTCTTTTTAATCAGCTCTGTTCCTTCTTGATTTTATGCTAGAAGCTCTGGCGTATGGATTGCTTCTGTATCTTACAGATAGCTTCTGCTCTGTTACTTTGCATTTCTGTTACTGCAAACCGGTTGTGAAAACTTGAAGAAAACTAGATGTCTGTAATAAGATGTTTACCTGAATATTCCTAGACTTTCTATTCAAGTCAGGCTGGTTTGTCACGCAGGCAGTGATGACTGCTCTTAAGTGACTAGTATATTGGCAGTAGCTGTTTTTGAAACCAATAATTGAGATATTTGTCTTGGAGTCTCATTTGGCAGAAAGTGAATGCCTTATTTTGCAAGGCATTTTATTTGCAGGATATCACCTTTAATGTGAACAAAAAACTTGTAAAGCTGAAATACTTAAATGGAGCAATACCTCAATAGGCTCGCTCTGCACTTGAGTGTTGTGTATACACGAAGTGGCAATAGAAATATTCCTGTCCTGGGTTTGGGGATGTCAGTAGCTAGATAACCTACTGTGTTAAATAGGAGTAAAGCTGAATCATCTGTGCAGGCTGACCACTCAGAAGCAACATAAATAAGTGCT
Organism: Sclerurus mexicanus; assembly: GCA_013396755.1. Classification (NCBI taxonomy): domain Eukaryota; kingdom Metazoa; phylum Chordata; class Aves; order Passeriformes; family Furnariidae; genus Sclerurus; species Sclerurus mexicanus. Next base: position 111,213 of record VWZF01003703.1, on the reverse strand, counting down.
GTGTGAGGACTGTGTTTTATCTGCCCTCCCTGTGCAACCAAAATGAACAGTGTGGTGTGTTTGCTCCATGCCCAGGTACTTATTCCAGCTGCAGTGTTCATTGGTCTGCGCAATGATGACTGCTGTGGGTGCTCTGGCCATGAGGGCTGTGGGAAGAGCTGTGCGGTAAGTGAGCCTGTACACCCCAGCCTCAAGTAATCCCAAACGCAAGGTGATGGCTGTGCTGAAAGTTCATGTTTGTCTGCTCTGCAGATGCTGTCTTCAGTTCTGGCAGCCTTTGTTGGGCTCCTTGGCTCTGGATATTGTATAATCATTTCAGCACTGGGCTTGTCTCAAGGACCGTATTGTTTTACCCACCTACAGAGAAACTGGATCTATCCTTTCACTGATTCCTCTGGAGGGTAAGTTGTCTGTTCATGAGGATGTTATACTTTATCCTGTTTACACAGGGGATTTATTCCAGTACCTTTCAGCAATATTCAGTAACCATATACCAAGATCCACTCAGAACTTTATTCTTCTTGCTCACTAAGAACTAAAAATGGCATCAGTTACTCACAGTGCTATAGTGTGAAACCAAAGCAATCAAAATCCTCTATCTTACAGAAAGGGGTCTAAACATATATATATATAATTAAATCTATATATCGTATACTGTTCATGTCCATGAACATCTCTAACAAAGTATAAAGTTTTAGGACTTTGAGGGATTTTCAAACTATGAATAGTGGTTGTTAGGAAGTGTCACATGATTTGTGTAAGAGTCTGTTTAGTCAGGCTTGCTTCTGAAGTTGTTTTGTGTTAGCATGAAGTGGCACAATGCCCTCATTAGTGACAATGGCATAGAACCTTGTAAATGAAACTAGAGAAGGTTTATAAGAACCTTTGTACGCTGCAGGGTGGGGAGGGCCAGGACCTTCTAATTATCCCTAATTAGGGTTCTTCAGCAAAAAAAGTCTCTTTATGCTGCTCCCCATTAATGCCCACAAATCCTGATATGGGTTGTATCATGGCATACATTTACACCGTCATTATGGTTGGCAGCCTCAAGGCTGTGTCTAGTAACAGCTTTTGGCTGATGCCAGAAGAGAGGCAGTTTGAGCACTAAGAAGCCATGTAAAGCTTTTTGCAGTAGAATTTGAATTTTACATTTTAGTTGCATCTTTCCCAAGTGGTGGGTCATTCCTCCTCCTTGTCCTCCATCCCCCCAGCCATGACTGCGTATGGAAGAACTGGGTTAATCCTTGCCAAAGGCTCATCAGTGCTGATGCTCTGAAGATATGAGTGAGCACTAACCACTGAAATACTACAGTACCCTTCCAAATTTGTTGTGTTTGGCTCCTTCAAGTAGTCATGTGAGAGCCCAAAGACAGCAGCACAAGAGAGGAAGTGACCCGTTTGACTCATATCTATAATTGCTGTCTTTAGAAAAAAAGGCCCAGTTCTGCAAAGCTCTGTGGTTGTTTAGAGAAATAGCTTTGCTCTTTCAGCTTTCTTGAGCTTGTGCCTTTCTTTAATCAGTAATAGAAGATTCTTCCTTTATATCTTAGATTTTCTTTTTAAAGAAACTAAGAAGAAACGTGTTGTTAATGTTTTGACATGTTGCTAAACCAAACTCTGCACTGGGGCAGCCTTACCTTGAATATTGTGGCAGTTTTGGGTGCCACAATATAAGAAAAATATTGAGTGTCCAAAGGAGGACAATGGAGATGGTGAAGGGCTTTGAGGGGAAGCCATGTGAGGACACTGAGGGCAGTTGGTCTGTTCAGCTGGAGAAGAGGACACTGATGAAGACCTCATTGCAGTTACAACTTGCCTGGGAGGGGAAGAGGATGGGGAGGCACTGATCTGTTCTCTGTGAGGCCCAGTGACAGGACCCCAGGGAATAGCCTGAAAATGTGTCAGTGGAGGTTTAGATTGGATATTTAGAAAAAGGATCTTCCCCCAGAGAGTGGTAGGGCACTGAACAGGCTCCCTCGGACAGTGGTCACAGCATCAAGACTGACAGAGCTTAAGAAGTGTTTGGATGATACTCTGGGCCGCATGGTGTGACTCTTGCAGATGGTCCTGTACAGGGTCAGGAGCTGGACTCAATGATCCTTGTGGGTCCCTTCCAACTCAACATATTCTGTGAAATTTTGCATGGAATAAACCACTGTTTTTTTCTATTCCCACTTCGAGTGAATATCCTTGATGCAGTTACAGACTAGGCATAATTTGGTTCTAGTGTATGGTAAGCATCCCACGCTGACACAATGTTAATATGCTCTTACTTGCTGTGTACAGGTACTTGTTTGAGTATAACAAATGGTCTGAATGTCAAGAACCTCAAAACATTGTGCAATGGAATGTCACCCTCTTTTCCATCCTCCTTGTCTTGGGAGGAATAGAGTTCATTCTGTGCTTCATACAGATAATCAGTGGAATTCTGGGAGGACTGTGTGGGCTGTGCTGCAGTCACGAGGAGGTAAGTCATTTGTAGTTATAACCCTGCTTCTCAGATGAACATGGAACAAGTAGTATTACTGATGCTATTGTGGAGTCTTACTCAGCAGTTACTTTTTAGATATTCATAAGCAATAAATTCCCTGTACAACTGTGTTTATAGACCTGTTGTGTTTAGTATTTTCATGTAGTGTTTGCCACATGCTTTCAGCTGATTCCTCAGCTGTCACAGTGATGTTAGTCTGCATGGGAGCTGGGAGCTGGAAGGCTTTTGTCTGCTCAGTGGCACATGTGATCACCAGCACTATATAGGTGATATTACTGAGATACAGATCTTCTGGTGGTTGTGGTCTTTGCCTAAACCATGGTTGCATAGTGTGCTGCTTGTTCTAACTATACTGCATTAGCCTTGTGTTTTGCCCACAGCAGTTCATAAACTACTGAGAATATGCTGCATGTAATGAAAACTGCAGCATCCTGACCTTGCTTAGTAAAAGCAAGGTAAGAGAAGGAATTAAATTACACAGCTAACAAAATCTGCAGACAGATCTGAAGGGGTTTTGAAGGTGGATTTTTTTTTTTTTTGAGTGAAAGGGGAATTTCCTCCAAATTTCTTATGTTAAACACGTTTGGTCATATTGTTAAAATCAGTATCATAGTGGTAGTGTTGGAATTGCTGTGGTATGAATCAGATATAATTTATATCACACAAAGAATGTGTTTCACATTTTTAATTGACATGGTTGAGTGTTGGGGCTTTTTCAACGTTATTACTGTCTTCTTCCTTCTGTCTTTCCTGGTCTAACTGCAGTCTGAGAGCCATGCTATGGTTGTCTAAATGTGGTCAAGTTAATTTTTTCATCTATAGTTGGACACAATACTAGCATTCCTTCCGCTTATATGTTTCTTTTTGTTCCCCCCACAGGCATATGTTTGCTAGAAACCTGACAATGCATTGACGTCGGTGCATGTGTGTGCAATGTAACAAGTATTCTGTGGATTTTTTTTTTAATATTCCATGCATACTGAAATACACATTGTTGTCAAATTGTGCTGTTGCCATCAATTTAACTGACTTGGGGCAAGCCTTTCTTTTTGGAGTCACATGCACGTTTTCCACTAACTTGGCAGTACCTAAAGGCAAAATGTATCTGGAATTTCTTTGGTTCATTTCGTCTTAGTACAGGCAATGGCATGAACGCATGTCACTAAAGACGCCTTATTTATTTTTTTCCTTTCTGCTGACACAACAGCTCTGTACTTTATCCTGCTTTCCCAATAAATTTGCCCTTTTGTTCTGATCGTGGAATGAACACAAACCAAATCTAGTCTGACCTGGATATAAATGAATACTGGGTTTGGGGTAGACACATGCACTTCACCTTCTCAGGATTTTTCTGAACTTCCCCTGTATTTGACAAATAAAGATTTGTATTAAAAATACCCAGCAGGTGTCAGTAATTGCTTTCCTGCCCATGCTGAAACTCTGCTTGCCTGGTCTTGGAGTAAAGGACAGTGGTGGCATGAGTTCGTGGAGATAATGCAGTCAGGTTATAACCTGCTTTTCCTCTCCAACAGGCTCTGCCAGAGTGGGAACTGCTTCACTGCTTGGTTTAGATCATTGAGCGGAATCAACAGGGGTTCAACAACAGCTCTGTGTCAGATACAGCTGCACGTGTGGAATCCTAGTCCTGGCTGGCAGCTCCCAAAGGGGTCCCTGTGCAACTGAGCCCAGCTGTGAGTCCCCGTTACCCTCCCAAGGAGGATCACCTCCTGACTGCTCCGTTACAGGCCTGACTACAAAAATGTGGGCCTGACTCCTGTTTTTTACCTCACTCAGTAGACCCTCAGGCCCCACAGTGTTCAGGAAATACAGTCCAAATTCAGTCAGCAAAAACAGATTAATCTGAAATACCTGTAAGCAGCCTGAAGGCATTATTTCAAGATTCTGTACAAGAACCTCTGACATATAGCTTATAGCATATTAGAGGGAATGTTTTATCACAAGTAAATCAGAACAATGTGCTGCCAACAGCATTGCTGTCAAGGTCAGTATGCAGCTGGCAATGGCAATTTTCAAGTGAAAACCAAAATGTAATGTGCCATTTGTTTCATAGAAATGAGGCTCCGTTTTGGAATTTAGCTGTTAATGTTGTCTTTGAAAACAGGCAAGTTGGTTTCTGTTTATGGGAGAAAAATTCCCATGGATGTCAGTGCATCCTTCAGCTACTTGTAACTTGGAAGACTGTCTTTAAAGGTGGCCAGAAACTTGAGGGGTATCTCAGGCTGTCCACACAGTCACGTCTGCCCTGTACAAATGCATACCTGAAAAAGAGACACTAAGTGTGACAACAAAATTTTTCACATGTATCCACTGCAGCAAAAGAGCTCACAGCTGGGAAGAGTTTGTGTTTGGAATCTCAGGATACACGATTTTTGCAATAGCATTTATTCATATCTAAATACACAGAAGTAGTTGAGAATCTTAGTGCCATTTGTTTGTTACATTTATTCCTGTCTTGCCCTGCTGTGGGAGGAAGGAAGGAGAGTATGCACGTGTGTATATGTACAAAATTTCTTGCAGCGGTGCAGTACAGTGTCTTTGCATGTGAAGAAGTACTGTTTGAAAAAGTACCTGCAAGTTTAAATTGAGTGTGAAAGGAGAGAAGGGGAAAAGAGGATCCTCAATGGAGTTGCATATAATTGCCATGCAACTCAGAGATTTTTACCTTTATGCTTGCATAATGGTTATTTGTCTTTTTGGTACACACAATTAATTCAAGAACTGAAACAATTTTAAAAATTGCAGTAGATGGAATGGTTAAGCTAGAGCTTAGGACTTAAAACTTCAGCTCAGTTCCATGTAGCACTAATGCACAGCATTACTACTCACTATTTATGCTGTCATGTAAAAAAAAGCCGGTTAGATTCCTTTGTTGGCTGGTTCATAACCCAGTGTTTTGTGAGGTTTATCAAGTACATTGTGGAGAAGTGATTGTTTTAGGTTGTGTTCATTTCAGTTGGCAGAGAAGTCACTCATCCAGAGTAAATATGACTTTTCAGTAACAGTCCTGGCATCAACTCGTGGATAAATGACAGCAACGGGAAAGCAGTGCTTGCCACACTTGGTAAGATATTTGGGAAATTGTCTTAGAGGTTTGCTTAATTCTTAGTATAGAAGGGTTGTTTCCTGTTCTGGTGGTAATGTGTGCCAGCAAAATAACCACACCATGATTTGATATTTGCAGAGCTGAGTTTAAATACAAACTAAGTCATAATGTGGACTGCTGTACTTTAGAATGAATGCTGCTTCACGCATTGTTTCCCAAGTTAGTTTCTTCTAATCAGAACAGGTTATAATGGAAATAGCAGTGAATTTGATTATAAAATAAGCTGCTTGCTACTAATTTTGGCCTCTGCTTTTAAAAAAAAAAAAGTATTTCAGCCTATTACCTGATCTTTGAGGTTTTTTTTAATAAAAGATCAGTCATGAGGATTTGATGTGCATGCTTTTGATGCAACTTTTGTCTCTGCTGTGTAAGGGCACAGTGTTGATGACAGGAGTTCTGTCTCTGCCTGTGAGTATGGAAAGGCAGGTTTGCTACTAATTCTGATTAGACCTGGAAAAGTGTCCATAGTGACTAGAGAGTAAAAGAGGAAATATGGGAAGATCAAAATGAAACCTTCTAGAAAAAGAGGAGAGTCACAGCAGAGAATGGGTAGAAAAATGGTGTAATTGTGTGAGTACCACCATGCCCATTTCCTTGTGTGATCTCATTCAATGCAATAGTATGGGATTAGTTACAACACGCAATCCAAACAGCTTTTATGACATGATGTGAGAAGCCTCATGCATGCAGAGCCTGAAACAGCTCATGAGGAAACAGAAGGAAAATATGTTGTGACATCATTGCTTCTAAAATCAGCCTTCCTGCATTTGGTAGAGCCCCATTTTTTTTTGTTCTCTGACTACAACTTTCCTGTTGAGTAAAGCCTAAGCTCGTTCTACTTTTCTGTTGACTCACAGGGACATAGACTGAAGGCTTGGGTTGTGCTGTGAATGTCCAAACCACTCCAGCTCTGTGTACTGGGATGGATGTTTCATTGCTCAGGGGTAAAGGAATGATGACACGTGATAATGGGGAAGCTGTCTGACTTTGGCTTTGCACAGTGCAAACAGCAGGCATTTCAAAAAGACAGCCAGACCATTTGTCCTGCACAAGAAGTCATGTGTACTTAGGTCAGGTCTGTAGCTGTGCAAACACAGCTGTAAGCACAGAATGAAACAATTGGAGAAAGAGCAGGATTTAATTTGCAAAACAGTTGAGCCACCTAATGCTGTGGAAAAGAGTAATTGATCAAAAGTGTGACAATAAGTCTGCCTGGCAGTTTCTAACCAGTGTTTATTTGGGCTTCTGTACTCTGTGCAAGACGGCCCGGACTCAAGCCTGGTGTTTCTGTGTGGCTGCCCCGAGTCAGCAACAAGTGTTGGTTCCCCCCGCCAAGGGCTCTGCTACTAAACCTGTAGTGTGAGGCAAAGTGTGGCCTTCTGTACAGAGACTGCATATTTATTATCTGACGGCCCCCTTCCCCATGCTGCAGGGAGGCTGAACAACCTGCCCCTGTCACAAACTGTCTGTGTTACAGTTCATATTCTGGGAGGGAGGAGGGCATTTTTTGAACAGTCACTAGGAAATGAGAGCTTTGAAGTTCCTTCCTGAGTCTGACTCTTAGACATACTTAATTTGAAAGATCACAAAGGAGGATCTTTTAGAAGGGAAATGGCTACTTAAAGACATATGCTTAGACAGGACAGTGAGTTTACACAGCGATATTCATCTGCTGTTCTGCTAACTGTTAAGCACTTCTGTCGCTGGAATCACACTCCAGTCCCTGGTTCCTGTGAATATGAAATGACTGAATCAAGCTGGGGAGGTCAAAACGCTTTTCATATTTAAAATCTTGTAATCTCATAGTTAGCTTAAAAGAGCAGAACTTAAAAAGTTCTTGAGAGATGGCTTTAGAGACGTGTGGAAGCTGTTTGAGTTGCCTGCTGATACCTCTTGCACTTTGGAGTATTGTTGTGAACATCCTCCTGTACTTCCCAAATGGGAAAGCTCTGCATGCAGCCAGTTACCAGCTCCCCAACTACGTGTGGTATTTTGAAGGGATCTGTTTCTCAGGTGTGATGGTAAGTGCTCATTCTATGGATTTTTAATGAATTGCATTCTACTTCAAATAATATTGGGTTACTCTTCAGCAACACAATTGTTCTTTTAAAGAGCATATGGAGTACTTTGGCAAAACCACTGCAGGTGAAAAAATCAGATTAAGAAAAATGTTAACACACTGTATGACAAGCTATGTAAACTATTTACTGTAGCTGTGTATACTATTTAAGGTGAGTGATTTTGCAGGGTGGGGTTTTTTTCTGCTGTCTTTTTGGTTTTGCATAATTTATATTTGTATTGTGGAAGCAGACACTATGTTGATTTAATCTTCTAGGGAGGTTCAGTTAGAACTCTTTTACCAAAACAAAACTAAACAAAAACTTCTCATAACGGTTCAGATGTTTCTAAGAGCTGTAGGCAGTCCCGTATTTAGAAGACTGGATATGGTTCACAGTGCATCAGGTGCCACTATTGTCAGGCTAAATACAGAGAATTGTCTCACTGTGATTGGCATAATAGGATTTTCCCATTTTTGTAATTTTCCCATTGTATTTGTAATATGTTCATTTGCAGTAATAAATTATCATGGAGTTGCCCACTGTTTGTGCTGTTCCCTATGTTCATAAAGAGCTGTATCCTTAGGGACAGAAGGCATTAAGGGATCAAAGTGCATTGCACACAATCAGTGCTTAAAAAGGACTCATTTGCATAAGTGAAGTTTTTTATGAAGATGCTAAATGGAGTGAGTTATTAAAACATGAGACATTCTTTTGAAATTGTATATTCTTCATAAAGCAGAAGAAAAACCTTGTCTTTTCTAGCAGAGGAAAAAAACCTGTCAGAGGATTCAAACAGAAAAACAGTTGCAAATTTGGAAAAAGGTAACTGGGACAGTGATATCGGTATGCTGAAATATTTTTAGCCTTAGGATCATTACCAATTTATTAAAAATGCATATATCATTTTGTTTCAAACAAGTCAGCAGCATGTGAGAGGATAGTGCTGTGATTCAGACATTCCCTCCTCATATTTCCCCTTTCAAACTGGTGCCTGAGTGGCACCTTGTGCTTCTGGAGTCCAGATTCTGTGTATCAAAATGATTCTAGATTCAACATGAAATAATCCAATAGTCTGAGAAAATCAGTATGGGTACTTGGCAGAGAAAACAAATGGAAGTCCAGGTGAATTTATTTAATAGCTTGCACTACTGACTTTTTCTAGCAAAACTGTGTTGGTAAGGAAGGCGATACCTTGATCCATGTACCTGTGTCAGCAAAAAGCTGTTGAACTGTTGTGGTTGTAGCAATAAAATATCCTTCCTTTGGTTAGTATTGATTCTTTTACTTGTGAACTTGCTTTTATTGTTTCAGCCTCACTGGTGTAGCTGTGCCCAAGCTCGTAGCACTTTGCTGTGGTGGGAAACGCTGTGCTCTTGTCTTTCAAGCACAAGACCCAAGTACGTGACAGCCTAGTAAAGCCACTCCAGTTTCATGTGTGCCTTGAGTAACTGCGCTCTCCCACAGATAAGCTTTCAAATCTCAAGAGAGCACAAGAGATGCAGTCCCTGCTTTCCATAGGTGAAGGAGATTTTGGCTTAGTATCTGCAGATATCATCTCACTGACCTTATGATGTTCTCTTACAGATCTTTCTTTTGGCAGTAATTCTATTAACACTGGAGTGTAGCGTGTTCTATCGATGCTGCCAAAGTGAAAGCTGTAACAAAACCTACAGGGTGAGCCTGTGTTTTATTTCTGTGCACCTCCTTAGCATTTGTTTTGAGTACCTTCCTGCTCCTGTGTTTCCAGCACATCCTCCTGCCCTCTCCCCTGCTCTGTTTTCACTTCCTTTCAAAGAGAAGGATGCTAAATTGGACTGCAAGGTCACAGAAAGTGTAGCTTCTTTCTTCTGATGCATAAGCAGGATGAAAGAAAAATAGGAACACACTTCCCCCAAATCCTTGTAAAATAAAATAAGAATGTAAAAGGCTTGAGTGTGTCAATGAAGTGCCCCAACTAAATCATCACTTTGCCTATCTTACTTGGAAGTTATTTTTTCCAGTAATGACTCAATATATGCTATCTGGAATACAGATGTATTTAGTACGTGGTTCTGTTCCTGTAGTATTTTGGGAAACTACAAAAATGCAAGTTTAAAAAAACCCCACCCAAACGATATTGTAACTTATTGTTGTGGAACCATCTTAAACTCTGTCTCAATCTTTATTTTTTATGTGTATGCCTTTATTATTCTTTGCCTGCTATCTTTCTCTTTGAATTTTGAAGACTGGGAAAATCAAATGTGAAATTTAGCCCCAAGGAGGTAGCTAGGCAGACTGAATGACTGTGTTTGCTGTGGATACTGTCCCCTCAGAGTAATATTTCTCTCTCTGTATTCCAGAGTTTTATTTCAATTGTGCTGGCACTGCTTGGAATTGCTTTCTCGGGATACAGTTGCATCATTTTTACCCTGGGTTTGATTCAAGGCCCTTTCTGCAATTCATCAAGTGGATGGGAGTATATTTTCAAAGACACTTCTGGGGGGTAAGAAACATCAGTGTAACTCTTCTGCAAGAAATTGTTCATCAAAAAAGTAGTCAGATGCATTCTTCTTACTTCACACTGGTGTTTTTCTGACAGGTACCTGACAGATTACCCTGCCTGGTCTCAGTGCACAGAACCTGCCAACATAGTGGAGTGGAACGTCATTTTACTCTCGATTCTGATAGCTCTCAGTGGACTGCAGCTGATAATCTGTTTTCTCAAAGTGGCTGCTGAGTTGAAGCGAACACTCTGTGGGACCTATTCTGTTTTTGTCCAGGTAACTAAACATCTGAGGTTAATTTCTTCAGCATCTCCAAGTCGGTTTAGCTTCAGCAATTTCTCTCACTTGACAACCTACCCGTTTGGTTTATGCATTCTCTATGCTACTGCCTTTTTCTTATCAGAGGATATGTACTGATAATACATTTTTTGGTTTTGATTAATCTGCTAATTCTTTGTAGTATACAGGGATTGGTGGCTGCTCACTGTGACCGTTAAGGCTGGGATTGAGAGGAAAATAAAGTGGCTGAGAATTCAGTACCCATGCTGAGTCCATTACTCCTATGTCAGCAGAGTACCTTTGCTGAGCACCTTTCTTCTAGCGTTCAGTTTACAGACACTCTTACCAATGTGTTGCTTTCACAGCAATGATGAGATTTGCACTTCCTTTTTTATTTGCAGCCTGGAATTCTCTGAAAATAAGAAGGAAATTGTTGTTTCTTCCCCACCACCAGAAAAAGAGAGAGATGGCCTGCCCAACATCCACGGTGGTAGATTTGAGTGCTACAAAGACAAATGAAACCTTTCTCTTAAATCTTTTGTCTCTCATGCCTCTCTGTTTTGTATGAAGTTGTTTGAACTGTTTGACGTCTACGTTTTTCTTCGCCTGTCCTGTTGTCCCTGGCAGGGACTCTTCAGTTTTTAACCTCCAATGTTATGTGACAGTAGGGATGTTTGAATGCCACAGAACTGGGTTTTTTTAATAAACTGCCGTAGAACTGCAATTATACTCCCCTCTCATTGCTTAGACCATACAAATATTTGTTATTTTGTAAGGGCCTTGTTCAAAGCCCAGCACATCAGGAGGAGCTGTTCGTGCACTGCATGAAGCCATGATTTCCTAAATGACTCTATTTTGGTTACAGATAGACTGTGATGACCACAGAGGGCAGAGCTTACCCTGCTCCTTTGGTTTGGAAGTTATTGACTTCGGAAAGCAATTACTGAAAACAAGTCTATCAAGTCTTCCTGCAGTAAGAAGGGCACCCAAGCCTGATTGACAGGTTAGATACACAGCTCTGAAGTCATGTTAGTAGCTGCACAGGGTTTCTTTTCACTTTATACTAAGAGACAAACTATTTTTTTCTATTAGTCAAGTGTGGTGTGAACTGAGGGAACGCATGAGGGAAACTTGTGAGCACCCAGTGCTTGCTTATTAATACTCAGAATTCTAAGTGCCCTGATGCCTGACCTTGCTACAATGGAAGGCTAACCTTTTGACTGTAATGGTCAGATGAAAAAGAATAGTCTGTATTAAATTAGCAGCTAAAAGGTACTTTCACTTTCTTAGAGAATTATTATTTCATTCCCAGTGAAAATTCAGGGATTCACAATGAAGTGGACATCTGTCTCATTTGCAGCTGCATGGGCAACATTTGGCTGTATTCAGCACTCTGATTTTGAGAGAATGAACACCCAGAGGAAAGAGAAATATGGACTTCAGACTTACAGTAATGCCAATATCCCTATTGCGTCAGAACTAGTGGGATTCAGGTATATCAACATCTAATATTAAATGCTGTTAGAAATGCAAACCATACAATAAGAGTCATCTTTAGGTAAGAGATTTATAAAACAATAGCATTAGATCAGTCATTTAATTCAGGTTCAAGACAATATTGAGATTTTGCCCTCATGTTCCTTTATCAGATTGTTTTGAAAAGCCGATTTCTTCCTGTAGGATATGATTTTAATTGCTTAGTTTCTACTAAGTTGCAAGAAATAGTAAAGTAATTAATGATGTTTAAGAATGGAGCTAGTCTTTTGGGAGACGGTTCGAGATGGCATGGCTAGTCAGAGGTGCATGATAAAAAGGCATGATTATAGAAGTGTCACTGCATACTTGTTTTTCTCTAGGCTTAAATATGCAACCTATTGTTTATCTATTTAAACAATAATCCTATATTCTTATGGATTTATGGATACTGTTTGTGGGCAGAAGGGGAAAAAAAGGAGACTTAACAATCAGTCCATACTCCCACCAAACATCCTGGAGAATCTTGCTGATTTCATGTCTGCAAACTGTGGAGCTGTCTTTAATTAATCCTTTTTTGTCTGGTTGTGTCTGGTGACTTTACATTTCCACTCTACCACAAGCATCTCCTATTTTAGAGACTTAAATTAAAGAAAGAGACATATCATTTAGTTCTTGTTGAACTTCCTGATCTTGCAACCCCCTTTTTTCATAATCCAGAATTTGGCATCTCCATTGCCATATTCAGCTGCCACAGATTCAACTGTGACTTGACAGTTCAGCTTTTAAATGGGCAGTTTATTAATTTGAAATTTGTCGTAAGAATACTAAAGACTAACACCAGGGGCTCTGTGCAGGGCTTTGGGATGTAAAGCAAAGTTAAACTTGTTCTAATCAATTTAAGTCCTGATTCAATCCTAAATATTTTGTCTCTAAGAAGAGGTGCTATGAGCTGTGCATGGTAGCAAAAATGAGATTCCCATAAAGAATATTAATTAACTGGCTTGAAATCTAGACATAACCAATGACCCCAATGGTGACCATCCCACTGCAGAACATGGACCTCACCCAACAGCAGCAGGGGCAGTACAAGGCTTTTGCACCATGCTGGAATATGAGAAATCCTTTTTTGCACAAGTGTTCCTGAACCTGAAGTGCATGTGCTGCCTGCTGAAATGCAGACATAAAATACCCCCGGCTCACCAGGAAGAAAGCTGCAGGTCTGAGTTTACAAATTCCTGCCAGGAAGGAGTTTATGCTGAATCTGGCAGTAAGAGTTCCAGTATTATTTGTCCCTCACAGCCAGTACCATTTGCCAGAGTATTAGGATGCTGCGTCTGGAAAAGTAATGCCATTTGTTTAAAGACCGCAGCTAGAAATTGCTTTAGACACTCAGTTTTAACCATAAGTAATTGTGGGCAGAGCTTTGTAGTAAAATACTGTGAAGCTCCATCCACAGCTTTGCATTTTGGGGTATGTTAATCCTTGTGTGGGTAAAAGTGACTCTTGCTGAAGTACAGATTGCTAACTCCTCCCGTGTTGGAAGGAGGCATTTTCCACACTGAGGAAGGATAGGGGAGGCGGAGAACAAATGAAGCTGCCCCGCGTCTTTAAAGGGTGTTAATTGCAGAGGTTTGCAGGTGGCCAGAGCAGCAGCATGGGCAGCAGGAGATAGACATCATTCAGGTCCAGGCATTGTGAAATGGTGAGGGTTCAGTTCAATCTCACTGGGAGACTTTACTGAGACCTTTCTGTCAGAATATTCGATTTTTGGGTTGGTTTGTTCTTCTTTCTTTCAAGGCACATTTTTGAAGTAAAATACCAGCTTTATATTTTCAATGCAATTTTGGGGATTTTAAAAACAGTCAGAGCATTTCAGCATCCTCAATATGAGAAATGAGAAAAAGTAGTTTAAAACAATAAGGAGATATTCATAACACCAAAATCATAATTTAACCAATTAAATTGAGTCTTTTTAGGCCCTGACTATGAGACAAGAGAGATTCCTGCTCTTCAGACAGTCTCTGAAGATAATAGAGGCTTGGGAAGCTCAGGCACATCGATCAGTTTTTTGAGTTCCTTAAGAAAAAGGTATTAGGAGTGTGCTTGGGCACACAGATATATCTGAATGTTTGGGGGAGGCATGATTAAAAGAGAGAATGGAAAAATCTTGCCTTTCAGAGGTTTTTGTTGTAATTTAAGTAAGAACAACATGTAGTTCTTTTGCAAACCAAGCAACAGTAATTTAGAGGATTCAAGGGTCTGAGGCAAAGAAATGCTCATATTTTTACTGTCAAATAAATGTGGAGATTTCAAGGGTATTGCTTGTGTGCTTTTTTCTTCTTCCTCAATCTAATGGAAATCTGAATGGAAATAAACCAAATAGCCAACCTATGCATGAACAAGTCTATTATCTGAGAATTAAGTAATGACTTTGAATTTAAATAGTGTAACAGGAGGTAAACATTTTCTCATTTTTACCTCAGTTAATTTACAGATAGGTCATATGCAACCTGGATAAGCTGATCTTTGCCCTGCCCCACTGACCTTTATCTGTGGCAAAGAAAAAAGATTCCTACATAAATCATTTTGAGCATGTGTCACCAACCCGAAAAAGTCCAGAATTTCATCATAGATTTGGTCAAATTTCAAAATCTTTGCTTTGGCCACAGTAATTTAGACAGAAGCAGAGTCCTCTGTTTAGTGCAGATGTGTAGAATGTTTCAAAAGGTGAGTTTATGAAATTCAGTATTCTGACAGTGCCTGATCCTTTTTATATTATTAAAATTGGTAATTTACCTTTATACCACAGTACTGGTAAATGAGGCTTAGATTTGTTTGTCATGAAAGGAAAACTCTGCACTTTAGTTACATTCTGAATCTTAGTCTTCTATCCAAAATAGTCATAATTTTTCTAACCAGTATTAAAATAGCTTTAAAGAAGATTGTGGTTATTAGAGATATTTTCAAGTTGCCATACAAAGGAAAATGCAGTCTAGAATGAGTGTGACTGTCATTCCTCAGAGCACTGATAAGATTTTTTAGGAATTCCCAAGTGACAGAAAATACGTATTTTTTAATAGAAGTTTGCAGGTGCCTTTGTGTGCCTAAAGCCTTACACACAACCATGTTGTAATGGATATATGCTCAGAAAAAGTGCCATTGCAAAATTTAGTTAGATGGGTTTTAAACATTCCACCTTTAAGGTCCAATTTTTTTATTATTTTTCCATGAGACCAGTGTTTACAGAACTTGAATAAAGCAAAAGAAGCCTCTGCACTGAGTAGTGCATTTTGATATCTGGATCTTATGCTTTTAATCACTGAAGAATGTGGCTTATCCTGTCTGCAACAGAGTAGGAGGAAAATAATACAGGGAGGTCATTTTGTGGAATTTCTGAGCCTCATTTGAGGAATACTAAAACTGCTTGGAAAGGGGATGCAAACATTCCCCACCTCCATCCCTGAATAGCTGGTTCTTTTCATCTCTAGCAACGTGTGCCACGCTTTGTGTCAAAATTACATTTCCAAAGGAACTTTGGTAGGTTGTAGAGCTGACCCAGTCATGCCCTGACGCACCCACTGGTCCCAGTGACCCCAGTCTTCCCTGGCCTGTCAGTTTGGTGGTGGTTGTGCAGAAGGGAAGAAGCAGGTCTGTGGGAGCAGGACAAGCAAGGGGAACAGGCAGACGCAGATGTACCTTGGGCTCCTTGTGTCAATGCAGAGCAGATACACGGGGAAAAGGTGTCACTTAGAGCTTTTCACAGTGTGCTTAAGAAGTTGTTTTCTTGTGCCACATGTCACAGGAATTAGTTTCTCAGTAGTGTCTGAGCTATAGAGAGAGTAATGAAGATAGTGAAGAATGTAATTAAGTCTGTAAATCCATTGAAATCTACTTTCAATTCAGTGACAAGATTTACAGTCTGTGACAGTCCAAATGGTAATGTGTGTGACAGTAGTTTGGCAGAAATTGACAAAATGTCTTTGAGGATTATCTGAACTGACGAGGTTACCAGAATCTTTTGTTTGCTCTTGACACAGAGACGTTGTGCAACTTCTTTTAATGTGTTCACCAAGGCAAACAGCAGCAGGGAGGGGGAGGCAAGGAAGTGGGGAGTGGAAGAGACAGGAGCTTATAAAGGGAAATTGCACAGGCCTGTCCTGTGTTTTTATTTCACGTTTTCCACAAGGTTCATGAATGCAAAATGAAGTTATTTCTCCTAAGCTGGTTGCTGTTTTCTTGCTGTTGCCAAGCTGGGGCAGTGAACCGGGAGTACTACATGGGCATTACAGAGACTGTCTGGAACTACGCACCCGGCAATACCAACGCCATCTCTGGGCAGCTTTTTGCACAAGAAGAGTAAGTAAAGCAGTTCACACTGGTTGAGTTTGATTTTACAGTATTGTCTGGTTTAGACAGCAGGACCTCACTGAAAACATGGTGAAGGCAGTGAAATGAGTCGTGTTGGTGTCAGTGGATTTTCTGTCAGAGATATAAAGGAATTTTGATTTTTTTCCTGGCATGCTTGAGAGTTTCATTCCCATGTTCTACTAATTAAAAGCATTGGAATATGTAGGGGGGTATGAATTTGTTGTAATGAAATATTTACTAAGAAGAGATGAGAAAAATACCCTGAATGCCTAATGATGTTAAATTTTGAATGTTTAAGATGCCAGTACCAAAGAGATGACTTTTGCTGTTGGTTTTAAATGCAGAAGCTTTACAAATTTAAAACTTTCCTACTGTGTACAGGTTTCCTATTTAGCTATTCATTTTTGGCAGGGGTGGTTTTCACTAGTACAGCAGCACGGCTGAGTCCTTCCACCACACTGGAGGAGCTGGGTTGCTTGTTACAAGTCAAGGAGAGTCCTGTGCAGGGTTAGAGAAATAAGTAGGCTGAGGATAAGTATGATCAGGAGGAAGAGGAGCACCCTGGAGGTATGAATAATCAATAAACTCAGATATAAAAGGCATCAGATAAATATTTGAGAGAGAGAAAGTGTTCCTTCCTTCTATTTTTTCATTGCCTTAAAACTAAATAGAGCAATACCAAAATAAAAACGACGAGATAAATCAGAAATTAGAAAAATCTCAAAAATGCAGTTTTCATTTAGACTGTGGATGAGGGATTAGATGATTTTCTGTCGTTTGTTTTCTCTAGTGAGAGCCAGTTTTCTCAGCCATGATCTGCCACTCCATCAGGTGTGAAATCAAGCAGTCAGCTTTTTCTTTCTTTCCCTCACGAACTGTGTGAGGTGTAAGACACTGTCAGTGATTCAGCAGGCTAGTGATTCTGATCAGGGGTGGAAACAAGGCATCTTGTCTGAGAATTCTAGTGCTGTGTTGTAATACGATGAATGACTGCTGTTCAGTTTCACTGCTTTGCTCTGCTCTGTGATAACCAGCAGCTTGCTACATTAATTCCAGGTTTTCATTGGTTATATGCTTGCAATGCAGCTGACCTCTTTTATTGTACTTTTCATTTTCAGTCTCTTCCATTCCTCTTCTCCTGAGCCCTTTGAGGCTGTGCTTGTGTGGAGATTGATGTTTCCAGGGGCAGAGAAAAGCACAATGTGGAAGGAATACTCTACAACTAAATGATAGCGGTTTAAACAGTCCAATAAATATTTTTTTGATTTAGTTTGCAACTCAAAAGCCTCATTCACTCAGACTTCTAGTAACTGAGCCTTTGCAACTGAGTTTATGCTCCCTCAGTTTCAGGGAATCCTGAATTGGCATTTTAATTACATTTCAGGTCTGTGCTTGCCCATGCACACAGAATTCCTTCCCCACATGCTCAAACAATACTCAGCCTCCTAGAAAATGCTCTGCATTTTTGGGCAGTATTAGCTTGTTTCACACAGCTTGCTTGTCGTTGTGGACGGTGCTATGGAGGCCTGGTCTTTATTTCAGACTATTAATTTAAACCATTAACATATAAAACAAGTATCTGACACTACAGATGTGTTTATGTATTTTCTTTACAGGCCAGCTGAAGTATTTCTCAAAAGAGGACCACATAGAATAGGAAGCACTTACAAGAAAGCTGTCTACACTCAGTACACCAATCATTTATATGATGTGATAGTTGACAAACCTTCCTGGCTGGGTTTTTTAGGCCCTATAATTAAGGGAGAAGTTGGTGATTCAATTACTATCCACTTGAAAAACTTTGCTTCTAGAAACTACACACTGCATCCACATGGTGTAAGATACACAAA
This sequence comes from Sclerurus mexicanus, assembly GCA_013396755.1. Classification (NCBI taxonomy): domain Eukaryota; kingdom Metazoa; phylum Chordata; class Aves; order Passeriformes; family Furnariidae; genus Sclerurus; species Sclerurus mexicanus. The sequence continues at coordinate 93,082 of VWZF01003703.1, read as the reverse complement.
AGAAAATGAAGGTAAGTTTGATTCCATCCTGTGACAGAATCTATCAAAAGTTAATCACTCCTGTGAGTGTAAGGGATATTCTCTCATCAGAGAGAACACTAGTCCAGTAAATAAACATTTAAACTAGGGCACAATCTATTTAAAATAGGAGCTAAGAAGTTTGATAATTTTTTCAAGAGTGGAAATACAAAGCCAAAAGTGGCAAATTTAAATCAACATTTTACCTAAAATAACAGTATTTGTGTTTCAACTGACATAAGGGTATAAAGGTTTATAAGAGATTCAGCTATGGATATATAAAAGACAAATCAATGCTGTTGTGGAGGAGATATTGTTAACAGTGATAAAATAAAAGTCTCTTAAAATGGAGAAAGATACTGCTTAGTAATTAATTAATGAATGAAATGAAAGTCTGACACACTTTAAGATGTATTTAGAGGTGCCTTTGGGAATAGTGATGGCTTGTCCTTGCAAGAGCCAGTCTTGCCACACTCAAACAATGGGGGATTTTCCACACTGGATGGCACCAGAATATGGCTCTTGAAAGTTCTATTAGGGGGCCTTAAAAACAGTGTGTGAATTGGTGGGAATATCACGTTGTCTCAAAATCAGTCTTTAAAAATCTTTCATTAGAAGAATGTGTGAAGTATCAGCCTAGCTTCTAATATTTTGTGAACTTTTTCATTACAACTAGCATGTGTCTTGATACAGACACTCTGTGGGATCAGAGCAGTGTGCTATGTAGAAGTACATGCAATTTTTGGAATTTTTTTTCTGTTGCAGTTGTTCCAGAAACACTTATATTCCTTCAGGATATATGCAATATTTAGAACAGGTTCCAAGATTAGTATTTAATAAATGTTTTGCAAGTATGTGAATTGTTATCTTTTTACCAGAAGTACATAGTCCCCTCCCAGTAAATTAAGGACTAACTTTAACGTGCCATTAATTGAAATACTCCTGTATAGAACTTCAAAGGCAAGTTAAGAGATTCCTAAAGAGAAAGAAAACATCTGCTCACCTGATTTAAAAGTTGTGGATTTTTAATCTGTATTCAGATGTTCAGTCCATTGTACTGCAACATGTAGTGAACTTGAAGCATGGCAGGTGCTATTCTGACACCCTCTTGTGAATATGTTGTGCTAACAGTGGCTGTGTGGCATCTTCAGGTGCTTTTTATCCTGACGCCACCAAAGATTTGCAAAAGAGAGATGATGCTGTGGAACCTGGAGGCCAGTACACTTACACATGGGATGTGACAGAAGATCAAGGTCCAGCTGCAGGAGATGCAGACTGCATAACCAGGGTTTACCACTCCCACATAGATGCTCCAAGAGATGTTGCCTCAGGGCTTGTTGGACCTTTAATAATTTGCAGGAAAGGTAAACCATGAATAAGTTAGCGAGTAAATAAAAACATATGCAAGGTGATTGATAATGGTCATTGAGAAATATCAGTGAAATAATTTATTGGAAGATGAGAAGATTACAGTTATTTTGAAGTAACAGCTTGTGGTCTTCTCAATTATCTGCCTTCAGTGGTGTAGGAAGTAGTCTGATTTTGTGTGTGACAGAGAATATAATTTGCAGAATACTTTGTCACAAATCCATGAGTGAGAGGTGTTCATGCTAGTAATGCACAAGGAAGTGTAAATACTGATATAAGAAACAGATTTACATGCAATATTTATTCTCAGTAATTTTACAGTATCTGTCAAAAGGAATTTTTGTTTTCTGAGTGTGTAAGTTTATGTGTGCAGTCACACTCAAGAAAAGTGGCAAAACAAGAAGTAAACGGGGTCCACCCTACTGAGACTACAGTTAAAACTGACAGAAAAATGTCAGTTGCCAAGGACTTTGATATGAGTTTGAATATACTACTTCCTTTTTCAGGTACAATGAATAGGGGCAGCGATCAACATTTTGATGCTGAATTTATCCTTATGTTTTCCGTGATGGACGAAAATCTCAGTTGGTATCTAGAGGATAATATCAGAACATACTGTTCTGAGCCTTTCAAAGTGGACAAAGATGATGAGGACTTCCAGGAAAGCAACAAAATGCACTGTGAGAGAACATTATATTAATGTTGCTTGTCATTGATATGGTGAAGTAATATTTTTATGTCTTGTCTCTTTTAAAGATGAATTGTTGATAATTTTTTTTCAATCAAGCCTTTTTCTTGGAGGATTAAGAAAGATTCTTCTAAATAAAACAAAAAAAATTAAAATTGATGGCAAGTATTGTACAATCAAACCTCTGGAGTTGTGATGTAAAATTTTTAGGGGCCAGAAAGCTCTTTGCCAGTGGTTTCCCAGGCACTCTAAACAGAGTTGTATTACTTTGTTCTATTTCTTAGTCCTGAACTCTGTATTGTAATATCACAGTTTAGAAAAACAGTTTTCACTGTAAACAAACAAGATACCTTTGGCTCTGACCAGTGGAATTCCAGAATCATAGCAGGTAGCTGTGGAAATGAAGTGTGTGTCTGATACTGGCTTACTTTTGAAGGTGTGGAGCTTGCTTTTGAGCCTCTTTCTGTTTTGGAAAATAGAGCAATGGTTGTATGATACCTGCTTTTGGAGTAAAGATTCTAAGGCCTGTAAAGTTAACTGTAATAAACAACATTTATTTTAGCAATCAACGGGTACATGTATGGATACCTACCAAACCTCACAATGTGTGTGGAAGATAAGGTAAAGTGGCATCTTTTTGGCATGGGTAATGAAGCTGATATCCATTCAGCATACTTTCATGGACAGACCTTAATAGAAAGGCATCATCGAGTTGACACCATCAGCCTCTTCCCAGCCACATTCGTTGATGCTGTCATGACACCAAAGAGCCCTGGGGAATGGCTGCTCAGCTGCCAAGTGAATGATCATATTGAAGGTATAGTAAAGATTTCCATGATGAGAATATTTTTAGCTTGAGCTAAGAGTTTACTGACTCACTTTGGAAGGGCTCCCAACCTCGTTATATGCCTGGCAATATTCTCCTGTGGGTAACAAAACTCTCTTATTAATTGAAATGCCTACAAGTGCATTAGATGGGCTTGAGTGTGTGCCATGAAAATCGAGGGATTTCTTATTTCTAGTGGCAATTGTTATTGGCTGGCAGCAATTAGCACAACTGCACTTCTGCAAGCCTCAGCTTTGAACAAAAAAACAGCACAGTGTTTGCCTCTCACTGAAAATAACTAACCAGTATTTTCTCTTTGCCAGCAAAAAAAGTTGGGGCTCCTTCCATGTTTGGCAAGGGGGACAGGACAGGCAGGCTAACTTGCCCGCTGACCAAGACATGTTCTGGAAAGTGCGTTGGCAAATAACCAGGGAGAGAAGTAATCTGACATGAAAGTGGGAAAGAACATAGAACTGAAAATCATTCTCCAAGATTTGAAAATTCTAATATAAAAAGGAGTATGTAACCTACATATTCAACAGCTTTGAAATAGTTATCACATCCAGCAACATTCTGGTTGAAATATCCTGGCGACAGCTTGAATCCTGCAAACGGGCCTAATCTATATATGTAAACCAGCTCTCTTTACTATCTTATTTGTATCTCCAGCAAGCAGTTTTGCTAACAGATGGTTCCCTTAGGGTGCAGAGACCCAGGAGTTTCACAGGTAAGCTGTTGGTTAGATTTAGATGGAAGATGGTCAATCTGGTAGCATCTGACCTTGAGCGAAGTGCTCATTGACAGAAGTGTGTCCACCCTACCCGTATCTTCTCTGCTGTGGCAACTGCAGCTTTACAAGCAGAAAGCCCTTTACCACACCTGTTTACCTGCTGTAGATACCACAGCTAGGTCTCTCCTAGCTCAGCTGGCTTGCATTCTTTTATAACATTCATCTTCCTCTTTGTTTGTGATTTGCACGTCCATCAATGGTATGGGAATTCTCCAGGGAAGAGAAGAGCTGTGGGAAGCAGGGAAAGAGAAAACAAAGTGCAGTTCTTTCTCACAGGTTTCTCTACCTCCTCTTTTTTTTTTTTTTCCCCCAGGTGGTATGCAGGTCCTTTATAAAGTAAAGGATTGTAAGAAATCCACACCAGATCACAATGAGAGTACAAGGATAAGACAGTACTTCATTGCTGCTGAGGAGATCATCTGGAATTATGGCCCATCTGCAATGAACCACTTTACAGGACAAGAATTAATTGTTGACAGGTAAATGCTTCTAATTAAAGAAGTTTTATTTTACAAGCAGAATTGATTTAAACATGCTAAGTAAGGTAAGCCATATGGGTAGAACTGACCTTTAAGCAGAATTGCTCATTGTCCTCAATTCTGCTTAAATACTAATGGTAGAATAAATATCAGACAAATTAGGTCTATTTCCTTGTAATCTTACTATAAATTTTGCTGCTGTGTTAGTCATTTCACTGGGATTAACTATTATGTCCTATGTGGGTAGTGACCCCTGATGATTCAAGATGGTTGATTATTCTCAGTTAGAAAACAAAGCTAGGAATTCAGGATCATGGCCTCAGCTGATGGAAATCATGCTAATGGCATCTCATCTAGGAAATAACCTGCACCAGATAGCTTTGTCCTTTGCTCTGTGTTTACATATTTAAAACCTGGATCCAATCACTGAATACATTGATTCCTCAAATTTTTTGTCTGTGAGTTAAACACCTCCTCCACAAAGGACAAGGCACAGTTCATTGTTTGAACAGTGCTTGTAAAACACTGAAAGGTCCTTTCTTGAAGAGTAGAATTGTAGACTGAATCTTCTCACTTTGTGTTTAGATGTTACATATTCTTGGTATTTTTATCTGCTCTTGTTGAATTATTTATGACTTTTAATTAAAAGTGAACTCAAGGTTGCGAAATGTTGACTAGAAATCATACTTGATGAGTCTCTAAGTGCACTGGCTTTGTAAGGGCAACACAGCACAGTGACCCTTTCTTAGAGAAGCTAGTGAAGGATAATGGATTCCTGCACATCTTAATGGGACTGCATGTGAGTGTGTGGCCAGACCACAGAAAAGAGATCCAAAAGACAAACTCAGCATGTCATACCTCAGAAAACAGGGTTGAGGTCCTGACTGCCTTTGTACACCTGAGCATCATGACTTGAACTGTTTGTATCTATTGCAATTTCTTTTACACAGTGAATCTCACATCTTTTTTGAACAAAGTGAGACAAGAATTGGTGGCTCTTATAAAAAAGCAATTTACAAAGAATACACAGATGGTTCTTTTACTGAACATAAAAAAAGACTCACAGAGGAAGCACATCTTGGACTCTTAGGTAAGATAGTCTAAGATTGTTTTATGTCAAAGATTTATGAGAGTAAACAGTCACTTCCATGAGTTAGTGAGCAGTGCCCCCACTCCAAGGAGGGGCCCTCAGCTCTCCCTGCCTCCTGCAGATGCTGATGCCTGTGGCTTGCCCCAGGAGACACCCCTAAGGAAGCTCTTGAAGGCAATGCTGTGGTGGTGCCTAACTTCCCTGTGGGAGCATGCCATGGTCTGCAAAGGTCAGGTTCTGCGCTACAAGTCCAGTCTAGGCAGGTCTAGTCCTATTGATAACCTGACTGGTTCTGGCAGGGTTGATGCTAATGTCTGTAAATCCCTTTCCAAAGGGAGAAACTGTCCTGAAAGTCACTGGGCCTCCACGTGAACTGGGAGTGATTGCTGCTGGGTTGCCATGTGATTCAGGTCATGTGCCAGGGACCTGATTTCTGCCACAGATAGCCAGGGGCATTCCCCTGAAAGGGGAAAAGCAGCCAGCCACTGATTGCTGCTAAGTTCGTGGTGACCTGGACACCACTTGCTAGAAATGTCATGTAATTAGGCCATGTGCTCTTTTTCAGGACCTGTTATCAAGGCTGAAGTGGGTGAGCGCATCAGGGTGACCTTCCAGAACAATGCCAGCCGCCCATTCAGCATCCAGGCCCACGGAGTGAGTTATGGCCGGAGCATGGAGGGGGCACAGTACGGCCCCGTGCCTGGAGGTGCGTCACGGGCCAGGGGGCGGGAGGGCTGCAGCACCTGAGCGTGTGCTGTTTCACCTGTCCACATGTTAAAGAGGATAAAATAATGTCCACTTGACATAATTCCCAGTGGTGATTTCTGTAATAGGTACTGAATCTCCAGCCTCTCACGTGAGCCCTGGTGCTATGTTTACGTATGAGTGGAATGTGCCAGAAGATGTAGGTCCCACCGACCAAGACCCAGACTGTTTAACCTGGCTTTATTACTCAGCTGTGGATGCAGTTAGAGACACCAATTCTGGCCTTGTGGGTCCTCTGCTGGTGTGCAGGAAAGGAGCTCTTCTTTCTTCTGGAAAACAGGTCAGTCAAAGTAGAAAAATTGAAGCATTTGCATCATCAACAGCTGTATCTGCTTTCTCCTCCTGGATTGCACCACCTCCCCTCCATGTCACAGTCTCATCCACGTGCTAAGGGGAGTACTCAACATGAAGAAAGTGGGTTTGGTTTTCAGTCTGGCTCCAAATAGTCAAGTCATTGTGAAAACACCATTGTTGTGAGCAGCCACTGGCATTTGAGTCTCACCTAGAATGAGAATGTCTAGCAAAATGTAGAGAGTTTAAAGACCAAAATACAAATTCATTTCCAGAGGTGGTTCCTGCTGGTAGAAAGAGCATTAGCAGCAGATAGTCACCAGATACAGCAATTACAGAACTGTGAGAGTATCAGAATGAAGTATCAATGTATGCATCTACTCTACTTTGTGACTTATACTTGTAAAATATTATGAGCATAGAATCTTTTCCCTGACGTTTTCTGTTCACTCATTTCTATTTTCCTTTGTGTTATTTCTTCTCGACAGAAAAATGTAAATGTGGAGTTTTTTCTACTTGCCACAGTATTTGATGAGAATCTGAGCTGGTACTTGGATGACAATATTTTGATGTTTACATTAAGTCCTGATAAAATTGACAAAGATGATGAAGATTTCCAAGAATCTAACAAAATGCACTGTAAGAAAACTATTAGCCAATTATTAATTTCTACAATAAGGTCTTTGTTTTTATGATTTCATGTTGGAGGCTAGAAAACTGTATAGTGGCAGAGACATTTCATTCCTTTGCAGTGGAAATAAACCCCAAAATGTTTCAATGCAATTAAATTTCAACTAAATGTGGTAGTTCAAAGTACAGTGCCAGGTGTTCAGTGTCTTGCATGGCAGTTCAAGATTTAGCATGGCTATGTACCACTTTGAGCAGACAGGAGGAATTAGGTGTTTAGCCCATGTGCAACCCCTATGAATGCAACCAGGCAGCAAGAGAAAACTGACCTCTTCCCTACAGAAGATGTAGCTGAAAGGAGGGTTTTCACAGAATAACAGAAGAGTTGCTTTTCTAGTTTTATTGATGTGATAAAGTATTTTATTATTGATATTTCTGTCAGCCTAAGGCATCTCATTATATCTGAAGTGTTTATTAGTCAATCAGTATTGCAGAGTTAAGTAATATATTAATCAAGTTGAGTTTTACGTTCTCAAATCTTCTACAGCCATTAATGGTTATATGTACGGAAATCAGCCTGGTCTTGAGATGTGTAAAGGAAGTGTGGTTTCTTGGCATTTGATGGGCTTGGGTTCAGAAGCTGATGTTCATGGGATATACTTCTCAGAAAACACATTTGTAACTAAAGGAACAAGAAGGGATACAGCCAATCTGTTTCCACATACAGTTCTTACAGCTATTATGAAGCCTGATGCTGAAGGTAGGTGTCTTGTTTAAAAATCCTGTTATTAATGCAGAAACTGTTACCAATGAAAGCTTTGTGCTTATAGACAAGTTTTAAATAGCTGGTATTTTGATCCTAGTGCTAAAACTGTGCACAGGTGTGTTTGAAAGGCCGCAAAATGTAAGGATATATGTTTTTAATGTTAAAGCCTTGATTTTTCTAGCTTCTCTGTATGCTGAATTTATTACTACAAGTAGCCATACTGCACAGAGTTTGGACCATATATGAACAATAGCCTGTGTCTCACTCTTTAAACACTAAATCAACATTGGTAATACAATCTTAAGGTAACAGACTTTTGTCCTCGAGTCTTTGTTTCTTGTGTGACCTCTAGGAGTTTTTGAAGTGTCCTGCCTGACAACAGACCACTACACCGGGGGCATGAAACAGAACTACAGAGTGAAACAATGCCACTGGTGGAATGTAGATCTGTCTATGTATTTGCATGAAAAGACTTACTACATTGCTGCAGTGGAAGTTGAATGGGACTATTCTCCTAACAGGACATGGGAATTTGAGCGGCATCAACACCATGAGGAAAGGTACTTTGAAATATACACAGGGGAAAAAATGCAAAACAAGCAAAGGAGCAACTCACTTCTCCTCTGAAGCTTTTTCTCCTCCAGACATTTCTAGACACACTTTCTTTTCATACAGGTTTTTAGGGCTCCCTTGAATTTGTCGTCCTTCCCCATACTGTTGCCATGTAACTTTGAGCCAGACAGCATGATGTTCAAGAAATAGTCCAGCACAGATCTTCTGTGGGACAAGTGTATATTTTCATGAGTCCTGGATAATGCATCTGCATTTATTATTTACTGATATTGGTAATCCTTGATGTGGAAAGCTTAAAATATTCATCATCATCACATCTATGATGATACTTTGTCCTGATTATTGATTACTTAAAATCTGTAACAAGTCTTTGTCTCATGTTTATTTTAGTCTGAGTAAAGTTCTTTTTCACTCCTCTCGATTTCATGAGCTTACACAAGATATGCCCATGACCAAATCCACCCACTGTGAAGCTTGTTGCCTTGGTGTTTCTTTTCTAGTCTTTGAATCTCAATGCAAACTGATTGGATCAAATAATTCATGCCAATTAGCAGAAGAGGCTAAACAAGAACTGGTGATTTTGTGTTCCACCTGAACAACTTCAGCTGAGGTTAAAGTAGCAGATTGTAACTGCCTGTATTTTATTAACTTAATTGTATTCTCTTCTTTTTCTTCAGCTTGATAGCACATTTCTTTGCCCGGCATGGCACAGTGGACTCTGGCATAGTACTAAGCACAAGTAACATGAACTGTGCTGTTATCNCCCCCCCCCCCCGGTCTCCAGCTCCCATGATCTCAGCAGAGAATCAGTCTCAGATTTCATTTCAACAAGACACTTAAACTTTACAAGTTTTAGGCTTCTTTTCAGATTACTGAAGTCACTGAGGGCTCTGCTTTTCAGTATACAAATTGCTGTGTGACGTCTTGCAATTTGAAATATCTGCCAGGCCAAGCACTCAGAATTCTTTCAAGTGCTATATAGATTTGGTCTGTCTATGGTGAGTTTTTTAACCTTCTAAAGAGAAACCTCCCAGCTTAACAAGGATGTTTTTATGCTGAAGATACCATGAGTTTATGAGATTACTGTTTCACTGAGCTGCACTCTTGTTTGATAGTTAATTGACATAACTGCAAAAGATGTTTCAAAATACATGAAGAAATGTTTATTTGGTTTTTTCTTTTGGCAGCCCTGGCAATCCATTTTTAAATAAAAATGACAAATGCATTGGTTCAAAATACAAAAAGGTAGTATATCGTGAGTACACTGATCAGACATTCAGTACTCCCAAAAACAGAGCAGAGGAGCAGCAGCACCTGGAAATTCAAGGTAGAGTCATCATAAAGTTCAGTTTTGAAAATGTGAAAAATGCAGTTACACAACCCAAAAGATACTATTTGAATAATACTGAGTATAGTTCTACCTACACAAAGTGCCTAAACCTATGGAGAAAACCTACAGGGAATTGCTGCTTTTATTATGGTGTTTTCCCTGCAAGATTACATGGCTTGCTGTAGAAGTTAAAAACCCTTCTGGTTTGCTGCTTGATCAGAGGTCAGTATTTCCAGCATAAAACTGAGTAGCAACATCCAAACTGACTTCAGGTACACAGTAGGTGCTCAGAAACTTCAGTTTTGAAACTTAAGAGGCTTAACTTCAGCATTGCAAGTTGGCAAGTCACAGTGAACACCACTATCAGTGTATAGTTTTCAATTATAAGCCAGTGTTGTGAATTTGAACTCAACAAACTCTCTGTCTGATCTTTTGTAAAACCAAGTTAATCCTTCTTTTCAATCCAATAGGGCCACTGCTTATGTCAAATATTGGAGATAAAATTATAATAATTTTTAAGAACTTAGCATCGAGACCTTATTCCATCCATGCCCATGGAGTGAAAACAGACAGTTCTGCTGTTGCTGTAACTAACCCAGGTATCAAGCCATCCTTCTTATTTCTAGCAGGTAACACCAAGACTTCTAGTAAGGTGTAGCAAGCTTTCATTTTCGAATAGCGGGAAAGACATTGTTTTTGTTTGTATATTTTACCTCAGGTTCTTCAATTTTTGATGTTGACTGTGACAAATATTTCTACAGTTCAAATGGCCCTGCTAACTATGGCTGTGTATCCTTGTTCTTGACTGATCAGTCATTTTTTGACACAACGTGGCTTTACCTTTCATGAAAGCCAACAGATTTGGTTATATAGGGAAAACATAGCTTAGGCTATTATTTCTGAAGTTCCTCTGTGATCTTTACAAAAGCTACAATTGTCTTTATTAAGTATGGTAAACTGGACAGGGAAGAAATACAAAAAACATTGTCAAGAAGAATCAGGGATCTGCAGAAGCGACTGTAAGTTAGCCAGTGCAGTTGGGGGAAGAAAAGAGGAAGTTCAAGACAAACATAAGCTGTAAATGGAGATAACATCTGTTTCAGGATGACGTCCTATAGATCAGCACACTGAAAACTTCTAAAATTCACTGATACTTATTTAATTCAGGTGAAATGAAAACATATGTCTGGAAAATCCCAGAGAGATCTAGTCCTGAGAGAGGAGATCCACATTGCATTGCATGGGCATACCATTCAACAGTGGACATCATTAAGGTATATAATTAGTATCAGTCTAAAGAGGTTTTTTTCATGACTCTAACATGGATATACTTATAGAAAAAGGGAGATGAGTTTGAAATTCTTTCTGCTTTCTCTATCATCAAGTTACTTCCCCCATTACCATACCTTTGAATTGAAATGTTCCTTGAAGTCAAATTGCAAGAAAGTCAGGGCAGAATTTGAGAGCCATGGCCCTCCATGTTCCTTCCTGGTTTTTCTGCTGCTGGTATAGATCACCCCACTCAGATTTCCTCCTTATTAGCACTTTATAGCTTGCTCACAGTATCTAATCACTCATGTTGGGGAAAACTAACATGCAGCTGTGAAACACAACTCTGCCATTTCTTACCAAGCACGCATTAACTTAATGACTAATGATTTTTAATGGAAATGAATGTATTCTTGCCTTCATGTCTCAACAAATACAAATAAAGTGTCAAGAAGTATCTTTTGAATGAAAACCAAGCTGAAAATTATAAAATTACAGAAATAGTTTGGGGGCAAAAATGAGCAAGAAATTAATATGGAATGAATGTTTATTTCCAGCAAGAGATGAAAATGAGGCCGTTAGTCTTCAATGAACTTGATCCGTGGGTAGCATGTAACAGTGGGGAAATAACCTTGCTTGTCTGACGCTGGCTGCCTTTATTCCCAGCTACTGACAGCTGTAAAGATAGTAAGAGGATTCATGTCTGTTATTAAATGTTCTTCTGCTTAGTTAGATCTTGCAGTTATGTCATTTTTCATTTGTCATTTCAGGACACTTACAGTGGATTAATAGGCACACTTGTTGTTTGTCATAGACATTATTTGCCATCATTTCGTACTGAAAAGAAAGTTCAATTTGCTCTTCTTTTTATGGTTTTTGATGAAAATGAATCATGGTACTTGGACGAAAACATTAAAACTTATTCTACAAACCCACACCTTGTTGACAAAGAGGATGAGGAATTCCTTGAAAGTAATAAAATGCACGGTATGTTTCCCAGTGTAGTTAATATAGCTCTGGGAACTCTATAAAATTATATAGTTGAGAGTAATTCACATAAATGTGACTTTGTCACTACTCCTGCATTTCCAGTTCCAGTGCAGAAGCTCTGAAAACTTTTACTCAAACTGTTTGAAAACACTGTTAATGTCACTGAATTACTTTTTTCCCCATAGATTAACAAAAACCCTCCAAATAAATACCTCCTGCCCCTCGCCCCCAAATATTCCCATGCTGAATTTTCTGATGTCAGCAAACAACTGTTCTTGATAAGCTGGAAGGGCTATGTGCATTCTGAAAGCATGTCCTGGTAAAGCTTATGCTTTACAAAGAGCTACAGGAAATGCATATCTTTAAGAACTGCAAAATTAACAATGGTGTACAGCAAAGAAATTTTATTTACTATGTTATTGTTTCTAGTTAAATGTGGAATATAAACACACGCATTCATAATGTGCTGTCCAAAGCCATTACTTTTGTCTGGCATTTGCTTTCAAATCTTGTATTAGAGATAACAATGCACAGAATTTATTTGTTTTCTCTGTCTTGTTCTTTCCTTCCTTTTTAGCCATTAATGGAAAGGTGTTTGGAAATTTGCATGGCCTGATTATGCACGTTGGAGATAAAGTCAGCTGGTATCTGGTGGGAATGGGCAATGAGATAGACATTCACACAGCACACTTCCACGGCCACAGCTTTGACTACAAGGTATCAAGTCCTTTTCATTTGTTTCTTGGAGTGTTAGGAATGAGAGCTAGGTCAATTACCATGGACTATAATCTATGGTGAAAAGTCATGTTACAGTATGAAGCAGGGTTTGTAGTTTGACCATAAGGCTTTTATCCTCAAACCTTTATTTGATCAACATAGACAAGCCAGAGAATATCTGCCATTAGCATTTGCTGACTGGTGACCTCACAAGTTGCGTTAAGAAGATAGCTGTCAACTTTTCATGACTGTTGCAAGACAAAAGCTTTAGTTGTTCTTCATTTCCACTTAGCTGATAGTTTATTAAACTCTGGAGCATGAAATGGATGTACAAAGTGATGCAGAGAAGGTGTCTTCGTCCAACTGTGATTAAGATGTTTGGTGGGTAAAGGGATAAAGCTTAAGTTACTGCCACTGGTAATGCCACAGTTTAACTGTTACTTCTTTTTGTCCTGAAGCAAACAGGGGTTTACCGGGCAGATGTCTTTGATTTGTTTCCTGGGACATTTCAAACTGTGGAAATGACTCCACAGAACCCTGGAACCTGGTTGTTACACTGTCACGTTACTGACCACATCCACGCAGGCATGGAAGCGACCTACACTGTGCTCCCAAAGGAAGGTAAGAGCTCCCTAGCTCACGAACAGTCATTATGTTTAAAGATGCACTGTGGGACTGACAGACAGGCAGTGTACTCAGAACCAGCTCAGGCATTCAGAGATGTTCCACGTCTAGAAGCTGCCTGGTCATACTTCCCTCAGGGCAGCTCAGGAAACTGAAGTAACTAAAGGACTCGATATTAACTGACTATTGCTCCAGCTTCCTATCCAAGAAATTAAAGTGACAGATTTTTATTTAAAAAGAATTCTTCATGGGACAGTATTTCTGTGCCCAAGAATTGCCAGTAGTGTCAGACTCCATCTCAGTCTTAATTTAAAACTGTAAGAACAGTTGGTAAATAAAGCTGGATTTATCATTCCTACACAGCTGAAGTACTGAAAAACTAAAATAATGTTTTCTCTCTCAAGAATGTGTTTTAGTTTTACAGACACTATCTCCTTGCTCTAGCAATATTACCTGTAAAAAATCTTGAATCTTGAAGAATTTTGAAAATTGTTTCTATAAAGTTCATACAATTTTAAAAGCAATTCTTTGCAGTACTCAAAAGACAGTGCACAACAGGTATTACTTGTAACTGATAGAAACAGAACAATAGGAATAAATACGTCCCTGTGTATATATATATTTATACACAACTATATGATGTCTATTTGGATCTGTACTAAAAATACAGACTGAAATGTTAAACAGAATCTAATTCAATTTTATAAGCCACTGGAATGTGAAACACAATCTAGTTCTATTTTATAAACCCTACTGATTTAGAGAGTACATTGTGCCAAACCTGCACAGACAATAAAAAGGCTGATTTGAGAGTACACAGAACGAGACGTAGAAAGAGACTTTAACTTGTAGCAGCAGTACGTTGGATTTTTCATTACTAGCCATCAAAAGTGCATCAAAACATACCCTTCCGTGAATCTTAAAGCTGTTTTTAAATCTAACTCACCATGTCCAGAAGGTGACGGGATCCACTGTGCTCACTTTGGACTCTGTGGGCCACACAGACAGACAATTCTTTTGATGAAATGTGTGTAAAAAAGCTATTTTCACCCTTACAGATAAACCATCTTTGTTCCCAAGATTATTCAACCCGTTCAAGTGTAAAGGCGTGGCAGGCACACAGGAATGACGAAAACATTTTAACACAATGATTCTCCAAGGTCTATCTTCAGCAAAGCATTTCTTGGAAAATACTCTCTTCTGGGCAACTCATCTCCATGTATGTTTTGGAAGATTTCATGTAGTGGCCACAGGTACCAAAAGGGCCAGAGCCTAAGGTGGCTGAATGGATATAACAGTTTGTATTTTTCTTCAAAAAAATTTTATCTTGCAAGCTAAACATATTCTGTGTGATGCCTAATGCATGTTATTTAACAGCTGAGGAACATGGAAGAGCCTAGTGAAATGTACCTTTTTTTTTTAAAAAGTTTGCAAATAACCCTGTGTAACAGCAAAATTTGTTTTGCATATCTGCCATCACACTGTCACATTTTACTAGACAGATATGGTAGTAGTTATTGCTTAGAAAACAAGAATTTGGTTCTCACTTTATCAATAAGCTGACACTGAAAATATATATAGTATAATTGAACAGTTAACAAAATAGTTCTGTTATTTCTGTTGAATTATTTTAAAATTTTATCCAGTAACATCTTTCAAGATGGTACATTTAAAAGATGTGATGACTTGAGGGGTCATGGTTGCACAAGATGTTTTTCTTTTTCTGTTATGAAAATAATTCTAAGGCAGACAAAGCTATGCTGAAATGAGACAGTGAAGGGCAATATTTGCTGACATCTATACTGGAGAGCTTTGCTCTGACCACTCTTAAGTAACTCCTGCAGTGGAATCATTTTGGTGTTAGTTATGCAGCGCAGCCCTTGACAAAGGAAAAAGGAAGCGTTTCCTGCCAGATGAAAGCAGCAGTATTGGTGCATGGCTGATGCTGGTCAAAAATGAAAGCAGGAAGAGCAGATATGGTCATGCCATCCAGTTGTTTCAATAGCCCAACTCCATGCACATTAGACCTGTGTCAAACGAGAGGGAAGGATGTATGGGACAGGCAGGCAAAGCAAAACATCTGGGCTTTACACCTGTCAGAACAAAGGAAATTGCTTCTCTGTAACTAACCTAAATTGTTTTAGCCTTTTTTTAAGGTAAAAAGATACTGAAACCAACATAATACCTACCAGTAAATTAGATCATTGATTTTAGCTGCAGCAGGAACTGTACGTGGCTAACTTAAACTACTTTCAATTTATCTTTTTTTTGTTAATGTATTTTAGCTGAAATATAGATGATTTCTTCTGACTGACTTCTACAGGTTAAGTAACATTACAACTTCAGTGAAAACAGATTTACTAGAGTCAGTGTCAGCTAATTAGGCCTTTAGATAAATTAGATGGCTATAGGATCAAGGGAGTCATATTTTTGGTAGATTTTCAAAAAACCCAAACTACATTGTATACATACATTCATAAGAAAGAAAAACATTGTGACAGTTTATTAGACTGAATTCCAGCTCTGAAGGAACAGAAAGATGTTTTCTGCTCACAAGACAAACAAACATCAGTTCATACATGCACACGTACCTGAGATGCTTACCAAAAACCCTAAAAAAGTAAGAGTTTTCAGCTGGATTTATGGGCTAGTGATACTGCAAATGCTTGTCTACTGACAGAGTACAACAGAAGAAAGAGAACCAAAACCAGGAAGTAAGCAGCAGTCTGCATCTTCTACCTCTGCCTTTTCTTGTGAGTTGCTAAGTGAAAACACTTTCAGTGTAACATTTGTATGGGTATATACTTAGGATGACAGAGCAGCTGACTGATTTTGACAGCTGGAATTCAAGGGCATGTCTGTGTTGCAAAATGAAGTCAGTAGGGCCCAATTCCAGTTGGAAGAGTAAAGTAGTTACTTTTACTTATAAAGCTAAGACACATGCCTGAGCCAAACTCCCTGGGTCAGTGATCCAACTAATACAGATTTAAGACTGACTTCCTGCTTTACTTTCAGTGAACACTGTATGTCCAATTGTACTGTACAGTCTGTATCTTCTAGTTGCACTGGCACCACAATTAGCTTCAAAACAGATGCTTTTCCGCAGACAACAGCTGTCCTTCAATAGTTGACATAAGATTTCAGTGGAGAAGATGATTTATGTGAGGGTAGTCCCACAGTACCTTATATGCAGCTCTACTGTTCGTTTCATTTGCTTTTTTAATTCCAGCACACTCTTTGTATTTGAGTGGATAGTAGACCTCACTGTTTTAGGTCAGCAGCTTCCTCTGGCTGCACTGAAGAAGATGTGGCAGGAAAAATGCTGCAGTTCCATCCTCTGGTAGAAGACTGACAAAATCCCTCAGTTCCAGTTCCATTGCAACAACTGATAAAGTTTCTGCTCAGAGCAGGGGAGAAAACTCTTGTTTAGTTATTTTGAGTTTAGAACAAAGAAACAAACAAAAACAATTAACAATGTAATTACTAACTGAAGCCATCAAGTTATCTAAATACTGCAACTGAAATGAAATTCGAGGCATACCCATTTGGATGCAAATACAACTACAGAAAATCTTAAAAGTATCTGAAGTTATAACTTAGATTAAAACCATACCTCTGTCTTGGCTCATCGGGCCTCCACATGGCACTAATACTAATGAAAGTCTGATCTAGTACTTCGTGTGTTTTGTATGAAATGCAAAGGAAGCCCTGGAAACCTTATTAGTACCCTAACTCAGCACTTTCTGTAAAACTGGATGTTTTGCAAGCAGCCTGTCAGATCAAGCTGTTTATGTTCTTAAGCAATTACAGAAAACTCCCCTGTGTTATCAATAACTGGCTAGAAGAAAAACAAAACAATCACAGTTAGCTCTATTTAGTACATTTTTTTACCGATGTCTATCCCTGATCTATACAGAAACAGTATGATGACCACAATTAACTGTTTTTGATACAAAATGAATGCCATGATTTTATAGGAGGGTACACTGCACACATTGCAGAATCCTCTGCTAATGACCAGACACACTGCTAAACTGTATTAGCTTTAACTGGATAAAAAGGTTCCCTTTTCTTCCAAATTCCCACATCAGCTATCCTTAGTCTGAACAGTTATTAAGAATGTTACAAAGGCTTCTGGAGTTGAATTGCAACCAACTGATTTACCTTTGAGTGATAAAATGAGAACAGGGCAGTCATTTCCAGTAAGTCTAGTTCTCTTGCAAAGTTCAGGAAGCAACTTGTTCCACCACAGAGCCTAAATCCACAAAAACCAACAGCAAAAGTGTAGATCAACAAGGACTACAATTAAGAGTATGAAAGAGCTGCTAAAAATACACTGAACTAAGCTCACGTATGTACAAATACAAGTCGGTTACAATGAACTCAATTAATTTATACAGTGCTCTGAAATGCAGTGATTTTGCATGTATCGGTGCAACCTTTTTCTGCTGAGAAATCTTAAAGTGTCCCTTATACCCCTATAGACACAAGTTTAGAAAGACAAAAGTCACTAGAAAGACTGATGCAGTCAGAGAATTGATTTTTTCCCCTCAAAACAGCTCCAGGCAAAGTGGCGAACAGCGTTACTGTAAGAACACTGCTTTGTCTCCTGACCTCATCTGTTTACTCCCAACAGTTACAGTAGTGAATTAGGTTTTGTGTACAATTTTGTTGATAAGAATGGAGTGAAGGGAAGGGATTTCCTTCCTCCTTCTTTAAACTGGGTAACTTTTCTTTCACCTGTGTTCAGATTCAGTACTGCAACCTCACATTCAACTCTCATGTGGAAGCAATCAAAAAAACTATTTTCAGATCTGAATAAAAAGTTCAAATCTTGTTTTGAACAGAGTTCTAGTACATCTGTCTAGTAGAGGATCACATTTGCTGACTCTGGTCAGTAAAGATATGTACAGTTAATTGAGTGGCTGTGATGGGCAATGGAATAATAAATTCCTATATTCCTGGAACACGGAATGATACCAGTTCCAACATTAAAACTCTATAGAGGGAAAATGGGACATGAAGACATCATCTTTCCACTAGTGCATCAGTACCAGTCTGATGTTATCATGTCAGAAGATGTCACTAGAAGACAGGATGAACGTATTTAAGTGTGATTTTATTGACGAACCATGTTCTCTTATCACTTAGCTCACCGCTAAGATTTCACTTATAAGTACTGTCAATTTAGAACACCAATTAGTGAGAAACTAGGCAGTTTTTCATTTACAGTGGGAAAAAAATTCTCCCTTTTCTGAGGCACTCTGCCATCTGAAAAGACTATGCTTTAAATTTGCTAAAATGAATACAGTAAGTGACATAAGAAACTGGAGGAAAAAATATTCCATTAAAATCAGCAGGGACTGAGCTAAAAATGCTGAGCAGTTTATTTTGTGAAAGATGGGCTGTGTGATCCATCCACAGTCCATCTGTACACAACAGCACTTTAGTTAGGGAAAAAACCCAAAAGATAGTGAAAAGTTTTACTGAAAGTAGCACACCTGCTTGTCACCTTTCAGCTCGTGCTGAGCGTAGAGCACAGCTGCATCAGGACACCTCGAAAGGAGCTGGTCAATGGCTTCCTCGTGCTTGCCCAGACGGGTATTGCAGAGGACACGGACGGTCAGGCCGACACCACCAGCCTCTGGCAGGGGCTCCAGGACAGGCAGAGCTGAAGCTACATTGATTGACTGACTACATAAAAGAGACTGAAGACAAGAACAAAAAGTATTGTTTGGATTTAAGACAAAGTTTGCAAAAAATGCTAACTATAACCTTAGAATAGAAGACCTTACTTGTTGGAATAATTCTGAAATAATGCTTCCCTTAAAAAATGTTGCTGAAAATTAAGAAAACAAGTTTAGAGAGAAGACAAATGAAAATATCATTGTTACTGACCAATCTCCTCAGTATTTTTTTCTTCCATCATTTCAACTGGCCTTTTATTTCAACTTGGATAACTTAGGGGGAAAGGAGGAAAAGAGTCTGCTGGAGAAAATTGTTCATACCCACATGAACATTTGTAGAATGACTCTAAGTTGTAAGCAGCAAGATTTAAAACCTGTTTCATACCTGTAGTCTTGAGATGTCTTCATGGTAATCTTTATCAGATGAACATTCCACTGACATTATGGAAGTTACCCATGGGAAAATCAACCCAAAATGATTACAGGAGTTTATCTATACAAGAAAGAATCAGGTTGCAATAGAAGAAACATTTCTATTAGTGACGGTTCCATATGAAACTCACTGCAAGTGAAGAACATTTTAATCTCAAATAGTATAACTTAGAAGAGCAGCTACTCTTTCTTCTCGTTCATGCAATTTTACAAATAAACTGGAAACTTTTATTTAGCTCTGTATTTCAGCTTTCCCATTCATAATTCTTTAAAATTCATCATTCACACAATTTTCTCATTCAGTAAGCTATGTAAAATTGCAAACACTCCACCTGACACATTCTTATTGTTTCATTTTAGCCCTTATTTCTATCCAGAGCTGAGGTTCCTGTTAGAAGTATATTTGCAAATGTCCCCAAGGAGTAGGACTGCCCAGAGCCAGCAATACCAATGTGTAACTGCACACTACCTTATCTGCTTTCAGTCTTGCTTCTTTTAACAGATAAAACTATCCAGAATTAAAATAGTAAGGATGGTATTTGGACAGATTTTGGAGGAATGCTGAAGTCCTAAAACTTCCTCTGAGTGGTTTGCAACTTACCAGATCCTCTGTTGTTTTCAATGGCTTAGTCTCAGGAAGTTGCTTCTTTGATATCCTCCAAACATACTGAGAAATAACCCTCAATAGGAGCTTCTGAAGTATTTCTTCCTGAGAGCATACGACAAGAAGAGCTTCCCAGAAATCCACCAAGAGCTGAGGAACAGTGTTTTCACCACTACTACACAACATCTAAGAACAAAAATGACAGAAGACGGCAAGTTAGCGCAGATTGTAGTGATTATTAGTATTGGAAATTAGAAGAGACACAAGAAACAGTTTTTGACTTTTACTAGAAGCAGAATTTTGATTCCTTTTTTGTCCTGTGATTCTACATAATACACTGCCTAGGCAAAGTAGAAAATTCATGGAATGATTTTAAGGTAATCAGTTCTAAACAAGAGATTTGATTTCTTCTTCAACATTTACTGTGCTGCCAGAAATGTCGCCACTGCTGTCAGCAAGTATTTACAGACTGGAGAATTCAAAAGAAGACTCCAGAGGCCATGATGAGAAATGCTGTGTAGCTCAGCTGGGTATCATGGTAAGATCCACAAGGGAGATGTTTTTAAGGTCTGCTGTATCAGCAAAGATTATTTCACTTGGTTTCCAAATGGTTTTAAACAATTACACTTATTCTAATTTGGACTTTATGACTTGCTATTTTTGATACAGGTCTTTCACAGTAATAGGTATAGTAAGACTGCAACATACCTACATTGAAGAACACATTTTAACCCAAGTAAGTTATTCATTGTAGAGAAAAGAAAGTAAGGTTTGTCTAGTCCCAATCAAAAGAAAGAAAGAAAACTTCAGGGACATGAGAAAAAATACTGAATTAATACTTTCCTTTTAGGAATTTATACAGAACATCAGAACATTATATACCTTCATATTTAAGTCTGATTCTTGAGAAGTATGTTTTAATCCCCATGTTTTCTTCAAAAGGAGCTTATGGAATTAATTTATCTGAATTTTGTTAAATTTCAGTAGCCTTAAGAAGCTCAGTGACTAGGAAGCCATTGAAAGACCACTGAGACCAGGGTACTCTCCATTCAAATGACAGGGTAAAACCAAAGAACTTCATGGATTTGGGGGGATTTTTGCTTCAGTTAATCAGTATTTCTTTCCAGAAGATCCAGTTTCTGACTCTCATCATCTATCATGACTGCAATATCTCCAACCCTCTTTCTGAAGAAATGTGGAAATATGAGTGAAGGAGCACCTGAGTTTCCTTTTCTTACCCGTAACAACATCACTATGAAAAAACATAAAGCAAAAAAATTATCACAGGCCAACCTTGAAAAAGGTATCCGCTTCTTCCAGTTCAATTTTACTGTTCTCATGTAAAGCCACAGCGGCAGCCACCAGTAAACCAGGCTGCATCTCCTTCAGGTGAGCAGCAAACTCAGTTGGCATAACAATTCCTCCCTTACGCTGCCTCAATAGTCGTGGTTGCCCAATGAAGCCACAAGCCAGTACTGTCTGCAAACATAATCAGATGTAAATCAGGTAAAGAATTCAATATATGCATGATTCAACCCAATAAACTCAGTATTTCTTCAGATAGTGAAGTTTAGATGGAAAGTCAGGGGGAAGAAAATACATCCTTTCCACAATTCATAGCGTAGCTCTTCAGAGACCAAGGTCTAAACTGTGTGAACGCTCCTGAACAACAGGCTGTGCGTCTGAACACTGAAAGTAACGTGCTGTTGAAAGCTGCAGTTACTGTGCATGTAAGAAAGTTGGATTTCGCTAAGAAATCCAAGACATTCAATACACATGGTGCTTTGAAAAATCACTGGCTGAATTTCCAATACATCACTTTGCTAAATTTCAGTAGATTACTTTGCTAAAGTCTGATTTTTATTTTGAAAATACCCCTGAAACAATGTGCTGCACTTTGTGCAACAGTAAGTTGTTTCTGGGTATGTGAGTGCTTTTGAAGGCAAGCATAACAAGGTGCTATTCCCACTTTAAAGGCAGTGGAGAAATTATGCCTAAAGAAATTAAATTAATTACACAAACATGAGGCAGACCTAGGAGGAAAATTCAGATTTCATCCTGCTATGCATACAAACTATTTTTCCTTTCTTTAGCTTTCTAAAAGTGTTATTTTTTTCTACTTTGAAACAGAAGGCTTTTTTAAAGGTGAAGTGCAATAGAACACATTTAATAGATCAGATTAAACAGAAAGAAAACCCAACCAAACAACCCAACAGCCAAACCTCAGCCACCTTCTATAAATAAATTCTATTCTATTCTAATTCTAATTCTATTAATAAAATCCATGCAGTGGAATGTGTATATGTTTGCTCACAACATGGCAATTTCACTTGATCATCCTGCAAAAGCAGGTGGTGCTCAATGTAATTTTTGGAACAGCTCCCCACAGTTCCCACCTTGCAATTCAAAAGCTGCTTATTTTAAAAGCTCTCCAGGACTTCTTTCACCAAAGCATGATATCTAACTTTGGAACAGCAATCCATTTATTTCAAAAGTTTTGAGACTTCCAATATCTCACGCTAAGAAAAAGTCTGTATTTCAAGCTCTGTCACCTTTGAATATTCCAGTCCCAATCAACCTTAACAAGAAGTAATTTACAGACTGGTCTCAGTCTAAAATCACATGTGGACATCTATGGCAGAGACAGCTCCATTAACATCTCCCCCCCACTGATGGGGAATTCTTACTTTGATGGCACTGAAGTAGATTCTGATCTGGTCTAAAAATGGGTTAAATGGTTTGATTCCACATAAGAAGTATGTGCAACTGTATATAGAAATTTCAGTTTGTGTGCACAATGGATGAATATCCTGCTTCAAGAGAAACCTTATAACAACTATTTGCATACAAATGCTGTTTTCATGGGCATATCACATATTAATTTCAGGTGGAGGGGTGTAGAAATGCTACTATACAGCCCCGCCAGGCAGCTGAAGAGCACTGGCTCTGCAGAGCTTGTTACATCCCAGTAATCAATGTTTAATTGATCAAGAATTAAGAGCTTCAAAACTCTTACTTATTTGGTAAGGCTTTGCCAAGACAAGATAACCCTACCTGCAGGGTAAACTGTATAGTCCCAGTGTATGCCAGCCCTCCATTCTGCTGTTATTGCACACACTCAGTGCAGCCTGTGCAGCACATTGGGAGGAAGAGCAGTGACTGAAAAGCTTCTTTTACTGTAAAATGCAACTACTGACCTGGACTTTGCAAAGCATGAATAGCCCACGCTCACAGCATCCTTTACCTCCTTATAGGAGTCCATCTCATGTTCATACATTATCAGGTCTCCCATTTTCAGAGCCAAGAAAGCCTTAGTAAGTGTCAGGACCACTGATGGCATCATCTTTTCCACTTTCTGAAGATACTTTACCGCTGTCAGAGGACATACGTTTCTCATGCAGGGGCTGCAAAGGATATGAGGCAGCTGCACAGGGTCAGCGAGATAGAATATCTGGAGAACTTTATTTCCTGATTCCTATTGAAATAAAAGCCATTTGACAGTTTAGGCCTTTTCAGATATACAGTTTTCTATGGCATATGAAAGCAGTGCAGTTTTGGTTTTGTTTTGGTTTTTGTGTTTGTTTGGGTTTTTTTAAATAGACAAGTACAGCTTAGCTATCAAATCACAGTGCCTCTCCTGTCTCTCTCCTACCTACTGGTAAAAATAAAGGATCACTAACTGCTAGTGATTCAACCCATATTCTGGGGTGCTAGGAGAACCCCACAGTGAATTGTTTATACCAACCTGTACAATTTGGCAATGTTCAAAGAAACAGTTTGCTTTGCTACAGAAATGGGAGATGAAAGAAATTTGAGGCAGAGCTTTCCTAAACCATAAGTGTCTCTATGTGCAAGTGGGAACCAGATCACTAGCAACATGCATCATGACCCATAATATGTTGCTCGGAAGCAGCCCAAAGCATCACAGGTGCTGCTTGCTGTTTTTTCAATGAAAATCAGAAAATAAAAAAAAAGAGAAAAAGAATAACTGTAAAACTAAATAAGCAGCTCAACATTTTCAATGGGAATTTGATTAAAATTTCATATATAGTTCCTAAAATCAGAACTAAATCAACAGGTTACAAAAACCCCAACTTGTTTCTACCTTGCTTAATTCTTCGTTCAAGTCTTCATTAAGAGAATGAGTTAAGTAAAATATAAGTCCTCTCTCATATGTCTGTATTTCATCACCTTCTGAAACTAGTCTCTTTAAAACTTCAGTCATGGATAAACCTGACATTCTGTAGTATGGCAAAGCAAGGTGGTAATCCTTTGTGTCAAACCTGAAGGCAACAGAGAGGAAGGAAAAAAAAAACAACTAAGGGCTACACTTCTGCCATCACTCTTGCTAAGAACTAAAACAATACGTCAAACAAAGTCACAGACACATCAGTTATCTGCATATACATAGTTCATATTCACATAGTTGCATTCTGTGTTTAATGACAATAAAGACGAAACATACTGAAGAGATGACCAGATTAAGCCGTTTTCCTAAAACATATGTAATACTAATGCAAAACAGCAAAGAATTATGGATTGTCATTTTAAGGTTATATCATTGAAAACATAGCTCATCTATACCATTTTGACATCTAAAGCATACCTGCTATAGCAATCTCCTAAGAATGCACAACTTTCTCTGAATGCTCTTAGAAGTTCTTCTTTCTCATCTGATTGAAGGAAATGAGGGTCCATTATAGCTGCTCTGACCAGTAAGTGAGCCTCACTTAGAAGATGGATGCAGCTCTCAGTTTTAATGTTTTCATAAGTTCTACTATAATCTACCTAGAACAGACACAGTATACACTTGAGCTACTGGCAAAAATTAAGAATATATGGGAAGAATTCTAATGAGGAAAGCAGCCATTTGAAATAGGATTATGGGCTATTCATGAGAAATGTATTCAGCAATGGCATGCATCAGAAATTAACCGTACTTATTTTTAGTTAGCAAACAACAAAAGCAGGAGTTGGGCAATACCATTTCTCTGTAAAGCTGAATGGTTGAAACAGTGTTTATAATATACAAATTCCAACCAGGCTCTGACTCAGAATTTGTCCTGGATTTGATGCTGTCAGCCTTTCTGGAACTAGAGAGGAGGAAAAGAGTTGAGTTGTCAGTAGTGAAATAAATACTATGCCGCCAAAACCCCACCACTCATTTGATAATTCAAATACACGAACAGGTATGTTTGCAGACTAGTAAATGCTGGACAGTTAAGTTGTGAATTTAAGTCATAACAGCTAATAACAAAATGGGGATAGGCATGTTCATACGCCAGGAACATTATCAGAACTGTGTACTACATCTTCTCAAGTGCTTAACACCAGGTAGTATCAGAGAGATACAGAAATCATCGAATCATCAAATAGCCTGGCTTGGAAGGGATTTTAAAGGTCATTTAGTTCCAACTCCCCTGTCATGAGCATGGGATGCCACCCTCTGGAACAGGTCAGACTGCCAGGGCACCATCCAACCTGACCTTGAGTATTTAAGTACTTTAAATTAGCTAAGATGTTTACTTACCTTCTGTAAGGATTTACTGCACGTTTGGCCCTGCAGCTCTATCAAAGCATTTACCAAGACATGGAGTAAAGAAATATCACAATGCTTTTACTCACACATTGGCTACGTCTGTAATGCCCATAAAAACACTGTAGGAAAACACAGAGTCTTTTTGTTTTGCTGTTTGGTTTTAACTGTTCTGGGATATTTACATTTTTATTTTCAAATTATGGTGCTAAGTAGCCTAGTATTTGTTCAACTTACGTACTTTACAGAAGGCAAAAAGAGTATCTTCCTCAAAGGCCAATTAGAATATTTGAAACCACACAACTGGCAGAAGAAAATGTGCTTTATACAAGATAACTACAGTATTTTGAATAGGTAGTCTCCCTGATGGGCTTATCTTCTCCCGAATAATGTCTGCTCTAGGCTTTAAGAAATACTGGTTCAAATAACCACTTCAATCAACTACAGCTGTCCCACTCTTGTTAATTAACTTGAATTGACTTTAGTAAATGTAGTTTCTGAATAGCTGTTTAGAATACCTGCTTAGCTGTTTTATGAAAAGCCCTCAAAAAAGAAGGGGAATAGCAGTTCCCATGGCAATTGATAAAAAGTCACATATGCCTCTGACTATGCAGATGCTACAAGAGTAACTTGGGCCAAAGTCTGACCCAACTTCTGTCATGGATACCTATAGTGATGTTCATAACTTTTCTTAGAAAGAACACTAAAGATAAGACATTTTCATTTTGTGCTACAGCACATTTTGTAACCTGTAGCTTTGGTACTCTACATACTTTTGTTTCTTGAGATAAACATATTTGTCATCTCCGAATAAGTTCTTAGTAATGTTATTTTAATATTTTGTTGATTTCAAGCATTTTTGATCCTACTCTCATTTCTTCTGCGACACAATTAAAAAAAAAAACAAAAAAACTCAATTTCTGTACTCATTCACTAAAACAGAATTATTTCCAGTTTTTCCACAGAGGAACCACTCCAACTGCAACACCCACAAATTCAGCACTGTACACAGAGCTGTAAGTACCATCTCCCTAAGACACAAATCCTTACAGCATCCTTCTTGTAGGCTTTCTTCTTTCAGTAATATCTTCTGTGTCTGCCTTAGTCAAAAGAATTATATGGTTTTTGAAATGACAGATAGCTCTTGGTCCTATAAAAAGCTGCATTCTTAATGTACAGACATCCAGGGTGACAGGTGGACAAGCCTGTAAAGGAAAGGGATTGTTTTGTCATTTCAGTTATTGAGTCTTTAAATAAATCAGGAAAAAAAAAGTAACCTTTGTACAATGATCTGACATTAAAAACATTCACTGGCTCTCCTGAGTGCTTCACTTAAGCAAGAATAAAAATACTCATGAAAGCATGACAAGAAACACTTAACAATGAGAAAAAAAAATTGTTTCCCTCTTCAAAGCAACTGCAGTTTTAGCTGTGTGTCTTAAAATAATGGAGCCTGAGGCAGATGCCTTACACAAAGACTTTATTCCAAATAGTTTGATTTTGGCCAAGTTGTAAAAGACTGCCTAGTTTTAAAAGTCTTGATTTAAGTTGTTTATAAAAAGCAATTACAGATAGAACTATTATATTTGCCTGCCTTTTGTTACATTACATACCTGCATTATATCCCCGATTTGTTCAATATGCACCCTTCAGGTAAAGCTTACCCTATTGTCTATACTGGACTAAAAATTGAAAAATGCAACGTCATTAGAAATATTCTAAATTTACAGCTTTTAA
Source organism: Sclerurus mexicanus (assembly GCA_013396755.1). NCBI lineage: Eukaryota > Metazoa > Chordata > Aves > Passeriformes > Furnariidae > Sclerurus > Sclerurus mexicanus. The sequence goes on along the minus strand of VWZF01003703.1, from coordinate 65,875 downwards.
AAGATAAAATACTATATTTACAAATTAACATACACAGTGAAACAAGGCAAAACAGCATTATATGTGTAACCTGCTTTTTGAAGACACCTCAACATTTCTTGTAAGAGGCAGAGGCCTGCAGGGGTGACCTAGAGGCTCTAAACTGCCCTGGGCTAGTCAGAACCAGAACCAGGCAGCTCTACAACTGGTATAAAAACCAGTAGGAAAAATAATAATAGCAAGCAATAAAAATCATCATCATCATCTTCCTTGTACTTAAAACTCCACGCTGGGGCAGGGCAACCCCTGGGGAAACATGGCCCATGGAGTACTCATAGCAGGGCAGGGACTGGAGCTCATGGAGGACCTGCAGGCTGTGGACGGCACAGCTGCAGCACGGACATCCCTGTGGGACTACAGCCTGCACACCCTTCCAAACCTCCTCTGCAGACAGAAGGCGGCATTTGGCTGACTGCAGAAATTGTGATGGACTTGAATGTAACCCACAGTGAAAACACAGGAAGCTGAGACTGGAAAACGGACAGTCACATGTTTGTATTAGTTATCTAGCACCTCTATGGGTCACAGAGAATATGTGTTTGGTCTGAAAATTTTATAAAACTTCCACTGTCCTGTGGTATCTTTATGTCTGCTGTCTGCACGCTCAAAAGAATTCCTTAAATGCTAACTTAAAATACACCTCAGTCTATCTTTCCTGCTACGTTTATTAATGCATATCACCGTTACAATTAAACAGATTTTTACTGATAAGCAATTTAAGGAAGGTGAAAAGTTTAGACCTCCAAGATCAAAAGCCCTCCTCCTAAAAAGCATGCGCTAAAATATCTGGTAGCAGACTTGTTTGATTGTCTACATTCCTCCTACAAAAACTGGTTTCTCAAGGACACCTGAGAGAAACATCAGCTACAATAAGGGAAGACTCTGCACCCTTCATTCAGTTTTATGCAGAAAAGCATGGAATTCAGTTTAAAACAGAAGTGATTTTATAGCTTTTGGTATTTTTGAAAACATTCTACTAATGGTCTAGAATTTAAAATGGCAATAATAGGTTGTTACATTGAGACATCTGCAGACCATCGAAATACAATATGCCATAGATTGAAGTAAAATACTGATTTTGGATGTTATTTTATTGGTTCAGCCAACAGAAACTAACAGGATTTCAAAAGGAAACATAAATCAGCTAAGAGCCATACCACTCCCCCCATAGTTTTAGTGAGGTAACGAGAGGCACCACCTTCACCGTCGTGTCAACATAGGGATCCTCATCACGAGCTGCTGCCGCGCTGCATCGCACTGTGAAACACTGCAGGTTCTCACTAAAGGGAAAGATGAAAATGCAACAATGAAGGAAGGAAATTAAGATTTGCAAAAACCAAGTAGCCAAAACTACAGAGAATCAGCTCTTTTTTGCTTTGAAGAAATGGGCTTTGAAGCCTAAGCAGGGGGGCCTGCTGGACTAACACCTGAGCCTGCCCAGAGATTTTCAGGAGACTATGAAGGACGTGTCAGAGGGGGCAGGGCAGAGAAAGGGCAGCAGCATAAACATAGTAACAGTATCAGCAAAATCATAAACTTAGTACCTTGTAATGACGTGCAGGAACTGTGGAGTGAGGACTGCCTGCTCTGACTTCTCTGAATATTGGTAAGTAGAAATTAGTTCTACTAACTTCCCAATAGAGTAGAGATATCCAACATGAGGCAAAGAGAAAAAGCAAAAGAGACTCAGTAGTTCTCTTTTGTTCTCAGTTTCCTCATAGGCTGTCACAGAACTTCCTAGATGTAACATAAGAAAGGCATTTTATATACTTCATAAATCCAAACCTGGCAATTCCATTACATGCCTGATGACTAAAAGATACTATCAAACCTGCCCAAGTTGCAGACTGGTTTTGTTAGTAGCTAGTAAAAAGAACTTAATGAAGCTCAGTGCACAGGTGAAAACGTTACACAACATTAACTCATTTGGAAGCATTTTCACAAAGGTATGGACATACCACTGAAGAAATTCTATAGATTTAAGAGCATTGGAGAGTCCTGGAAAATACACCACAGCTAAGCATCCATGGATTGAAAGATCAGCCTGATCTAAGAATTACTCGTACGTTGGAATGAATGCTCACCCAGAACTGCAGCTCACCAAAATACAGGTCCTCACTTAAGGGAAAGAAAGGCTGGAAATGGCAGAATTTATTTAGAATGCGACTTTAGCAGGTAACAGGTGTGTTCATATTCTACAGACCCTCTTGTCAAAGCCTGTAAATCACAAGAGAGCATAAGATATCTGGAGTGAAATGGCAAGTAGCTCATTCTTTTCAGTTTGCTGCAAGTTAAATGAGGCTTTGCTACTGAGCAGACAGAAAACCACCTCAAATTGGATGAACAGTCAGTAAAGCCAACCATATCCTGGCATGCATCAGGCATAGCGTTGCCAGTCAGATGAGGGAGGGGATTGTCCCACTCTGCTCTGCACTGGGACGGCCTCACCTCGAGTTCTGGGGGCAGTTCGGAGCACAATATAAGAAGGATATAAATCTATTACAGAGAGACCAAGGGAGGGCTACAAAGATGGTAAAGGGCCTACAGGGGAAGCCATACAAGGAGTGGCTGAGGTCACTTGCTTTGTTGAGCCTAGAAAAGAGGAGTCTGAGGGGAGACCTAATAGCAGTCTACATGCAGTTCTTGAGGGAACGGCATGAAGCTGTCTCGGGGGAGGTTTACATTTGACATCAGGAAAAGCTTCTTCCCCCAGAGCGTGGTCAGGCATTGGAACAGGCTCCCAAGGGCAGGGGTCACGGTCCCAAGGCTGCCAGAGCTCAAGGAGTGTTTGGACAACGCTCTCAGGGACTGGCTGGCATTGTTGGGGTGTCCTGGGCAAGGTCAGGGGTTGGACTGGACGATCCTTGTGGGTCCCTTCTGACTTAGCATATTCTATGAGTCTATGATATCTGACTGCTAACATAAAGCATTAAATTCTTCTGTGGGTCTTCTGGGGCTTGAGCTAAGTGAACCCCTAAAATCTGCATTCATCCCTTCCCTTTCCAGTTTTACTTCAAGCCTGTCAGAAAGGTAACATGTACCTTAGTGATTATTACGGTTTACTACCCTGATTTCCTCTGCGGACTAATGAGCAGCAGTCTTATAAGACTGAGGATAATTTTATTAATGTAATGTAAAGAGTGACTGTTTTGCAACACAAAATTAATCAGCAGAGAAATGATAAAAGCCGATTTAGTCTTCTTTTGATGTGATGAATTGGTATTTTACTTCAAGGTTTATGCAGAACTTGGAGACATTTAAAGGCTTTTTTGTTAACAGAAGCTCAGCTTAAATCATGGAAAAGGGAGGAAAGATCTCAATTTGAAAAACAAATCATACAGAAACAGTGTACAAAACAGGATATACAAAGAAGCTCCTTCCTTTCACAGTCTCCTACGACAGCCGATTGTGCCTTCACACATATCCATATACCTGTCTGGTATACAGGGAGTAGTTGAACAGAGTGCAACTTTGTCTCTTCACAAAACCCAAAAGGCGACTGGTCGGGTGTAAAACGTCTAGAGAAAAAAAATCCAAAACAACAACATGGGACCACAGTGAGAGATAATGATGACCTACTTTGGACAAGTAAACAGTACTGGCTATATCAGGCATAGCTCATGTTTTAACACTCAACAACAATTCACACTCCTACTACCAATGCCATTAGCACAGCAATGCCAAGAAGAACATGGCACAGCTAGATACAACCATCTGGAGTTCCTGCACTCAAAATCCTCCCTCTTTTCTTGTCCACAAGATGCATGTCAAAGTTTGAGACCACCGGAAGACATGTTGCAATTGATCTGGACCTCAATTTAAGCTTTTTTTCTCTCTCTTTTTGTTCTACTGAGCTGTATGTAACATTATGGCATCTCCAATCCTACTTTTCTTTCCTATTACGTGTCATCCTTTTCCCTGCTTTGTTTTGGAATTTGCTGCCGGACTATGACATCAATTCCTCCTCCATCTTTGATAAAAATCATCTTCCTGAGGAGGGCTCCTGGAGAGGGAAAGACTGAGCTCTTCTCCCTGGGATCCTGGGACAGGACACCTGGGAAGGGCTCAAAGCTGCACCAGGGGAGTTTCAGGCTTGATGTGAGGAAACATTTTCTTACTGAGAGAGTGGTGAAACACTGGAACAGGCTTCCTAGAGAGGTGGTCAACACCCCAGGCCTGTGATTGTTTAAGAGCCATTTGCACTGTGCCTTTAATACTACATTTTAACAGTAGCTCAGCTCAGAAGTGGTCAGGCAGTTGGACTAGATGATTGTTGCAGATCCCTTCCAAGTGAAATATTCCAGTATACTAAAAAAAGGGCTTTCTTTGGTACCCAAGTATTTCCTCCATTCAAAAGAAGTCCTAACCCTTATAAAACGCCCAAAAGTCAAAATATCAGATTTCTTTCAAAAGGACCACACAATAACCCACAACTCATTTTGGTTTCTTGCAGTAAATTAACCCATACAGGGGAAAATAACATTTGTAATACCTGAAAAGCAGATACTGCACTTGGAAGTGCTTTGTGTCTTCTGTAGGTAACTCTGTGGATTCCAGTGTGATGGGTATCTCACACAGCTCACTTTCTTCCCCAAGCAGTTCCACTGGCTTCTGACATATGATGTACTCATCTAATTCAAGCTGCAGAGTATGTGTTGAAGGGCTTTCATCTTTCACACCTGAACAATGAAAATATGTTATCTTAATTGTTCAAACCATTCCATTCAGCAGTAAGAAATTGATCACTGATCATAATTGTCATTGTGAAATGACACAATATCAATTAAATACTCCAGTTACAGCTACCTAGCTAGCACTGGCTTCCTCAAACCATGAGATTTTGAGAACAGCCATGCTAGTAGATAGGAACAATTCCTTATTTAACCCTCAACAATGTGAATACCTAACAGTCAAGACTGAGGGAAAAAAACTCATGTAAACTGTTCATTAGAAACCGAGTCCAAGGAAACTTGTGCTGCAAATGGTTGATCAACAAAAAAATGTTATCTCTTGGCTGGAGAGGTTTTGAGAAGGAAAAGGCAGCAATCACAGGAAGTTGTGTTATCTTAAACTCACTTAAGTTCTGGAAGGCAACTCCCAACAACACTCAGAGAGAAACTGGAACTTTTCTATTTAGTTTTCAATAATAAAAACAACTAGGGCCAGGACACCATTATCTGAGAAGAGATCCATCTTCACTCAGTGAAGAACAGTCTATTTATATTTTCCCTGCAAGTCTTATTTACCTTTAAATCTTTTTCTAGGTGCAGTTTCCATTTCCAACAGACCATCCTTTTAAATTTAATTATAAGGGAAGGACTTGCCGAAAGTTTGTTGGTGTTCATCTGATATATATACTTTTGGAAAGGTGGGAATTTATCGTTAATTACATAGGGATTGATTTCTTGCAATACACAGGAATAGAGACTACTGAGTACATCTGTTCCTGGGATTTCTAGGATCCTAAGGCAAGCCTCTGAATAAGATAAAGGACTGAAAAAAGAGAATTTGCTTGATTATGCAGGTTCTGAGCCTACTACCAGTTACAAAAGTGCACAGGCATTGCCACAGAAACATTCTTAAATGTATAAGGCAGTTATTTAGGCAGTGACACTAACAGAATAATTTTTCTGAACATAGCACACTGAACTGCTACTACTTTAGTTTGGTCCAAGATGGCATGTCAAAAACAGGGACCTAATTTTCTACCTGTAGAGGCTGCACTATCCTGAAGGTGTGCAGAATGATGGCATATTCCTCTGAAGTGCTACCTCCAACTGCAGGTTGGTACAATTTCTCATGCCCTAGAACATTCAGCTGACAGTCACAGGATGATCTAGAAATATTTTCTGAAGGGCAAAGACCTTGTTTGAGCCTACTTCCAGAATAACAGGAATCAGTAAGTAGATTCTTAGAGATTAAAAAAAAAAAATTACAAAAATTTATTTCTGCACTTACCTCCATCCACAGTCCTTTCTAGTGCACTGACTCCCTGAGCACATTGCTCTGTTCTGCCTGCACTTTGCTGGACCAGTTCCAGTTTCAGGATTAGAACATCCAGCTCCGTTGTTAAGGCTATATGTCTGGCACAAAATGCAACTTCAGTAGGAATAAGGTTATCAATGTGTAAAATTAAGGAGCGTTCAAAATCTAACACAGTCAAATGCTGGTTTATGACCAGGTATTTCAAACAGAATATGACTAGTTTATTCTTGCAGCCCACAAGAAGATCTCCATTTATGGGACAACATGAAATGCACAGTGGAGGGTCTGAAAGTGGCATTTCAACAACTGACATCTGTTCTTTCAAGGTTTCACTGTAGGACTCTTCCATCTTGTGACCCACCATCCGAACACACACACGAGAACTCCCTGCAGACATGCATCTCCAGTTCATATATGCTCTTAGGAAAGTTGCTTTGTTTTTTTCTTCAACTGTCACCAGATAGTCTCCTTAAAAGAAAACAGTGGTACTGATATATCACTAAGGAACAGATGACAGTTTTTGAGCTCTTTACCTTCTGTAGTTCATTACAAAGAACATCTTAAAGTCTCAACTCATACATAAAATTCCAAAACCAGTTTTTAGTAGTTTTCCCCTAATTAAATACAAAGTGCAAGTTTCTTTGCTGGGTGGCACACACTTAATACACCATTAAAAAAAAGGACTTAAACATCTAGGTCCAGAATAACTGCTAAACGTATCCACTTTACGAGTTGTTTTTGCAGACAAGGTTCTCGACCCCCGCACCCCCAGTCCCTTTTTGTTCTCTAAAGCCCACGGAAATAGACCAACAGGCTCGCGAAGAGTTGTGGAATTGGCTGGAGCGACCACCCGTCCCGTGCTCTGAAAACAAAAACCCAACAAAAGCAGAGGAGGAAGCACTGACCCTAACCTGGATGGAAGCAGAAAGCAAACAAACGCAGCCGCGGCCCAGCCCGCTCCAGCCGGCCCCGGTCCCGGAGGGGGCCTGAGGGAGGGGGCCTGAGGGAGGGGGCCTGAGGGAGGGGGCCTGAGGGAGGGGGCCTGAGGGAG
>VWZF01003703.1:980-44838 GCA_013396755.1 Sclerurus mexicanus | reverse complement strand
CCCCCCCCAAAAAAAAACAACAACCAACCCCAGCTGAGTAATGTATTGTCTATGTATGTGTTTTTAGGTGTTTACAGACTCTGATCAGGAGTATTACCCTTAGAAGATGTAAAACAAGTCAAGTTAAAGGAAAATCCATTTTGGAGTTACCAGAATGTACTTACTCAGTATGTTACGCTTACAGAGGAAGAGAGACAAATCTACCAGTCTGTAAAGAACGAGGGCAAAGCTACTATTAATAGGTGAGTCGGAGGCTTTCTTTATCCTGAAGGTTGAAATTTGATATGATAGACTTATATTTCGGAAGTTTTGATTATGTTAACTCTAGTAGCCAAGTGTGTCAGTTTATATGTTGTAAGCTAATAATTTTACATTGACTTAGCATCTGTTCAGTTCTGAAGAGTGAAGCAGTGAGTGTTACAGAACTGTATATTAGAAGTTGTCTTGAGAGAACTGAAAAGAGATACCAGACATGCAAAGACTAGCGTTAAAACTTTTTGTCACCATGTGTTAACATTTATTCTAGTAGAACACGCTACTGGTAGCATTTTGTACCTTGTTTAAGAGAGGATATGAGAAAATTTAGTCAGACAGGAAAGTGAAGAATCAGAACATCATTGTACGAGCTAAACTCTATTGTGTAATGTCATCTGTTACTTTGGGCTGTAGTATTTCACACTAACAATAAAACTCTTGCTCAGATTTTTTAGTGAAGGGAATGTACTAGAGCACTGTGCTGACATCCTTGGTGTTCTGCTCAGATTGAGACAGATTTGCTATCATCCTCATCTTTGTATAAATACCTCTTCTAGTTTTTCAGCTGGTGAGTCAATACTTTTGGTTCATTTGTTTTTAAGAACAAGAAGTGGCACTTTGTATTCAAGAGCAGAAATGTATTTGTGTTTTCCAAGCTTTCTAGCTTCAGCCATCCTCTTTTCATCATGGATTATTGAACTTTCAGCTTCCTTCACTTACCTTTATTTTTTTGCACTGTAATAGGTTTGAATGTGTTTGAGAAGGGGATACTCGAACCCATACTCACCTATGAATGAAGTAATGAACTATGAGTAGTTACGAAGGCCAGAAGTAGGAGTTAATAAACTTTGACAGCCCATACAGAAATTACCAAAGACGACCTCTGCAGAACCAGATGCAGAAGGCTTGTTAAAAAGCAGTATGTCTGTTATTATAATAATTTACAGAAGTGCTTTTACAGCAGATTTTTTTCTTTGCCGCAGGAGGGAAGATGTAGAGGAGATTTGGGAAATGGCTTGTAGATTGGTAGCCGTGTCAGCAGAACCATTGTCTCTTCAGCAGAATAGGACACTGTTGACTTTGTCATGGCTGTAAGGAAGGGTGAACACAGAGGACTGAAAAGAGAGCAAAGTTTTATTTTTGACAAGCCAGATCTGTACAGCTGGATAGCGTTACAAATTTATGTGCATTTCTTTCAGAAGCAAGTGTGGTCTGTTGGAAATACTCTAAATTTGAGAATTCACAAATTTAATATTTAGAAAAAGCCTATTTTGAGATGCCCGTGGCATAGGTGTGATTTTTCAGGAAACTGAAAGATCAGTGAGATATGGGCAGAAGCACTTTTAGAAAGTTGCTGTTTATCTTCCTTAAAACCACAGGACGGAGAAATTATTTCACAATTGCTCAATAATTATTTAGAAATTAATTACTAACTAGTAAGTGCAACTTGAATTTCATTACTTAAAAAAAAAAAACAATCCTAACTAGAAACAGTGTCATGTTCATAAGATTGTTGCTACTTGAACAGCTGCCATATGAAAATTGCTTCTTCCCATTAGGTGTTGTGTTGCACATATACTTACCACTGAGCGTACAGTTGAGGGTCTTTGAATTCTAATTACTATTTTTCCAAGTAAGGTTGCTCTTAATGTGTTTTGAAATAGTGAGTCAGAATTTTCTGTAGTACAGGGCAGCTTGTGTCTTTATACATTGTAGGCTACATCCTCGTTGTGTACAAACTGTTCTGATTGTATTTTGATCAATGGAACTGTTTTGATGCATGAGAGCTCGGAGTGCTTCCTGTATGCAAATCTCTGGGTTTAAGTATGTTTCTATATTTGCAGATAATAAAACTCCTGAAGAACTGCATGAGAGATTAGTGACTAAAATGGAGTTGGTTCTGAGCTCTGGTTCAGATGAAGAATTTGCAGTTTGCTTGGAATCTTTGACTCTTCCTGTGATAACACATTGTGTGCATGTGTTTTGTAAACCATGCATTTTTGAAGTTTTGAAGTCCTCAGAAATGAAAAGGTTGGTTGTTCTATGGTTACAGTTAATTGTAATAGCTATTCAAAAGCAATGAACTGGTATCACCAGAAGGCCATCTAGCTATTGTTCTTTTAAATCATGGTGAACTAGTTACCAGCTGGCTTATTAAAGCTATTGGCCTGAAGTCAAACTATGAAGAGAGTAGCTGTCAAACTGAACAGTAGTAAGGTCCATCAGTATTTTCAGACACCTGTTCTGTAGTGCTCACCTTACTTTGTCCCTAGGATCAAAGTGTGCAGCATTGTATGCCTCCATATGGCTGGATGCTTGTATGTGATGTAAAGTATGTGTATGTTGTTGTGCTTAAAAGAGACTAAAGCTGTGTATTGGAAGTTGGCTGCTGAACTAAAATCATGTCCACACTGTTTTTTCCAACCTGATAAACTTCTACAGTGAAATAACTGCCTTACTAGAGGGCCATCTTTATGGCCCTTCTCTGGACTCTATCCAGAATAAACTTGTTGTTGGACATCTTTTGATTGCTTTTTTGGAAACCATAGTCTTTATTTTCTTGAGTGCTTCTAAGCTATACTTTTCCTTCTTTTTCGTCCTTTCCTTTCTAGGGCAATATAAAACATGGTAGTCTTACCATCTGTATCCAGTGCCGCTGCACTTAATCTCTTGAATTGTTCTGCCGCCTCCTAGCCAGAGAAGAGCTGCAAGTGCCAGCCTAAACCTGGGTGGTGTTCTTTGTTAGGAGGCAGCAGGGGACAGATTAGTCCCTGCTTGTGCACAATCAGTCAACAACACAGAGACTGGAAGTGTTGTCCTGGCTTGTGGATTGACTGTGTTCCATTGCCAGATACACAGGGTTCTGATGCAGGTATCCCCCTCTAGAGTTTCTGAGAAATTTGAGGGAAACTAGTGATACAAACTTATCCTCTAAGGAAAGAGCACTTACACCTTTTACCAGTGCAAAGTTTCCGGATGTGCCTGTGGCAGAGTCAGTGCCCTTACTGAACCTTCAGGTGTTTTTAACATGCAGAGAAATAAATTGGGATATGATGTGATGGAATTATTCTAGTATATTACTTGACTGTAAAGTCAAGTTACTTACTATGTTTTGCCTGGAAAGGACCATGGAATCTCCAGAACTAGTGCCTTTACCCAATCCTGTGTTGTTCCATAATTACTTTCGTAGTAGTGAAGTGTAGACAGAGGTGGCTGCAAATTCTGCTCTTTTGAACTATGAATGTCTAAACCAGTGAACTAATAAGCAATCCTTACCTTCAATTAAATCAATTCCCAAGGAAATTTTTGCAGCTTCCAGCCAAAACACTGACTGTGTTGAACACTGACTGAGTGGGTTGAAAGTGAAAGATTTGACAAGTAGGTGTTTTTCTTTAGTTGTTTTTGCTCACGATACCTTTGCAGTTGAGAGTGCTAAGAATAGTGTTTCAGTGTGGGAATTTTCACACCCTGTGTTTCCCTTGGGTTGTTTTCTGTCTGTTGAAAGAAACAGAATTCTCTCAAGGAAGATAACAGAATGTCGTTAAAGACGCAGGCTTGGGCAGAAGGGAGATAAGAGAGTTCAGAATTGTAAAAACACAGGCTGGTGACCCTTTTGCACATGCGTTAGGCTTTGGTATGTAAGGCAAGGCTGAAGCCTTCCTGGTGCCTTTTGCCCCTGCTGAGTTTGATCATAATAGTATGTGTGTGTGTTCTGCAAATGATGGAATAACTCTATCTTCATGCTTCAGCTGTGAGTGGTGCCCATCTTGGTTAACCTGCATCTATCCATTTTGGCACTGGCACACATCTAAATTCCAAAGTCGGGGACTTCAATGTTTCCACATGATAGGTGTTTTTGCTAGTACTGCATCTCAGTTGGTTAATTGTGTGCCTGAATAGTTATAAACCAACTCTCTCCTAGTAAATAACTCGAGGAAGTACTTTTAGGTATGATCTTAAAAACAAAAGGAACCAGCAAACTGCATACCCTCTCCCCAAAATAGCTTGAGTTCAAACATGATTCTTCCAGGCAAGATGCCTGTGGTTTCCATTATTAATACAAATGACAGTATTAAGCCATCAGTGAGGAATGAGATGTGAAGCTGCAAACACAAATCTCCTGAGTGAAAATTTGGCCTTTGTTGTATTACAAAGTTGGAGACTGTTTTATCTTTCTAACGTTAATCTAAAAGTATTTAATGAAATTGGAAAAACTTTCTAGTAGTTAACAGCTAGAGAGTTAATACTGCCTTCGTTTCAGTGTTCTGCTTATGTTAAATTCAGGCCTGTGCAAATAAGTAAAGGTTCTATGTAGAAGTCCCAATAAAGCTCTAACATCTCTACAGTAATCTAATGTCTTTGTGTATTAGCTGCATTCTTGTAAAATCTTGCCAGATATGCATCAAAACATTTTTTCTTCTTTTAGCTGCTGATCATGAGACATTTTTTGTCATTTTCATATGCTTTTACTGTAAGTGTTTGGTGTCTGTGTTGGCATTGTTCAGCATTGTTTTGTGTTTTGTTTATAACTGCAGTACTAAAGTGGAGAAGTAATGCAGAAAGATGTGAGTCTTTATGTGCACTGTTAGGGTTTTTTTTTCCCCAGAAAACTTTTTTCAGATTTAATAGAATTAATTTATTTTGTCTTGTCACTGGAGGATATTTGGATTGGTGCCAAATCAGGAATGGTTCGTTGGTTCACTACATTTGGGAGACTGTTATTTCAGATTTGTTTGTGTTAAGATTCTGTCTCTTGGAAGGATAGCCTTATTGCTGCAATAAATTAATGTATTCACACTGTGACTGCTGGCCTCTTTAATTGGCTGGCAGTTCATTCCAGATTAGCAGCCCCCAGTATTCCTGTGCTTTGTGAGGTCTGCTTTGTAGTCTGTTTAAAGATGCCTTGGCTCTGTGGCCAGATTGCTATATAAACAGAACTAGCTAATTTTAAAGGTTTGCTCTGCTAGGCAAAGGTTTTTCATGTCTGTCATTTTTGCTTCACAAAGTTGTGTCTTTGTACAGTGAACACAGTCTTTTGTTAAATTTTGTGAGTAGTCCTATGAAAGTGCTATTATATAAATTTTGCTTTATCTAGAGTATACGTCAGAGAAAAAAGCTTTTGGTGTTAAATTATGTCTCATTTCTCATGTCTGCTGGGGAAAAAGAGAAGATACCCTGTGTCTGGTCCTGACAAAGCATGTTTCATCAGACTGCTATTATTTCTGTGCAGGCTTTGAAGAAAAAGGGTAAAAGGTCATTCTTTGTTTGTAACTAAGAAAGATATTCACTTCGAAAGATGGTTTATTTTTCTGATATTTTAAATAGTCTGCCCTCCATAGGCCAAGTATTTGCTTGCCTTAAAATATTGAGCTACTTTTTTCAAGTATAAATATGCTCAGGAAGAAGACCACTTTTAAGGAAGGCTGAGTGCTTCTAAAACACAAAATCTTGTGAATGTCATGTTGGAAATGACAAAGTATGTTACGAGAATGAACCTGAGGATTTTTTAATATGAACCTCAATATAATAATTTTGTAAAAGGTGTTTTGTAAAGGTGTTCTTTAGTATTCACTATAAATAATTTGTTTCTTGTAATGTTGTTTTGGGTTTTTTTGTAGCCAGATGCCCTCTCTGTAGGAATGAACTTCAAGTAGAGCACTTGGTGGAATGTCCCCTAGAAGAGGAAACAGACTCCAGTAGTGGGAAGAAGCCTGATAAGGAGTGGATATCCAGCTCAAAGGTACATTCCATTGTGTTTTATTTGGCTTTCATTATGGTTTTGTAGGGCATACTCTATCATTTTTACATAAATATGCTGAACATATTATACATGTGGATAACATACTTCAAGATATTATTTAAAAGTCTGCCCAGCACGTCTAGCCAGCACAGAAGAAAGTGTGTAATAAAATCACACGACTAACAAATTTTGCGGCAGGGAAACAAGAGAAAAGGAAGCCTAGTTGTAATTTGATGTTGGACATTGCTCAGTACATAGATGTGTATTAAATAAAACTTCAGTAAAGGGGTTTCTGTTTTTGTTTCAGTTTCTGAAGATAGAGTAGTTTTATAACCACTGAAACTTATCCAGCTCTTAATTTACTTTTGGAAAAAAAAACCTCAATAAATCCTTCTTTTTTAAATGTTTTATAAAGAATACATATTCTGCTCTAGAGGGGAAAACTAAATGGGCATCATATGTCCAATATAACATTTGTCAGATAAATGAGAGAGATATTGTTGTTTTACTTTGCAGACCTGTTTGTCAAGGTCTGTCACATCATTGTTTTTGCTTCACTCTCATTGTGCACTTGCTGACAGAAGTTAAATCTTCCTGCTTGTATTTTGACCTTTTTGTTTTGAGATTGCTTTTCTGCAAGTTACTTTTAATGAAGTAATTGTTCTTTCAAATGCTGGTTACAAAGTTATTCCCTAAAAATCTTTCTGTGGAGACCTAAGAACTAATTTAGGACATTATGCTCTAGAATAAATTAAGATTTGTTTGTTTGTTACCTGGTACTGTCACTTGCATTCTCTCCTTAGCAGTTCTTTACCTTGTCATAGCTAAACTCTACATGAAGAAACTGGCAGTGTTGTTCTGCCTCTGATCCATTTCCTCGTTCCTTTTGTTCTTGTGCTGGTTTAAGAGTGCTTCTGGTGCCTCCTTTTTGCCTTCATCCCCAGCCAAGGGTCTTGCATAGCTTATTTGCCCGAGTGTTTCTGAGGGAAGCCTTTTTTACTTCCTGAGTATTGCTATAGTAGAGCACTTGCCCTGTGGCTGTCCATTGGTTAAGCCTTATTTTTTGGAGTTCCAGTACTTTGTTCCTATCTTCCATATACCATGGGGACTTGCCGGCTGCTGCCAGTGGGAAGTATGTCTGGAAAATGTGTTGTGAATCCTCATCCCCAAAGCACCCTCAATCACCCTGTAGTTTGTGACCATTAAAAATGCTCAACCTTTAGTTTTCTACGGAAATGAAAAGAAACCCTACCCACAGAATTCAAGATTAGTCCATTTAAAAGGTATTATTGAACAGGGATTTCTCTTAATTGATATGAAATTTATCAAAGCCACCTGTAGGAGTAGAATCTAAATTCATTTAATTTTGGTTAAATGCTTGATTTGATTTCAGATAAATGCTATAATGCATGCTTTGATAAAACTACAGAGGGATAATTCAGCTGCTAAATGTCTGGTTGTTTCTCAGTTCACAACTTTTCTGTCGCTGATAGAAAATCCCTTGAAGTAAGTAGAACTACTGTCATTTTTAATAAACGTGTTTTTACAGTGTTTTAGAAAGATCTCTCAAAGAAAATAGAATTTTAAATACACATTTCAAAGTAGAGGTCAGGATTTTAATGTATTTATTTCCTGTTGTCACAGAAAATGGATTGTTAAACTGAACGTTTTTACTAGAGAATCAGGATTTGCCTTTACTCGTTTGGATGGGTCAATGGCACAGAAGAAAAGAGTGGAAGTGATTCCATGTTTCCAAAGCAACCAAGCAGGGTCCTGAACTATAATGCTTTTGTCTCTGAAAGCGGGTGGAGTTGGATTAAATATGACATCAGCTTCACCAGTGTTTTTAATGGATCCTATGAGTAATGGCTTGTTCATAATGATCTGGCTTAATCTGGGTGAAACTCCTTTGGTGTTTTCCTAAGAGGTAGAAGGAAAGCCCCTCTGAGAAGGAATTACATTGATGAGTATCTGTTAAAGGGCAAGTAGGACTTCTCATTTGTTTCCCTGGCATTTTTTTGTTTTAGCACTACATTTTTGTGCTGTCCACTTATTTATTGTGAATGGAAAGAATGTTAGTAGTAGTGCTACTAACAGAGTGGTGTGACACCTTACAGTGTAGCATATGCTATCTGTTCCTTCTTTATTTCCTTTTCTTTCTGATATTTTTGAAAGTGGTCTTCTGTTTGTTGTTTAATAACTTCAAAAGCCAGGAAGTGGAATTTCAGGAACAGTATTTAATGCAGTCCTTCTCTTCGGTTATTATTGTGAATTTATTTGTAAAGAAGACATTAGTATGAGGTTACTTTTTGTGGTCTTAGGAGATTGGTAATATCTAAACTTAGGAAGTTATTTTCCTTTCATTAAAGCACTCAGGAACACAAAATTATTTGTAAGGAAAAAAAATGTAAATTACATTTATTGGTAGCAAACCAGTATTCTTAACAAAATTGGTTCATGTGCTGTGTCATTGCACAAAATCAAAGTTTTTCTGTTCACTTCCTCCCTTCACCACTGATGTCCTAGTTTTTTGGCAGTTGGAAACTGAGACAAATTCTGCACTTAAAGATAAAACCAAAGTAAATAAAAATAATGGTGTAGCTTTGGACTTGGGCATCTGTTAACATCAATGGGAAAGAAAAAGGACTAGCTTGTTCATCAGATTAGTGATAATAACAGCACAAAGACAAAAGCTAATCAACTAAAGGAATTAAATCTGAGTAAGAGTATGCAGAAGATTTTTCCTG
Organism: Sclerurus mexicanus; assembly: GCA_013396755.1. Taxonomy (NCBI): domain Eukaryota; kingdom Metazoa; phylum Chordata; class Aves; order Passeriformes; family Furnariidae; genus Sclerurus; species Sclerurus mexicanus. The sequence continues at coordinate 36,096 of VWZF01003703.1, read as the reverse complement.
AATCGCAATGCATCTTCACCCACATTGTTTCTGTGTGTGTTGCATTGATGGGTTCAGCTGGAAGGGACCTACATGACTACAACGTCATCTAGTCCAACCACTGCACTTTGGTTTTTTTTAACAATTCTCCGAATATTTGTGGAAGCTGCAGAATTTTGATTTTCTGTGAAGATAATGAATGAGGTGTAATGCATTGAGTACTGCAGCAAGCAGTTTTAAGGAAGTAAGCTAACCCTTGTTAACACTGAGTCATCTACAGTACATAATTATACCTAATAAACCAGAGCCAAATATAATTGCAGCCTTTTTACAAAATTGAACAGCATCTTTTTATACTGCTCGTAACCATCTTGTGATGGTAACCATCCCAAGTGGCAGTGGTTGACTACTTGTTTTTGATGGAGGGGCAGTGGGACCACATGATCCTTTATGATCTCACTTTTGAATAGTCAGTGCTGAATGAGACCCAGTCATACATTAGTATTCCTTGAAGTGCATTAGCAGCCATAATAGCATTTAAGAAGCAGAAATACCTTGAGCCAGTGGAGTAACCAGTTCTTCAAATTCTGTGGATTTGTTCTAGCACTGTAGCTTAAAGGTCTGCATTCCTTCTCTGGAAGGTGTAATACCAAAGTGCAAGGGAGGAACATTTATCCAACCATACATTACTTTCTCCTCCCCCCCACTTTTTAAATTTTTTTTCACTTGTTTAAATACAATCATAGCTGCTGAATTCTCACCTTTAGAAAGAAATACAAGCCTTTAATGTGAGAGTATCACAAGTATACAGATGCTTCTCTGAGGCTCAAGTTTCTTCATATTTTCCTATATAAAATAACAGTATCCTTTGTATGAGATATTGCAGAAAGGGATAGAGGTACTGCAATTCAGTTTTCCTTTGCAGGACCGATGAGAGAAGAGTGAAAGTAGTACATTTTGTCTTCCTCAACTACAGCAAACATAGAATGGAATATACTTCTGCATGTTTGGATCGGGTCTTTCCTTCAGACATCATCTTGTTCATACAGTGAGGTTAATATTAGAATGGTTTGCCATACATAGCTCACCAGAAACGTTCATCTTGCAGTGACAAGTTTTTTGCACTTTTTTTGCACTTTTGATCACTACTGCAGATTGGAGAAAAAAAGACTTGTTTGGCTTTTACCTTGCAACTTGATGTCTCTGAGCGCGTGTAGGCATCAGAGATTCTTAGAATCTAAAATGAGTTATTAAGAGTTCTTAGATGACTTGCAGTTTGTGGGTGCCGTGTCAAGGTGAGTCCACTGAATGAGATGTGCTTATCAGAGACAGAACATTATTACAGTTTACATAGATCTAATTATCTCTTCTGTGAGAACTAGTAGTACTGTACCTTTAGATAGAAAAAACATGCTGGAAAAATGCGCAGACTTGGCATTTCACAAATACTTATATTTAGTGTTACATCCTAAGCATAAGTAGGAACAGATACACTATCACTTTGTGTTCAACAAAGTTTCTTGTTCATGTACCATGGTGATTATTGTATATACTAATGAAAGAATAAGCCATTTTCTTCACAGTTCAGGGACTTTGTTTGCTGCTAAGTAACTGCCTGTGTTCAGCTGGTTTAAATTTTGCTACCAGGAGAAGGGTACTGAGGCAGTTGGTACATGTAATGTTTATTTCAGAATTAAAATAACAGGATTCTTTTTATGTCTCAGACTCCTCATAAACTTTGTTTTTAAAGTATTTTCTTAAAGTTCTCAGAACTTTCTTTCCAGCGGGATACTTACGGAGTGAGACATTATGTTGGGACTAATTAATCTGCAAGCAATATTTGTTCAAGAGATGATGGTACAATATCTGCTTTGTGATTCCATGTGCATATTATTAGGTACTTTGAAGGGAGGTTATGTAACTTGTTCGTTGCTGCTACTAATAGGCTTGGAATCATGGTGCTGAAGACCAGTGCTTTGACAGGTGTCACAGGCTGGGTCAGAAGCATAATGTTGTTATTACTAAGGTGAGTTGAGAGATAATCCCAACAGATGTCTGGTTATGAATAAATATCTTCCAAAAAGCTTTACTGCATTGTAAAAATAATTGTGACATCATAGTCTCACCAGTAAACGTAAATTGTGTTATGATTGTTGAAGTGTGAGCTTTGGATTGTAAGATTTTAATATTAGAAATTAGATGTCCCTGTTGAGCTATTTGGAGTGAATCAGATGGGGCAGTTTGCCGTTGCTTAGCCTGGCTGTTACAGTTCACTACGTTGAAGTTATAGAGAACACTTTTGCCATTGTTATAGCAGCTTATTTTTCTATGGAAGAGCAGCTGCTCTGTCTCATTAATATCCAATCTCAAAAGTATTATTTGGAAAATTGAAGACAGGGTCTCTTCTAATGTAAGGAGCAAAGAAGAGATAGATATCCTGACAATAAATTAAAAAAAAAAGTGAAGAAATTAAAATGCCAAACCTTTTCCTCCAATTGCTTTACAACCTTTTGTGTTTTCTTTACAAGGTGATAACTAAATAATGTAACTGTCCTTTAGGCTGCTCAGGTTCTTAGCATTTTTTTTTCCAAAATACCTAAATTTCTCATCCTGAACTTTCATTAAAAAAAAAAAAAATTAACATCATCATTTCAGTGCATGTTTATTTGCTTGTTTGTTTTTATTTCAGTTCATTGTGAAGGATTCAGTGGGGGAAAATGTTCTGAACATTCAGGACAAGAAGAGGGAACTTGCAGCAGGAACCTTTGCTGCCAAAAAGCCTTTAGCAAATGAAGTGAAACAAAACAAAATGAATGAAATTAAGGCTCTAATTGATTTATGACTTGATTCTGTGGTATTTTCAGTAAATAATATATTTCATATTTTAGATAATATTGCTCTTCAAGTTACGTGTCCCATGCTGAATTTCAGTTTTGCTGTCTTTGTGCTCAAAACACAAATGCTTCAATTATAAAAACTAATTTGCTCCTAAGTGTTAATTTAGCAGCACACAAACTCTTGACATTTTTCCAGTGTTCATTTCTTCAAAAGGGTCATTTCTTCAAAAGGTTGATTGTTATGTACAATGCTTAATACCTAAGAATTCTTCAAAACAGAAATGTGTATTCATGCATTCTAACTTGCAACCATTTCATCTCTTTTTAGAGGTGATAAGGTAATAAAAGAAAAATATTGTGTGTTTTCTCCTTCAGACAAAATCCTTCAGAAATGAATTAGTTTCATGTTTCTGTCTCTGTCTTGCCTGATAAACAGATCATCTGGATTGTTTGTGTCAGTATAGATGGTCAGTGACACTTCCTAAGGAGTTCTCATTTTGCAGGCTATGTCCAAAGATGGTATTTAATTAAAAATTTGAAAATATTTTTTACCATTTCTGAATAGTACACAAGTGCAGCAGGGAATTTCTTTGTTGATGACTTCCCAGGAGCTAGTAAAAAGGAAGTACCTAAATGTGTAAAACACTTCCTTCTTATACTTGACATCTCTTAACAGAATTTCAATGATTTTTCTAAAAGTGAAGGGTTTTTTGTTTGGATAGAATGCTGGAATCATAGACAGGTATTGATAACATGCTGTCTAGTAATTTCAGTAAACACTTGGAACAGTAAGACTGTGCCATATTCAAAGTAGATTATAACCTACTCACATGTCAGTCAATCAGTTAGTCCATGTGCAGTAATTTAAATTATTTTAATAGCTGCCAGCTTTCCAACAGTTTTCATGTACTGCCTTTGCACTTGTAGTGGAAAAACTGTGTTCTTAACTTCCAGACATATGTCTTTATGGAATGCTGACCTGCACGCAGCATGATTTATTGAGGAGTAATTTGGTAAACTACTCCTGTTCATGTACCACAAACTAATAAGTAACACAGAAGAATCTCAGTTGAGTATTAGTTGAATATTCTTGTCTGTTCCTTTCCATTTGATTCTGCTCTTGTGGTTAAGTGTTTACCTAACATTATGCTGCCTTCAGTGTAATGTTCAGACTTCGAATTGGAGGCAGAGGTTGCTATATCTAGGTCCTTTTTAGATTTGGGAAGCGTACTTGGCAGCTGAAAAATGGAATCTGATTTGCTTGTAATGCCTTTCACCTCTTCTTATGCCTTAAGAATACCAGCCAGCTGATAATAAGATGAATTGGAAACACAGGAAAGGGAAAAGGACTGAGAAATAAAGGGAAGATGTCTCCTGTTTGGAAAAAGGAATTAAAAATATGTAACCTGACAAGCTGATGCAGTTTTTGGGGAGCCAGCATCTTAGCTATGGAGATAAAGTTTGGCTTAAGTCTGTTAGAGAAGGAATCAAAAGGGTGTGAATGATGGAAGACAGCATGAACTGCAGTGACTGGTTGTCACTGAAAAGTTGACAAAGGATCAAGAAAACAGAGCTAAACCTGTTTGAAGTTGGGCTTGGGGTTTTTTTGGAGGGTGTTTTTGCAGAGTCTTTCTGGCTCACAGTCTGATATTTAGAGATAAGCTGGAGAAAAAATTTGTGATTATGAAGGAAAAATTTGTTTAATTATTTCCATTTTCCAAGTTAAAACTGCACAGGAAAGAGACCTGTTTCTTTAGCTAGATAAACTATGTCATTACCTGTGTGAAAATACGCTGACATTTTGCAAAATGGCTTAGTTATGATTATGAAAACAATTACTAGTATCTTTTTCCTCTATTAGATAATGGTTTTCATGTTCCAAAGCCAAATTAAAACTTACTGAAGGTAGTACTAAGCTATATTGTCTCTGCTAAAAAAGTCATTAATGTATCTGAGAGAACAGATAGAGGTCAAAGCTGAGAAAAGTCCTGTCTGATTTGATAGAGCTGTTCAGTTACTCAGGTGGTTAAAAACCCCAGTTGTTCTGGTTGCTTGGAGTTTATTTCATCTTTTCGTGACCTCTAAGTAGTCTTTGGCTATTGGCATTCTCTTTTGTGGAGTGTGAACAAGTATGTTCTAGAAATGAGCTTTTGGAATTATTTTCAATGCCAAAGACCAAGTTAGTAGTCTGTCATTTTGATTTTTTTTTTTTTTTACCATGGAAAAAAATCTAAATTTGTAAGAGTTGTTCTGAGTTGTCACCATCTAAGGAACACCATAGATTATATGCTTCATAAAGGCAAATGGAGTTTGAATACTTGAGTTGCAATTTAAGCAGGGCTGTGAATCTTCTGAATGGTGATGTTTTGAGTATAGTGCTTGAATTCGGTTACTGCATTGAGCTCCTTCAGTTTAGAGCAGAAAACTGCTTCATGAATAAAGTGATACTATTGCAAGACAGGAAAAGGGATCTCTGTTTTTCTGTAAATGCTGCCTGCAGGAATTTTGAAGGCAATAGTGTCAGATAATGACACAAAGGTCATTTTATTCAGAATAAGCCACATAGAATTTGGTATAAATGTCATACCTTTCACTTTCCTGAGGCTGTGGGTAAACATTTGACCATAGTATGAGGTACAGTGGCTAAGACAGAATGATTTTTACAGGTTTTCTTCCTTTACTAACTATATTTGTTAACTCAAAACATGCAGGTTTTCATCTTATTCAGCATCTCTCCTTATCTTATAGTATTAATGTAACAAAACTTACAGGCTAAACCAAATTTTCAGGCAGGTAGTAAGTCTCATACCTTTACACTTTCTTGGTTCTCTCCAACTAAGCTTAAAAAGAAGCAATGTGCCTATTTTCTAGTATGAACACAGTCAAGAGGAGGAAAATCAAAACTGCTTAGCTGTCTTTAAAAGAGTATTTTACTATTTTCCATAGAGCATTCTGTGAGCATGCAGAACTCCAGTACTTGTTTGATAGTGTACTTTTGTCATTATAGACTGTAACTAGTAATCCCTCCTGCTTTCACACAACTTCAAATTTATGTGTTAAAAAATCCAAAACTTTGATAAAACAAAAAAAAAAAATGCACAAAAAGCCCCCCAAACACATACACACACACACACACACAAACCCAAAACAAAACAAACAAAAAAAACAACAAAAAGCCAAAACACACAGCAAAAGAAAAACCCATACAGGAAAGGGCTAAGTTACAATTGGGAGTTCAGATACAATGTACTTTTAAATAGCTACAAGCTACTTTGATTTGGACCTTATCTTTTAGCATTTTTCCTAAATGGCAACCAACTAATTTTAGAGCAATTAAGTAATGAAAACAAGTTAAAACAGTTTCTCATATCCATATTGTGTCTTCTGCTTTACCAACAATGGTGAGGGCTTGTTGATTATTCATTTTATCTCTAAGTTAAAAGTTTAGCGCCCTCACTAGGTTCCAGCCAAAATCCTCCTCTATTAGGAAATAATGAAATAATATTTTCTTACTGTTTCTGGACTGGTACAAGGTATAGCTGTCAAAGAATGCTAATTTGGTTCTGTTCAGACTTTTGACTGAAGGATACATCTGAACCTTAGTACACATATTAGTCAATTTCTGTCCATCAGCGTGCTTTATTTTTACTGCTTTTCCATGTGTCTTGGAGTATGTGGAGCCTGAGTGTGGCAAAAAAGCACTCTCTTTTACTCTTCGCACACATGGAAAGAGTAGTTTTCCTAATCAGGGTAGGTACTTAAGCAGCTGTGTAATCTTTCTTTGCCAAAATAGCACCACCATTGTGTTTAAGGCTAAGTTCAGTGTACATTAGAGATGATGTTTCTTTAGTCACTTGAAAGAAAGATGCCCTCTTCCCAAACTCGATGTTACTAATGCGAGTAGCTTCAGCAGATACTTCCTCCACTGCCCTGTTCTATACTTAGGGGAAGCTAATAAGGCGATTGGCCCTAAACAGCTCCCTGGCAAATTACTATCTACTCTGTAAATAATTACAGAACTAAAAGCTGGACATTTGCTAATGAGCGCTTGAGTAGCATTAGCAAAGCTTAAGGGTTATACCTCTTGAATATTTTAGTTAGACTGCTTTGGAGCTCCCTTAATTGCTCAAGAGTTTAGGGAAGACAGAAATGCACGACAACTTTTTTATTTTTGTATCAAGTGCAACATTGCAAGGAACAGATAAAACTCAGTTTACTAGTCCCATAGTATACAGAACTGAAAAACGCATTCTGCCATGCTGTAGGCACTGTGCGTAAGAACCTGGTCAAAATTTCAGTGCAATTGTGACTGGAAGAGCAAAGCAGTGCTATTACTGTTACAACTGTATGTATCCCAGTGTCATTAATACATTTACGGTAAAGCAGAATGGCTACCACTCCAGTGTATGAGCAATCCCATGAATTAGATTTTACATCTAAAACAGCAAGCAAAGGAATCAATGCTAATCACCTTAATGAGGTGAGGTAACAAAACCCAGTTTCAAGAATGTGTTGAGCCAATTGATCACAACAGAAGAAATTTTAACCTGAAAATACCTGGTTTTATCTAGTAGGGAGAATTGGAAATGGGGCAGTAATAGGTGGCCCAAGGAATTCTGCTTCCTAGCTTTTGCTCAGTCTTCATCTGTAGCACTGCAGAGGCCTTCAGCCAAGAAGTTTTTCATCAAGCTACTAGCAAGTGTAACTGACCACCATCTATACCTTTCTAGCTGTTAGTTCTGGAACAAGTCCTTGCATCACCACTGTTTGAGACAGGCATTTCTACTGAAGGTAGGTATCAAGTTTCTTCTTGATGTTGTCAAAGGAATCCACTCCCATATAGTCAGCTTGGCCCTGTTCCCACCGTTCCTTGCGTTCTTCTGAAGATTCACTTGGTAATACTGGTGATACTGATAAGTGGGACACTGCCTCTGTAACCTCTGCCTAAAAGAAAAGGCAGAGTAAAAATATGGAAATGCTGTACATGGCTAAAGTGAGCAACAGGCCATAGAATGGGACAACAAAGTAGATGTTCTCATGCGTAGTAGCAAGCATTGCCAATGGGCAGGGATTGTGCAATCTTCATATCAAAATAACAAAACAGAGTTACTGAAGTTAGCAAGGGGAAAAATAAAGAGAAAAAAAAGTAAAGTTTAAGTTCTTCATACCTCTCTACAGAAGCCACAAGAGAAAGCCAGAGTATAGACCAAGCCCGATAGCTGCAAATAGTTTGTTAGAAAGATGCAAGATTACCAAGAGAAAGCACATCTTAAGAGATCATTAACTTTGGTATTAGAAAGGCTGAGAACTTAAACCGGCCCATGTACTAAGCTAAGACTAAGAAGCCTGCAGTCAGATGCAAGCTACTAAACTCTGGATGAGAATTGGAGTTAGAATCATTACTTTGGCTAAAATAAGTATTGAGAGTCATCACTGCCATTTTATGTAGGTATTGATTTTCTTGTTATCCTAGGCTTACTGAAATTTTTTTCACCATGCAAGATCTGTATGTACATATTTACATGCTGAATTGGGGTTCTTCTGCTTGAGAACCTTATTATTAGCTGCAACACGTTAAGAGTTAGGGCCGTTCTCTGTATATATTAAAGAAGTTACTACAGTATAATGTCTGGAGCAAAGTTAGCTACTTACATAGTTTGTTTTAGGCAAGCATACAGCTATGTTCAAGACCAGTATAGCATGCTTTTCTTCTGTAGTATTTTTACTCCAATTACTTTTTATTCCAAGCTTAAAAGAACAAAATACCCTGCATCTCACAAACTTAAAGCACACCCATGCTTTGAGCTGGACAGGGGGAAGGGAAAGGGCCTCAATGGTAACCCATCATCCATACTTGGGTATGGACGTACAAGATTATTAAAGTACATACCATGTTTACACCTGTAGTAATTTCTTTAACAATTCCGTGCTGTTCTAGTAATGGTAAAACATGAGCTATGTAGGTATCCCACCACATGTTGAGGAATTCAGGGTGAACTATTTTAGGGTCGTCCATGTTGCCTTTTATGCTTTTTGTTCTGGAGTCATATGTATAGTTCCATGGCTTTGTGCTTCCCAGGAAATGCACCACTTTAGTATTTGCACCAAACCTGTTGGACAGAAAAATTTTAGAAGCCATTTTGCACATGTGTCTAGAAAATGAGTTTTGTCTGGCAGACATTATTTTTTTTTAACCTGCAGTTTCTGTATTTGTCCATAAAACATAGATAGGAATATATTTAAGAGGCTAAATGCTAAATGATCAAACTGCCAATGCCTACTGGGACTGAAAGCATTGCTATAAAACAGAGAAAATGCAAACTGAATTCTACATTATGCTAGTCAGAATACAGCCAAAACCTAATGGTCTGGACTATTTAAATACTTACAGCCAACTCAAGTCTTTAGAGTGATGTCCATAACTCAGGAGAGAGCAGTCTCAAGCAGCCGTTGCAATCGGAACTGGTTTTAGAAGTGAAAAAGATTCTACTCCAAAGTCAGCAAGCCAGAGAGTTAGGCATTATAAGGATTGTGAAGAGAAGGGTCAGTGTTAAGAATTACCCTTTAGGTTTACAGCACTGAAGAAAAGGATCATTAGAAGGCCATGCTGCAGGAAGGCCGTGTCCCTGTAAAATAATAGCTTTGTATGACCTAGGCATGTCAAAGGATTCCTGATCTTGGTGCAGCAGTGTCTTGCTGGACAACTGTTATTTTGTAAATAACCTTAAGTTTAGCCATGGGTGGGTTTGTTGGTGGGTTGTTTTTGTTTCTTTTAAAAAACATTTTAACTCGGTTTTCAATATGAACTTAAATTAATGTCCCAAGTGTTATCAATGTGTTCTTCTGCATTGAAAGTGTAGATGAGGTGCACCTCTTCTCAAGTAAAGAACACTTGCAGAGACAACAGTCATTTAATTCTTCTACAGTTCCAGAACTAGATTTCAGCTTGAGTCAGTTTTGTGAGCCAGCAATAGCAGTCTCTATAGTAACAGCAACTGTTTTGCCGAGTTCAGTTTGTATCACATTAGGATTTCTTGTCAGCATATGACTGAAATGGATAATAACACCAAAGCAGTTTGTCTGACATTTTATTAAGCACATACTGGTCATTTTGATTTGACCAGGACTCAGTTGTTTAAGGAGTTCTACTTACGGAGACAATACAGATGTGTTTCAAAAGCTGTAGAATATTCAAACTAAGGCAGTATGCCTTGGGACAGGAGGGAGGTTCCGTACTATTGTAAGATCCTTGACTATATTTCAGTACTCATGTTTGATGTTTTGAACACAACTGATCTTATTACAGAATGAAGACCTATGGGTGTGTGAAACAAGGCCAAGTATTTGCACTAACTGCAAGGAAAAAAAAAAAAGGTGTCTTCAGGAAGTCAGTTACTGGGCTTTAACTTTAAACTCCTTATGTCAAGATCCAGTCTAAGACTACATTAGTTTTATTAGCTGTCACAGTACTAAACAACCCGAGTTTTCTTCATCTTAGGCTTCTGCTGTTCTGAAGAAACTTGTCATTGTTCAAAAATCAAGGCTATTTAAGCAAGAGAATGCCTAAGAAGTGTTATGTTACACTTGCTGCAAACACAGAAGTGTACTCGTAGTCTTCTGTCCACTTACGGCCAGAAGAGTTGACAGATGCCAAGCTTCTCTGATGTTTTCAGTATCTGCTTTCTAGATACTTTCTGGATCTGCAATACTTTATTTTGACATTTAAGTTCAACTGTTAGGAAGCATTATGTCCACACTGGCCTCAGCAACTAATCTGTCTTTCCCTGTCTCCCAGAAAAAACCTTCATCAATGTTTTGAAGTTAGAGAGCATTTGTCATGAATTGGCATTTTCCTTTGGAAAAAGGATTACTGAGACTGCTGTGAAATCTAGTCTCGCTGTACAAAGCTGCAAAAAACTTAGCTATTGATGTCAGTAGGTTTAAATTTCAGTATATTCCATCTGCTGATTATCAAGAGTGTAGCTGCGCATCTGACCAAGGGAAATTGTTCCACCTGTTGAACAGGGAATTTTACTTACAAGGGCTGCACTTCCAGCATTCTGCTTTTGAAGGTCTGATGAATTCCATTAAGTAACTGATTCAATCAGTTAAATGGACTATTTAAATACTTACAGAACCAACTAGTGTTTTATGGCAACAAGGTAATTTGTAAAATTAAGGTCATGTGACTAACAGCCAGCCATGGAAAGAGGACATACTTTACAATAGATAGTAGCTTATCAAATGCTATCCAGCTACTTAGTCATTCTGAGGCTTGCATATATTTCTTTAAATAAGTGTTCCACTTTTAGCGTGACAGGATTCCAGATGGTATTCTGATCACAAGACATAGTTTGATCTTGAGCCAGCAACAGTGCTGCTTATGCTAGCTGCTGCTTTGGACACTAGTAACCTGATGTCACTCAGAGATCAGATTGTTTTTATGCAACTGGTACTTTCCCTCCCCTTGACCCCAGCTTCTGCAACTCTTAATAAAGAGTTTCTGTGTAACATTTCAGCTTCCCTTGCTTCCCTCCTCCTTCCTCCTGTGTTTTTATAACACTTTGACCCTGCCTCTGATATACTGCTTACTCACATGCCAAATCTAATACCACTAGCTAGGGAGGATACAGTTTTCCTCACAGAGGAAACATGCAATGGTATGTGGTTGGCTGTAGACTTTGTTCCATAACACTGTTACTTAAAGAACTGACGGAGGTCTAGAAAGACTGTTGGGAGAGAATTCTAGTTTTATACAAGTCTTTGTTCACGACATTTATTTGAATAGTATAGGCTGATTAGATTAACTACTGGTTGTTAAATACCCCAAGTAATTTGTATGAGAAAAGGGCAAGTTACCTAAGTGGGAATGATACCACCACTGACATGCTGAAATTCAGCTCAAGTTGATTCAAGAGCCTACTGCCATTGGTTAGAACTGTACTAGACTGTATCCCATAGTGGAGGAGTGGTTCTTCCTTTCACAAGTGACCTGTCAAATGTGCTTACTCTAAACTTCAGTGCTACCACTGGGGATGAGTGGTTTAAGCTACAGATACAGAGCTCTCTGCATTTATCTTGAGATGACTCATTTGACTTATATTAATTTGAGGTTTTTCCTTTTTTAGAGAAGAAACTATTATATATTCAGTGACAATAACAATCTTCTAGAAAACCTGTGTAAGCTCACATCATGCCTGCTCATTCTGTTACAAGAAATTAGTTTATGTAAGCTCTGAAAAACTTCTTAAAATTTTGAACTTACGCTTTAAATGCTGGAAGGTAGGAATATACAGAAGTGCTGCTCAAATTATAAATAAATGGTAGATGTTTGCTCATGTCTGTTGTTGCCCAGCTGCTGAAGAAGGTGTTTAATAACCCCTGATCTGCACCTAAAAGAGAAAGCATTAATAGGCTACAAGCATCAGATAGCTGCTAGAGGATCTTTTTCAGGCACTTCAGAAAGTAAGAGTTGGTAATGCAGTTGTCATGTCCAGTAAAAGTTTGGCACAAAGGACTATATTTCTATTTGTGAACAACCCTGTAAACCCTGCAGCCTTTGAAAATACAAAAAACGCAGAGAATGAAACATATAGTATTTGTGAGGTTACTTTTGCTAAAAGAGCAAGCTGCTCACAATCTCTGCCATTCAGTTTCTTTTACAGCTTAAGCTCAAGATGTATAAAGCAGAAAAAAAAATTAAAAATTGACCAGGGCAACGAAGTACTGTTCAGCTTCAGGAAAGCTGTAGCTCAGGAGATCAAGTGGCAACAATTAGTTGTTTTATTACTTATGCTTACAGATGCATAACCAACAACTCACTGCCAGTTAGGGTATCAGTGGCTTGTTAGACCTGCAGTCCCAGATGCATCTACCTCAACAGTGATCTGATCAAAAAAGCACCATTCAGTCTTGGAGACAACTCCAGTAAAACTTCATCAGATCCTATAACAGACAAGAGGTGTTTCTAGTTCTGTACTAAAAAGCTGCTGGCTAACTGCTAAGCGAGGATAATAATCTGTGTTGGGAGGGGCCACCTTAGTTTGCAAGCAGAGGTTGTAATGAGGTTAAGTGAGTCAGAAGTTGTTTGGTATCCGGTAGTAGAGTAGCTAAAAAAAAATAAATAAAGCCACGGGCCCAAACAGTCTAGTTTTTAAGCAGCTACTGAGAAGCAAAACCCTATTTATATCCATTCATTCCTTATTGCAATGAATATAATTAGTTTTTAAGTGGTAATAGATCCTCTTATCAATGAGATTGAATGCAGTCCCTCAACTTTCATTTGCTGTATTCCTTTCACCTGTAACTGCATTCACAAGAAGCATTACTGAAGAGTAGATAAATGGATAGCTTGGTTAATAGTCTATTTTAATCTTTCAATTTCTCAAGCAGTCAGTCTCTGCCGACTCTGAAAAGGGTTTTTATTGGCTGTGTTTAGTGTTAGGGCAGTATTAAGGTTTACACCATCACTGCTGTTTGAACAGAATTTGCTTTTTGCAGCTGAAGTATCTAGACGCTGGGCATAAACTTAGATGTACAGACAGTGCACTGACAAATATAAATTCTAAGTATCCTGTTACAGCTGTCAGCATACATGCAGATTGCAGAGTGAGAAACTGCCTGAGGACTCAGTCCAGTAATTTCAAATCGATGACTTGCCTCTCAACCCCTAAAGGAAGGAAAGCACTTTTGAAGGAGTTGTGTCCATCACAAGAGAACTGAAGGGGCAGCAACAGTGTATTTAAGTTACAGGACTTTCTCTCCCTCAGATTGTTTTACATACTCGGCTTTTTTTTTTTCAAATTGCATGCATTTGTGCTAAAGCAGGCAACGAAAGCAGCATTCATCTGTCCTAGTCCAGAGTTCAACAGTAGTCATGTTATATAAACTAGATCTTAGAGATAAGGTGAGAGAACCAGGCAGTACCTGTATTAACTACATATTTACAGATGCATAAAAAGATACAATACAGCAAGACTGTAAAAGCAATTATTTTGCATCCCAGGCTAAAGAGCCAGAGGACTGTCAAAGCAATAGCAACATTCTTAAAGTATTAGTACTACCAGATTTCTTTTAAAACCAAACTTTTCCTTCCCCTCCACTACTTTTGGATGGTATCTAGTTCATTGCATGACATATTCCTTTGTATCTAGAAAAGCGAAGTTCAGATACACAAAGTGGTTGTCTTTTCTGCCACTTCTGAACAACAACATTACATTGAAAGCACCTGTCTGCTGTTATAAACATGAAATACTCTGGAAAGTCTTGCATTCCTCTGCTTACTGCTACAGCACATGAGGTACTTGCACCTTGACTTCAACTACACGTAGCTTGGTAGCTTGTTAAGTTTGCATCCCTATTAAAAGCATTGAGCCTTCACAGGCTTTTCTCATATTAAAAGTTTTCTAGAACCTTGTATTACCACCTAGGTAAATTTAAGTTTCAATCTCCTTTTTCCCCACGGAGTTCCTGAGCTCACCAGTAGCTTATACAGATGGCCTAAATCTCCATGGTCTCATTACTCAGATCAGTGCTATTGCTTAATAAAAACTAAGTAAATTTTAAATCTGAAGTACAAATTACAGTTCTAGAAATTTTGTGCCCAAACCATTAACCCACTATTTTTGCTGTTAAGTGCTGCAACAATTACTTTGCATTTAGGACATTGAAGAACTTTCACCATTGTGTGCCTTTAGCTTTCATGTCAGAGAGTATACTGTGGAAGAAGTTCTATTCTTTTAAAGGACAGGGGCCTTCAACCGAGAAGACCCTGGGATCTTCTAGCAGTCAAGCACAAAGCTTTGAGAAGACAACCACCAAGTCTCAGATGTTCCTGGAGCTACTCAGCAGTCGATTTGCACAAAGATGTGGGTTTGTTTATAGAGGGCTTTTCCTTGGCTGGTTTGTTGGATGGGTTGGGGGTTTTTTGGGCGGGGAGGAAGGATTGTCTTTTTGTGGGGTTTTTGGGTTCATTTTGTTTTAAATACAACAATTCAGAACTATGCTATAGATTTTGCCATAGCTGGTGAGCGATTTGCACCCAGCATCTCAAAGTGCTCACAAAGCTATCAACTGCTGCCTTGTCAGTAGCAGGGTACAGACCCCTTCACTACATGGCAGTACTCATTTTCACTAGAGTTTATTCATATGGTAGCATTAAGCATCCAGCTGTGACTAATGTTCTCTAGAAGATCACAGACGAGTCCACACAATAACAAGGACTATTCTGCAGACTAGGAGTGACTAATTAACTTTTACTTTTTGAAAAGTACTGAAAGGTAAGTCAACAGGCTAATTATAGTCTATCCAAGAGCTCCATTTTATGGTCTTATTTACATAGTTTACTGTAGCTTTTTAAGTTAACTTGTTTTGTACCACAGTAGTTATATAATGAAATTTAATGACAGGAGACAGTGATATTCAGAAGCTTTTAACTATAGCAGTCTTCAAGCAACATGGGCTTTTACTGCAATGGTAATAGATTTAGTAGACTTACGGGACAGCAGAACTTGGCTTCTCAAGCTTAAATCTGGTACAGTGGCCAATCCCAAGTGACCTATATTGGGAAGCAGCCAAGGCTATATGCACTTGATATTGGGAGAGGCAGTCACCACCCTATAATGATAGGAAGCCATCACATAGCATATGAAGACATATTTGTATCTTCAAATGTCTGATTATCTGATGCTATGCTCAAGTTGACCAGTGTTATTTTTTCTACATCAACTTGAATTAGCATAGAACATTCAAGCCTTGCATGTTAGGAGTGCATAAAGCATAGTACTACAGTGCTGATGCATGCACTTTGCTTGCTACATCTTCAGGTTTCTTGTTATATGATTTTACACTGTTAATGCTTACAGCTGCTAGTTTGGAGGCCAAACTCAGGGTGTTTTATTTCATGAAATCTGAAAAAAGTAGTTTCACTACATATTGTAATGATAGCCTCTATTTCGGAGAAGCAGTTACACTGAATTGAGAATTCTGTCATACAGAGTCCTCACGATACATATGGAGTGACTGAGCCATCCCAACTACTGTTACCATTTTGGTCTAACTGATATTGACATACAAATTAATACATACCATCAAAGCTGCCTTTCTCTGTGGCAAACTGTAACAGCTGATTGTATGTTTCGATGGAAGGTCGGTAAACAAAAACTCCTGAATTAAAACAGTCAGGCCAGCCTGGATCTGGTGCTGCAGACAGCTCTTCTCTCTCAAAAAGCTCATCAATATTTGACAAAACCTAATTGTAAAGGGGTAAAAAGAAAATGCTTTTAGGTTGGGAATTGTGGTATGTTTTCATGGATTATGACATCAACCTTAAGACATGAAAGAAAGTTCTCATATTGATGTCATATGAAAAAGAATACTTTATGGAAGTAGTCCCTGCAGACTCCATTACAAGTAATTTAGATTAAAAGGCACACACATTCTTACAGTTACTAGTCCAACTAGTGAAAGGCTTCTATTACACCCCTCCTCTTAAAAACAAACAACAAAACAACATAACCTAAAGAAAAAAATCCAACAACCCCCATACTGGGTCATTAAGAGGTACCAGGAGACACAGCTACTTACCATGGTGTCTGCATCCATGAAAACACACTTTGAAAACTGTGTCAGTTCCCAGCAGTGAAGTTTTGTTAGTGTGACACCCAACTCAGGTCTTTTCATTAATGCCAAGTGTGCTGAATCCCCACTATCCAAGACGTTTACCAATATGACTTCATCAAAGACCTTTTCCAGCACTCTCCTGAGGAAGAGTCAAGATTTAGTTCTATTGTTACTCCAGCACTGGACCACGTGAAAGATTCCATAAAGAGAAGTATAACAGGGAACCTGGCAGCATTTCTTATTTCATTAGTAAGAGTTGACTGCATATGTTGGAATGCAGAAATCCATCTGTCTGCCTCAAAGTTTACAATGAGCACATTTTGAGGAAGAAAGAAGTTTGGGGTTTTTTTTCTTCCACCAACAGGGCATTGCTACCAAGTGCAGTCATGGCTATATAGTACAAACTTTCCACAAAGATTTTTTTCACGCAGACTTTGGTTTTTGGTAACTTAAACAGTCTACTTTGAGCAGGCAATTAAGAAATGGGAAGCCGTTAGAGTAGCTTGAGCAGGTCAGTAGCTGAATCCTAAACAGCTGTAACAGAAGTTTATGCAATAGTTACAACAACACTCTTCTGGATTTGTGACGTCTGGGACATCTGACTAGACCCAGTTGCTAAAGCTTTCTTTATCTCATGAAGTTTTTTCAAAGCTGACTTAGTCATGGCTGTGGGTACAGAAACATTTTGAACCAGTATCCTATTCACTAAAGAGTGACAACGTTTCAGGCAGTGTCGTGAAATTGTGTGGCAGATGTCCAAACTTTGCTTTACTATCAATAAAGCATTGCCATTAGTTCTAGAGAGATTAAGTCATTCATGCTGTTTAAAATAGTAAACATCTGTAAAGTCTTGGCATTTTACAGTGTCGCTTGAATGCTCAGCAATAACCAGTGCAATTTGAGCCACAGAGCTTGTAAATGAGTTTTGGAACTCTGCCTTGCAAGGCTGCTGTCTTTATACTGACAGTTTGGTGTGGATGGTTGCTTCTGAACTTAAGGCATACCTTGTTCAGTGGAAACAGGGTGAGAAATGCAAGTTCTTGTTACACCACTAGGTAGGTAGGTATCAGTCTAAGGGCATAGCACTAGCTGGCTTGCACTTGCACATAAGCGCATTTAGGATTGATTCATCTTAAAAGAGCACACTCGCCTACTAGACTAGAATGAATGTTCCTGTATGTAGCATCTTACTATTGATATGGCTGTTTAGCTGCCAGGAGATCGCAGGGAGAGTTAGTCCTTTTTTTGAGCCACCTCTCTACTGTCTCTAAATATTGAGAATTCTTTTCAGAAGAACTTCCCCATGTAAAGAATCTAAACCTATCATCTGTAATTTTACATAATATTAACTGTCTTGGGGTTTTTCCTTACTCTTACAAGCAGAAAGATAACTCAGTCCACTCCATACTAAGACTATTCTAGAGAGGCTGTAGGAAGCAGTTGCCTGTTAAATTTCATTTGTACTGTGGTGACTTTGTTTTTCTTTGAGCTACTGATGTGACATGCTTCATGCTACTTTATTTCTTGTTCTCTAATGATAAAATTTGATTTGAACTGTCTGCTAGATTTCAAGAGAGCTTGTGTTACATTATCTCAATCAGGAATACTTCTGCAAAACAAATAAACAGCAATCCCCTACTGCCCCCTCCACTGCAAACACACAATGCTAACGAACACACAGGCAATATTGTATTACTGGACAATTCTAAGTAGGCCTATGAAAGAGCAAGGAGCCAACTGAAATATCAGTATCAAGTCACAGTTTACTACAGTTTGTTTAACTCATCATAGGGAAGAAAGAAAAAACAAAAGCCCACCAAAATGTAGCAGTTTCACGTTTGAAGAACTTACAGAATTCCAGATAGTATAGATAAGTTGAATTCTGTTAAAATTAGGTGTTTAACGTCCAGAGTTTTGAAAGGTTACTATTAAGCAATTTAACTTCCATTTTTCAACCTGCACATTGGCAGGAACTGTAGAAGTATAAAGTATGTAAGTAACCTTACCTCAGAAGATCTGAGACCTGAGGAGTTATGAGTGCAGTCAGCTTCCTTGTTGTTCTGTACTGTTGCAAGGATGAACCAAGTACCAGTGCTCCTTTCACATAGGAGTCATTTGTGGCTAGAGTCACAAAGGACTGGTCTGGAAGAAATTAACTTGGTCAAGTTACCATGATCCACTACTTTATTCTGAGACGGATATACTAGAAATGTAGTAGTGTTAGGTAATCATGCTGTGATACCTCTACAATGTGCCTTTAAACTCTGTATATGGGGCCAACTACATGGCTGAATGGAGCAGATTATACTTGCATAGCTATACTTGCTATTTGTGACTTGACACGAGGCAAAATACAGTAAAACACCCCACAAAACGAAGATCATTGCAAGAGAAAACCAGTTCAAATTTGCACCCATGCTGAAAAAGTCATGCCAAACGTAGAGACAATCCAAAAAGTCTAAAGAGCCTTACTTTGGCCATTAATACGCTATTTTAAGCTAAGTGTTTGGAGTCTGTGGGCTTGCATTCAGCCTAAAGTTAGTACGGTGTTACAGAGTTACTGTAGGTTCAGCTCTCAACCCTGAAGCTACGGCAGTGTAAAACTTGCATTGCCTTTTCAAATGAAAGTAAGCATTGAATTAGATCTTGAACAACAGTTTTAAGTTTTGCCAGCTCAGGATTTTGAAGATGAGTTGTTCTGCAACCCACGGTTGCAGCTCTATCACAAAAGTGCAAGATTTAAATGGGAAGTTAACATGTAATATAAAAAGCAATTTAAAACTTGCAGCAACAGTTTTTACTCTTCAAGCAAAAAAGAGGTAAGTTTGGATTGTTAATATAAAGTACAATCTGTTCCAACTGTATCTCAGAAATAGATTAAGGCATATTGTTTTGCCATATAATGCTTATTGAGGCCTTATTATACAAGCTTTGCATTCTTTCAGATGTCATGTTGTTTTAAACTGCCAGAGCAGTACTGACAAAAGCAAACAAGTAACTTATGAAAGTTCTTCAGCTCACTGTTAACTACTGTCATATAGACCTCCTTTGCAAGCTACAGCCCCTTATAAAGTATGCTCTTTTCTACCAATTCATTTTCAGCAGTATCAACAAAATAGTTTCTTTCTAAGAATTTGAAGGGTAGATTTTCAGATTGAAATTTATTTTAGCAACTGTGATTTCTTTTCTTTACAGGATTTGTTAACTAGGTTAGATCAGAGTGAGGGTTCTGGGCACTTAAAGGCTTACTGTCAAGCCAAGTAGTAAGATTAAAATACTGAGTTCTTTGGGAGAGACTGTTGTTTGGCACAACTCCTAAATTCACATGGCAGTCATCATTAATATCAGTTTAATTTAATACCACCTTAACAGTTGATGACAGAAAGTCACGTACCATAATTGTCTATAACCTCTGCAAACTTGGTTTGCAAGATCTACAGACCAGCTAAGAACACTTCTATTTTGCTTAGCAGCAAAACCCCAGCAGCTAGTCCCAAATTTGGATTATAGTGGTCTATCACAAAGATCAAAAAACCTTCTATAATGCCAGGAATAAAGATATTTTGCTTAAATTCACTTTTAGCTATTTGTACTAGGCTTGTACTACAAGCCTATTTGTACTAGTTTATATTCAACAAGTCTACAGAACAACTTTATGCTTCTTTGAAACGGCAAGTGTGTAACATTTTAAGTGGCGTGAACATCCTCCAAATAGGACAGGGTTTTTCACTAGTTAATTCACATGTTACTACTCAATACATAGACATCTGCCACCTTATGCTCTTAGACAGCTCACTAAAAATCCAGTGTAGACAAAGTGGGATTGTGCCCAACATTCATCTATTTGATTTTTTTCCCAGCAGTGTAAGGCTAATTCTTAAAGTGACCTTGCCATTGAAAGACTAGTCTTTTTTCATTGACCTGTTAGCAGGTACACTTCTACCATGTCTTCTCATCTCATTGAAACTAAATATTCCATCACAAAGGTCTGTTCTAGAGAAATAAAGTCCATTTAATGATGGAGTAAAGGCTAAGAAGCCCCCTATTACATCCCAACACCAACAGGAGACTTTTGAGCTGCTTGACAGGAGGTGAGTATTGCCAACTTGTAGACCACCCAAGTCAGCACAGCTTTCCAAAGTTTTGAATAAACTATGTTCTATTTCGTATCTTCCCTACATTCATAAGTACATGAGTCTATGCTACAGTCTGAGCAAGACTAGTTCCTGATTATTATGGAAGTTACATCTGTGAGAGACTAGTCCATTCTACCTATACCACAGGTACTTCAGCTGTTTGGGTCTCCCTTCTCAATTCTCTGTAAATATTTCCTCCACAGTATCTTATGTTTACACAGTGGCCACTATTGCGCCTGATACATAATGAACTGTTAGTAAAAACATGTCTGCAAAAACACAGAGAATGAGACACAGTTGCACAGCTTCATAATTGGTTTATCCAGACAAAGCCATGATACTTCAGAGACATCTTTGCCTGCACGGTTCAGAGGCTAGAATACTCCTTTGTAAGGGTCTTTGTGCCAGCCCTTACACATCCAAGAGCATCCTGGAAGTCTGAGCTAGAAGCAATCTTTCTTTCATTTGAGGCATGCACGAGGTGACCGGAGTGCCTGCCCCAGACCTTTTCGAAATTCCCCTGGAAGCTTTTCTGTAAGCACAGCCAGAATTCACAGGTG
The DNA here is from genome assembly GCA_013396755.1 of Sclerurus mexicanus. Classification (NCBI taxonomy): domain Eukaryota; kingdom Metazoa; phylum Chordata; class Aves; order Passeriformes; family Furnariidae; genus Sclerurus; species Sclerurus mexicanus. The sequence goes on along the minus strand of VWZF01003703.1, from coordinate 14,964 downwards.
CTTGCCTTTCTCCCTATTCTCTGACTTAGGTACTTGTACATCTGAATATTTTTGGGTATGGCATTCCTAGAGAGACAAGAGCATCTAATTAAGACACGCATTGAGAGGCAGACTTCTTGCAGGCTTCCAGATCTGGAAATGAAACCGACTCCACTGACAGCTTCAGGCAGGGCAAGAATTAGGGGGAAAAAAACGGAAGGAAGAAGCCAGACGGACTTAAAGAGGCGTTAAGAAACTACTCGTTGTAAATTATTAAAATCCCCGAAGTCACACGCTCTCTTTGGCCTTTCGGGAGAGCTGCGTTTTGCCCTGTGAGCCGCTGCGGCCCTACAGTGGCCCCTCTCGCCCGTCCTGCCCCCGCCACGCCGGCTGCATCCCTCCCGTTCGGGACCGGGGCCGGGCACCGAGGCGGGCGTGGCGCGTCCTTTCGGACCGCCCGGGGGTGCCCGGCGGGACGGCCCCGACCCCCCCCGCGGACAGCCCCNCTGCGGCGGCGGCACGTCACCCCTCCTTCGGCCGGGCCGCGACCGCGACCGCACCGGGAGGCCTCAGCCTCCCCCGCCCGCCCCGGGCGCCTCTCGGGTAAAGCGGAGCTTGCAAATAGGATAGGATCGTGTCAAGGAGCTGTGGCCAGGCTGACAGCGGCGGTGGCCGCTAAACCCTTCAGGAAAACGGACCAAACCCAGGCCTGGCCCAAAGCCACCCACAGCTGCGGGGAGCGGTTTACAGCGTCCGCACGTGCCAGACACCCCCACTCCTCCAGTGGCCTTAGGGCCCTGCGGCAGCTGCTGAGCAGCCTGTGCCAGTGCTTGCTCACCCTCACAGTGACAGTGTTTCCTGATGTTTGGAGGGAACCTCCCGTGTGTCACCTGGTGCCCATGGCCTCTGGCCCTGTCCCTGGGCACCGCTGGGAAGAGACTGGCTCTGTCCTCTTGGCACCCTCCCTGTAGGTGTTTGTACAGGTGGATGAGATCCCCCTGAGCTGCCTCTTCTCCAGGCTGAGTGGTCCCAGCTCTCTCAGCTTTTCCTTCTAGGAGAGATGCTTTCTTGTCCCTTCATCAGCCCTGTGACGTTTTGTTGCCCAGTATGTTCGCGTCTTCCGTACTGGGGAGCCCGGAACTCAGCACAGCCCTGCAGGTGTGGCCTCATCAGAGCTGAGCAGAAGAGAGGGATCCCCTCCCGAGACCTGCTGGCCACTCTTTGCCTCGTGCGGCCCAGGATAGCGTTCACTGTTTCAGCAGGGGCACACAGCTGCCTCATGTTCAATTCCCAAGACACCCAGGTCCTTTTCTGCAATCCATTATCGTCTTCGAGACGAGGATCTATACCTGCCTTTGGACCACAATAAACTGAGGCAAGTCTGTTAGGATTTCTTTCTAACTTGAAATGGCAAGTGAGCTTTGTCAGGAAAGGATTTAAAAACCCCACAAACTCTCAAATGCAAACTGATAAAGAAAACTTCAAATTTCCCCAACATGGGTAATTATGTTTGAGCTGAGACAATTTTTGTAGACCTATTTTAAAATCAAATTACTTACTTTTCAAAATACCATCATCAAGAAAGTGCTCCTTGTCTAACCACAGAAAGAACCCCCAAAACCAAAAAACCAAACCCAAACATGCTGTTAGATCATACCATTAATTTATAAAACTTCATGTGCATAAAAATGTGTGAATCATAATTGTAGGCAATGTGGGTAATGTTGTACATGTATAGGGATTACTAATGTTTTCTGGTATGCAGCCCTTTGTCAGGTATCTGTGGCTTTGACAAACTTTTTCTGTGATGGTGTTAGGCGTGGTTTGTGTCTGTCTCAGATGAAAGTTTTGAGAAATTTTTAGCCAGCACATTTCAGCTGTGTGTAGCTTGTTGCTTTGCCAAGTTTTTGAGAGAAAACAATAGAATAGCCGCTGTTGGTGACTGCCCTCCNTATGCTAGGGTGAAGCAAAAAAGCATAATTCCTTCTGGTTTCCATGTTAAGCAATCAAAACAAAAACCGTAGGATTGCTGATGTTTAGCTTGAAAGTGCTCCCCCCACCCCTGTGCATACACCTGTTTGCACATGCCTGTTTGAGATTTTTCTGATGTTTGTGGTTGAATAAGCTGTAAATTCTGCAGTTCCCTTGTGTGACTCGACTGCATGTACATCTGTGCGTTTTACTGACTCGTTACACTCTTTTCTCACAACCTGAAGGGAAAAGTCAGAGGAAGAACCTGATAGGCAGGTGTCCCATTCTAGTGCAAATGGAAGAAAAGATCATGTGACATGATAGCAGGAAAAAAGCCCCCCAAAAAGAGAAGAGTGCTTTGGATAAGCTCTCATGAGATGAGGGCTCAGATGGGAAAACATCTAAGCCTAGGATAAGCTGAGCAAAAAACCCAGATAGGCCTCAGTTTTGATGGAAGGGAATAAATTTAAGACTCTCTAAAAGATAAGTATATGAGGATGGGTACTAGCCAGAGAAACTGTGTTACTTGTCAGCACACAATGGGACTTGATAAAATCCTAGTGAGGAGGAAGAAGGCATATATTTCTCTAGATAAGGAGACAGCATTCAGAAAAAACGGACAAAGTGCTGCATAGCAGCTCATTAGGTGCACTGAACAAGGTGCAAGTCCTATGGAAAATGAACCTGTGATCATGCAATTAAAAAATTTCTTCACGCATGTCACAAATGTCACATTGCACATTATAGAACTTTTTGGTTTTAATGACTAATAGTGTTATTTTCATAGGAACTTGTTTATAATGTAATTTAAAAGGTGTTTCAAAACACCAAGTATTAAGAAGTAGCTTTGAAATACAGTTAGGATTTACATAGCAGTAACAGAAACTGTTATCCCTGTAACTGGACCGTGTTTAGTGTAAACTTCTAAAGCACTTAATTAGCCATTTACGCTTATGCTAATTAATAATTTTGCAAATGTGCACAGTGAGCCCAACCATTAAATTAATAAAACATTGTAGAGAAAATTTCACAATAAAACATTATTTCTGCCTCTGCAAAATCTAAGGGAAAAAACCTCCAAAACAACCCAGAACAGCTTATTCCATGTATTTGGTCTGAGTTTAAAGTACTTAATGGAATTCAGTTTTTACAACACTTCACTGAAATGGTAATCTATCTGGTTAGGAAATAGACTTGAAGGATGTTAAGTACATAGCTGGATAGATGAAAAGAATATAGCCTGATTCAAGACTGTTGAGAGGTTTGAGTCCATTTTTGTCCTACCATCTCTGTCTTGCCCTATACTTGTCACAAACTGATGACAAAAGCTGTTCTGGATCATCCTCTCTACTTTTGAAAGCGCTTCTAACCCTGACTTTACAGTGAAGTTAAACTGGACTTTTATTATTTGAAACTTTATGAGTAGTCTGCATAGAATTTTAATATTTGGCACAAATCTTTCACAGTGCTAGGGTTTCACTATAATGTAACTTACTCCAATAGGACTGAAAAGGCCTTGGTGTTTCTGTTTGAATAATCAAAACATTATGTTGTTGCTCCAACTTATTTCAGATCTTTGCATTCTCCTTTCCTAATGGGCACTCTCTTTGACCATCCCAGAGCCAGTTACAGTTCTGGCCTTGTTTTCTTAAAAAAACCCCCTCCTGTTACGTAAATGTGATGGCCTTCTAAAAAGCTAGGCTCTGTCATTTGCTTGGTGCATGTTACCAAACACGTCAGTGACCACATAATTAGTGGATTTAAATAATTCATACAATTTCTTCTAACTAACATGATAAACATTCTTATAAGCAGTGAAGCAAGTAAATCTCAGTTTCTTTTGTCTTTTGGTTTGATTCTCAGTGGTCTACAAGCTCCAATAGCAGCTTTTCTACTGGTTGCATTAATAACCTGCAGAAGAAGTAAATTGGTGGTGAGCATTTTTTTCTCTTGGGAGAAGTAGTTACCTCTCACCAATCTTTAAAAAACTTTTAAAAAGTTGAAATGCTGAGACTTCCCTCTGCTTCCTTAAACTTACTAAAGAGGGGTAAATATTAATGGAGAACACAGAACAGATTTATAAGCCTCTTTTCCTTTTGCAAATAGTCCAAACAAGGCACATGTACGTGTGTTTTTCTCCTAACTTGGCCTCTGCTTTATCTGTCTCTGCTCTCCTTTTCTAGTGATTCTTTTGGGATGGGAGGCCACAAGACCTACTGATTAGGACATGTATCTGGGAGCAGAAAGCAGGGGTTGGTCACCAATTCCCCTCTTCATTTGCCTGCAATAAGTGCAGGCAGTGCAGCTACTTCCCTCTCTTTTTTCCCCCCCCCCCTCACTTTATCACTTGACTAAAACCAGTAAAGTCATCTCTTGCTCTATATTTGTACAGGGGACTCCCTGTCATATATCCAAATTGCAGCTGCTATTGCTTCAGTAGGTAACAATAAATCTTACAGTTTCTTGCCTCCACGGATGTGCTGACTGGAGTTTTAAACTCTCAAAGTAGAAAAATTCTGGTGTCTCATCTGCACATGCATTTTCTTTCTTATTACAGGAAGTGCTAAACCTCTTAAAACAAAGTAGCAGATGATGAAATTCCTGGAGATGCAAAGGTCTCGAGGAGCAGAAATTCTAGCAGGGATTTGGGAAGAAGCAGCACCTTCCTCTCTAAATCCCCTTCTCAGGAACCTGCAGGAAGCGATGAAGTCACTTCTCAGGCTCCTTCTCTTTGAACTAGACAAAGTCAGTCTTTGCGTAGGACTAGAATATTACTATAGGAATGATACACTAACAATAATGCTGATCAATTATGGTTGTCAAAAATCTATATAAGCATTAATTTCCCATCTCTGAGCTGTTAATCATTACACAGCCATTTTTACTGAAGAAATTATAGAACTTATTGAGATTAAACGGGAAGATAGTTTGCAGTTTCTGCTAGCGTAAAGCAACAGCAGTATTGCTTGGAAGGTCATTTTAATGGACCTCAGAGGAACTGTTTTGGCATGACACCCTCGGTTCAGGCAACACTGGTCTTTCTTATGTGATTTCCTCAGGTCAGCACAGAACATCAGCAATACAGATCTGTGGTGTAACGGCTTCCACACCTGACCTCAACAACAAGGTCTTCTGTTCATCAGAGCTGAATTATGTGAGCCCAGAGGTATGCATTCCTGAGTTCTTGACCAGATGTGCCAGTGTGCTCAACGGCTAATTAGTAAGGTCTTCTTTAAGTGGAATTTTATCTTGGGATGTACATGTTTGCATTAGGAAAAGGTCATTAGACAAGGTTAAAAGATGATGATCAGAAGTCCTTGTTGTCAAAACCATCACAGCACAGAATGGTCTATAGGTGGTACACCCCATCTCTCTGCTAAATCCAGCATCATACATGCTGAAAGACAGAGGTCTTGTCACAGTGCTGAAAAATACTTAGGCTGGATGTAAACAAATGTATCTGGTGAATGGAAGGATTTCCAGCTGATTCAGTCTTACAAATTCCTCATTCATGCTGATTGTGTGCTGTAGTGCTGTAAATTCCACTTAAGAGATCAGTAATTGTTTTTCTGTTGATAGTCTGCAGAAAACAACTGCTTTGTCTGTCAAATCTACAATATCCATGTTGGCTCTGCTGAGTACATTTGCTATCTCAGGTGTATCGTTCCAAGGAAATGTCCCCACGTTAAAAGATCCTTAATTTTACACTCTATAATAGTTACAATAGCTGTTAAATATAGCTGCCTTGCAGTATATGCCCTATGAAATGGGTTTCTTAAAAATGTTTTGGGGCTATATTAGAAAGCTGGGCATAATTAGTTTGAAAATACCTTCTCTTATTAATTGGTCCATGTGTATCGGGCCTGGCTCAGTGATTATTTTCTAGCTGCATAGTTCACACAGACCATAGCATTATTTATCCTGTGCAAACATTGAAACAATACTCATGCTTTTCTCACTGTACAGTCTGGTTATTTTTTCATTGTCTTTTATCAGGATTTTCATCAAAGTTTCCCCACAGCTTTCAAATTGTTCACAATGCAGATGCAGCAGTTCTGTTCACTGGGCTGGGCAACAGCAATCACGTTCCATGTGCCCTGCATTCTTTACATTAGTTGCTCATAGAAAGACAAACTTAATTATAGCTAGTACTAATTGGGTATGGACAGACACTTGGTTGATTGTTTTAAAACCCATGACTAACGTAGTAAGAAGGCCTAAGCTCCATTTTCTTCTTTATGATGCTTTTGCTAGTGACTTGATATTTTGATGCAGCCTATTGCCTATGAAGGTCAGTTTGTTGTAGCAGTTTACATTGATACAGCTCTTGTGGCTGACACTGATCTGAAGAATGTGGATTTGAGTGTATTTTGAACCTTAAGAGTTTTCAGTACCATTTTTGTGTCTGAATTTGTATTTTCTATGAATATTTAAATAATTTAGAAGTCCTGCAATGCTTCTGATTATAACATCTTATGTATGAAGTGAACTTCACTGGTTAACATTTTGTCAGTGCTAGGTCTAGGCTACAGATCCTTTCCATTCTGTGTTCCCCAGGATCTTCTTAGAGTGAAAGTTTTAGTGTTTCAGAAAAGGTCTAAGGCATCTTTTTTTTTATTTGAGGGATCCTGTATGTTCTTCTAATCATCATTATCAAGAGACATTCTGAATATTTTAGATCACGTAGGGATGACTGCTACAAAGTTTCTGGATTTTATTGCAGTATTCTCTGCTACAAAAGACATAAAAATTTTGTAGGTAGGAATTCCCAGCCAGTATTTTTCATCTAAATGTAAATTTTATAGCTTTTTAAAAAGGTATAGAAGTATTTGTAGCATGATTCTTGCTTTAAAAAAACACACACAAACAAACAACAAAGATCTCCCTTGTACATAAGTCAAAAATTGTTTTATTTAAATGTTTAATGGGTATAATGGTCCAGTTGATAGACCATAGGGTTTAGCTTGTAGTTATTAAGCACTTAACATTGATAAAGCTTATGTTCAACAGGCCCATTTGGATAAAGCACTTATATCAATATATGTTGAGGAAATGTGTTTCATTTAGAAAAAGGTACAGCAAAGAGTAAACCTCTCTTTCTGAAGCCAGTAACAATTATGAAAAGCACAGTAGGAAATATTTTGGTTCCAGTGTCTTCTTCCTTCCTGGCACATTTAATGTCTATAGCTTCACTTAAATTACTGTGTTTTTAATTTCTAGCATTTTAGGTATATTTAAAGTCACTGCTAGTCTTCAAATATTATATGGAAACCTCTAATGAGACCCTTTTGTGCTTACTTGTATTAGAGATGACAGAGTTTTGTTCTGAAATAATGAAAATGAAGGAGAGAACACTGCATTTTCTTAATAATTACTATTTATACATTGGTTTTCTGTTTATATTGCTTCTTAACTGAACTTGAAGACTTACGATAGATCAAAGCTGTACATTGGTCCAGATGAGAAGTGAAAGAAGTGCAAAGGGCAAGAAATGAGGCGGCAGCAGGAGTAGCGATTTGGGACATCTGCAATAGGTGAAAGGCTTGGGAGATGTCAGATAATCAGTAAGAGAGCTCTTATGCACTGCAGAGTCATACTGGAGGATGTGGTCATTAAACTATAAAAATTATAAACAAAAAGGGACAGGACCAGAAGTGAGATATTATATTAGCATTCTTTAAATTTTTAATCTAGCTTCTTAAGAGCTGCTCCTATTAAACAACTCTGATAGGGAAATCTGTATAATGTTTTTCTTGTAACTGCTCATCACATCTTTCAAAGACCTGTGTCCAAATATATCTTCAGAGCTAATTGTGGCTGGTATGAAGAGTTTTAGTGCTGGTTGCAGTGTATGGAAGAGTGAGCTGTGGAATTCCACTTACTTAAATATGATGTCTGTGACAGTGAAACATGACTGTGGACGATACAGCAGGACATAAGAAACAGAATTTGTATATAGAGATCTTTTGCTAGATCGGCTGATTTAGTAAAAGAAAGTAGACAAACTTTTGGACACACGAGACCTTAAGTCTCAAATAAAATCATTGACTCGGTAGTCTTACTAGTTTTATGGCATATCATAATATACCTCCACATTAGCTTCTCTGTTAATGAGGCAAACTACCTGTTTCTCTTCACTAACCTTGTCTCCAGTGTTATCCCCTTAATAACATCTTTTTTACTTCAAAGCTGTCAGCTATCTTTTCTGTCAGAGATGATCTGACTGATACACACCTAGCTAAATTCTGAGCAATTGCCTTTTAATTGTATATAGCTCATCTAATTTTTTTAGGTCTGCCACATCATTTTAGACCTGATGAAGGCCTCTGAGTATTTTGAAAAGCTTGGGGGTTTTTTTGTGGTTTTTTTTCTTTTTTTTTCTTTTTTTTTTTTTTGGTTGGATGTGGACTGTTTTTTTGTGGGTTTTTTTTTGGGGGGAGGGGAGGTTTTGTTTTGTTTTTTTTTGTGTGTGTGTTTGTAGCTGTTGGTTTAATGCAGCATAATACCTCTTGCCCCATCTCTGGGAAGTGTTCAAGGCCAGGTTGTATAGGGCTCTAAGCAACCTGATCTACTGGGTGGCATCCTTGTCCATGGTGGAGGCAGGGCAGGATTTGGAACCAGAGGATATTTAAGATCCCTTCCACCCAAGTCATTCTACAATTATCTGCAAATCTAATGATTAACTTTTGAGGGATGAAGAAATGAATGAAGCAAAACTTAAATGTGTGCTGGACCCGCTAGACCGAAAACAGCAGTGACATCAGTTTTACTCATTTAAGAATGATTACATTTTTCCTTTGTCTTCAAGCCTTACAATTTCTTACCATATGAGAAAGCAGTGAAGAAATGCTGATCTGCATAATCCCTAATATAGGAATGTCTTATTCTGCACAGAGTGGGCAAAAAGTTTCTAGGGTCGTGTAACTTTTGTGACAGATCTTGGTATAATTTTCTGGTGTAAGTGCGTGTCTCACCCTTTTCTTGTCTTTTTAGGCATATTCATTGATACTTAGACCTTTGGCTGTACGCTGGTGAGCTTGTGGGACAGAAACTTGTATTTTTTGCCTTCCAGCATGCAGTCTTCTGAAATGTGCTGGGATATAGTGGGAGTAAGTAGTGCAACTTCTACAGCCTTGTTTCTCTCCTTTGCGACAACAAGGTTATTGACCATATGAAGTTTTCTAAAGCTAAGTACCATTTTTTCAGTCATTATTTATAGGAGTAAATCTCCTGTAAAACAACAAACCTTTATCCCATTTCACCAGGGAGGCTCTCAGTATTTGTATAGATCATCTGTTACCACCTCCTGGCAGCAACTGGGTGACCCTAGTTCAGTTCTTAAGTAGATTATGAATGAGCCTGGACAAGCAAACATGCATGCTCATGTGAGGGCCACCACTGGGGTTGTTCCCAGCCCTTCTTTGTTGCCAGACCTTTAGTATCAGATCAAACCAGTAAAATGATACTCCACCGCCACTTTGGGGTGAATCTTTAAAGGGCTTAAGTCATACACATTTGCAGTGTTGTTTTTCTTCTCTCAGCTTTTCTCAACTTTCTGTGGGGCTCCACTGCAGGACTTGTAGTTCTTTGAAAATACGGTTCACTTGGCTGAGTCTGCTAAGAATACATTCAGCAACAAACACTTAATGATAAATGTGTCCTTTATAATATCAAAACAGAAGTGTTTCAATATTTTGAGCCTTCTCAGCATCTGTTATATTGCTCCGTTGCAGTCTTTGAGTGACTCAGAATGTTAGGACATTGCAACAGAAACATTTTTATTATTGATTTAAAGGTAGCCCCAGTTTTAATTACAGAGAGACATAAATCTTGCTTCAGCTTTTGCCCTCACAGTACCAGCTGAAACTTTCTATTTAGATTTCTCAGTGTTCCTTTTCAAAAAAGACAGAGAACAAACAGCAGATAATAGTTTCTGTGGGCTGTGACCTAGCTCCCTGACTTTTTTTATTATGGAATGGAAGAGAGTAGCCAGGCCAAATAATGATGGAGCTCAGCTGAACTGAATGGGCCTGAGAGTCACTTGGTTGCTGGGCTTGCAGTGGAATAAAAACCAATTTCCCTGTATCCATTTAGTGAGGGTGAGTGCAGGAAAAGCTGTAAAGGAAAGGGTTGTAAAAGAAAGGTTGAGAGAAAATGGGAGAGGGCATAGCATAAGTAAGAATAAGTGAAATTGGGAGGCAAGAAAGGCTGAAAAGAATTTTAGCTCTAAGGAGTTTTCAGAATTGGAAAACTAAGAAACTTGTAAGAATAGAATTTCTTCCATGTTCTTGGCAAGGAGATGACAATGATATAGCAAAGAGGGGAGACACAAAATCACAGACGGAAGATAGCGTTAGGTCTTAGGTTGGGCTCGATGATCTCAGAAGTCTTTTCCAACCCAGTTGATTCTGTGATTCTGTGACTTTGGCTGGAATACTAAGTGAGATGGACTTTTAAAAGGCATCAGTGCTGAGACTAAGAGAGTAAGGAAGCTAAAGAATTATATGGGAGAGAAGTCCGAAGACACGCCAGAATGCTTTCTTAGGCAGGGATATTTGGCTGTATCTTTTGAAACCATTGCCCTGAAAGACTTGTGGAAAATAAGAGCCAAGCCTTTTTATAGCAAGAACCTTGCTAGGAAACCAGTGGATTGTGATATGTAAGAGTGAGATACAGTCAGCAGTTTTCCTTGGGCTGGCATACAGCTACTAATGCTTCGTGATACTTTACATCCCATTTTGCTTCAATTAGTTTTTTTTCTGCTCCATCTTTCCGTAACACAGCTACTCCTCTGTTCAGTTTCCACTAAAGGAATGCCATTAGGCGAAGCAGTTCTTGGTGGGTCTATATGCAGCATATGTTTCAATGTTTTACATTGCACTTGCATTTAGTATGATGCTAAAACACCTTAATAATTAGATGACATTACCCTTCTTACACTAAGGGCTGAATAGTGAGAAGCAAGTATGCCTCTTTTCTGTCTCTAAATAAATTTTTAAAAATCTGAAACTTTTGCTTAAATTTTCCTAAGTGTTCATTTTCTCAGCCAGGCTATGGGTTTCAAAACTGACATGCACACATGTAGTAATTCTTAAAATATATATATACTGAAGAAAATGGATACTAGATGGCAGTCTTGCTCCATGAAAGCACAGGAAGATGAAATTGGAGATGCCAGCTGTCCTCAGCAGAGCTTGAACGTGAAGGGGGGAAGTTTCAAATGTAACCATGTATATATACCCTGAAATAATAGAGTTTGGGCAACATGTCTTTGACAAGATTACCACCCGTATTCCCCATGCTGTTAATATGTTAAAGGAATGTTCGGTTCAATAAATCCATATTATTAGGCTTAAAAGCATTGTTTCAGCAGATTTAGTGCTCACTATGTTGCAGGTAGGTTTAATGGAAGTGCAGCTTAGTACAGTGGATCAATCTACGGATTGATTCTTAGATATGGTCACAGGAATGGCAGCTGAAATCAAGCCTATCAACAGCAATTGCAGAGTATGTCTGGTGTGTGTTCCATCCTGCTGCCCTTGCAAATGAAAACTTGTAAAGCTACAGGCAAAATTTCTCATCTTCTTTTTACTTCTCTCTACCATTTTCTTGCTCTCATATTCTTTGCATTTCTTGCTCCAAATGGAGTGTTCAGAGTTCTTCACTTACGGTTTATTGTCTAGAGTTTGTGGTTTTCACTGGTTTCTTACTTAGGAGTTATGGTTTATTACTTTATTTGTTATTTATTTATTTATTATCTGTATTTATTATGATTTACTGTTTACTAATTTATTGATCAGGGCACTAGATGTAAAAATCTAATGTCATCCATAAATTCTCAATCCCCATTGTTCCTTTGTGTTCTGAGATTTGTAGTTTATCATTTTAGAGGTTTCTGTGCAAAATGGAAAAGTTGAAGTCCTTGGATAATGAACTGTAAGCCCTGAAACTCAAACAGCAGGCTCTGTGATTCCACTAAGAAAGGCACTCAGACTCTGTATATTATTGATCAAAATTCCATTTATTAAATCTATGAGCAGGAGAAAGAGCAAAAGAGTATAATCTTACATATCTTCAGATGCTGGGAGCAACCTTCTGCAGAATTGGAGAGACTCCTCACTGAGGTACAACCCACAGTGCAGCTCCCATGTTCTGTTGACATCTTGGTCTTTGGAACTCTTCCAGGATTTTCTTGTAAGAAAATAATTCCATTTCCCCTTTTACTGTCAGACAAGAGAGCGTTCACTTCAGAACCTGCTGCTGTGCTTTGCAATCAGACGTCTTGGTCTGACCTTGCGCAGGCATGACTCACTGCCGCACTGCTGGTGGATGAGTTGAGAGCTGTCAGGCTTCTTGCAGGGCTGTACTCTAGGTATTGCTAGCTGCATGCCACAGAACCTCAGTGGTATTGCTCAAGATGTCTTGGAGATTTGGAGATATGGAGAGATTTAACAGCGTCTCAACCTCAAGTTAAAAAGGTAAGTTGAGGAAAATCTTCTCAAGAAAGAAAGAAGGTGAGAGAAAGAAGTTTTAAAAGCCTCTTTTTCTAAAAACTGAATACTTTCACCTGGTATTCCAGGGTACCATTCCATTAAATATTTGAAATACTTTCACAAAGTCACCGAGGCAGCCACTGCTATTCACTGAAACAAAAGTTTTGCAAAACAGGGATTTATGTAGCAGTCTTTTTGGGTAAACCTGGATTCTAGATGAAAGAAAATTATATAGTTTTATCTAAAGATGCAGGTTAATATTAAAAAACTCCAACAAAAACAAATGGAAAAACAACAAACCAAACCCACCACCACCAATGAATCAAAATTGCAGCTTTTCACTAGCTGACCCTTAAATCTTTGCCAATAAATTTTGTATAAACATTATAATCCAGGCAAACTGTCCCAGCATTAAAATCTAATGTATCTTATATATAAATTCTGACAAAGTCAGTCTGGCTTAATAATAGATTTGCCAGACCAACTCTGTGGATGGAGATAAGGGCAGAAATAATTTTTTTAAAATTTTATTTTTTTTTTAGATTTCCAAGAAACTCTTCACTGATTCCTGTTATTCTGGAAGTAGGCTCAAACAAGGTCTTCACCCTTCAGAAAATATTTCTAGAACATCCTATGACTGTCAGCTGAATGTTCTGGCTATCTCTGTGACTTCCCACTGAACACCCGCTTCTACGATTGTAGATTTTCAGATAGCTGTATAGTTACTCACACTCGAGGTAGCAGTTTTTAAGAGTTTCTCACAGTTTGTGCCACATTCTGAATTTCTATTTAACTGTCTTTTCAGTGGACAAGAGAGCAGCAAGGACATCATGTCTGGGACAAATGCGCTTGGACCGGAACAAGAAGACACTTTCATCACTTTGCTCAGCCTGTAAATATAAAGAGTAGTCAGGCACTGCATTTGTTACCATTGACACTGACTTTTCCTCTGTATTTTAAAGTCCAATGGAAAGAAATAAAACATGCTCTGTCTAGTAAATATAGTATACATGAGCTATGGATATCCATGTAATAAATCTTGATGCTGTCTAACCTTTCTTCCCAGACTAATTATAATGTTTCAGAGCTAGAAAAAATATTAGTCAGTTACCATTTGAAATGTTGTCCTGTATGTGAATATTTTCTTCATCTCTCAAATATAAGCCTTAAAAATTTTCCCTGTGTCTTGGCTTGAGGCCATGAATAAGCCATATTCAGTCTGAGTTATTATTTTTGTGTTCTGTATATAAAAATCTACAGAACTTCAGAAGTCACAGGAAAAGAAATTTGCCTTTCTGTTTGGTTGAAAAGTGATTTTTGCCTCTCAATGGAATACGGAATAATAGACCTAGGAGCTAGCAAGATACAAACTTATTCCCAGTGGAAACGTACACTGAGAATGTTATTTTGTATTGAAAATATATGGAGAGAAATGTAATAGAACTGTTTCTGGACTTACAAAATGGCTTCACAGAGAGGGACACTTGGGTGGTGTAAGCTCGGGAACCCGTGGTTGAAAGGATAAACAGCATCAGCCTCCA